>VZTG01007358.1:109816-368195 GCA_013397845.1 Melanocharis versteri | reverse complement strand
CCAGCCCAGCCGGGGGGACACGGGCTGTGCTCAAGTGCCCACCCTGGCTGCCTCGCCGGGCTCCCGCTGGTCCTGCCAGCCCCGGGATGCCCTGGCTGCTCGGGAGCCCGCAGCGACGGCCGGGGCACCGCCAGAACCCGTCACTGACTGCAGCCCCGGCTGCTCGGGCACGGCAGCTTCTCCTGTCCCGGCAGCGCCGGGGCCGGGGGCAGGCGGAGTTCGGGGTGCGCCCGTGGCTGGCACAGCTCGGGCCCTGCCCGCCGTCGCCTCCTCCGCAGCTGGATGTGAGCGATTCCCCGCTGGAATGAGTGCAGGAGGATGGAGCCGTGCCAGCACCCCTTCCCTTGCTCTGAGAGGTCCTTTACAAAAAGCAGAACTGGGCAATGAGAACCGGCAAGCGTCTGGCTGGAAAAGGTTGTTTGAGAATACCTCTTTTTGGGTGAATATTTTATTTTTGCCGTAACTGGCATTTCCGCACAGATACGGGGACATGGATTAGCAAATACTCTTGCACCAAGAGACGCTCTTCTTTGTAGCAGTCTGAGCAACTGGAGGAAAACTTTCCCTGTGAGGCAAACTCCCACTTCTGGGGAATCTGCACAGAGCATTTAGTCCTAGGATTTGTGCTCTGGGAATGTTTCTGTGAGTCCTAGGCTTATAGTGTTCGCCTGCTGTCGGTAAGATCCCAGTGCAACCATCTGGATCCTCATCAATGTCTGGGTCAGTGTGTGGAAGGTTTAGACCTGTTCAAATTAAAATATAAAAAAAGAGGAAGAGAGGGAGACCAAGAAAAAAAAAGAACAAAATGCTTTTTATAAAAGGTTGTCTGAAAGATGGATTGCCATCAAAACCAGAATGGAAAACAGGATCAAAACTGAGGGAGACAGTTTTGGCCAAGAAGGATCCTGACCTTCCTGGGCCACCAAAGAGACCTATCCCAGACCTGAAACCTGGCATGAGACTTACACATGGAGTGACAAATGCAGAAGCTTACAAGCCATGCCATATAAACAGGGAGGTCTCAGAGCATCTCAGCACAGGTCCTGACGAGATGTGAACAGACTCACAGGTTGTGGGAGACAGCATATGGCCTCGCCACTTGCAGTATCAGGGCTGCAATGAGCCAAGAAAGTGGCTTCTGGTCTGGTGGCTCTTTACTGTGACAAATGGTGTCACTGAGTCCTTCAGCTGGATGCCATCTGCCCACCCTGCCTGCAAAGCTGGTCTGGAGATTTTGAGCAGAGATGCTAAAAAGGTTGGATTTAGGAAAAGGTTCTTCGCTCAGAGGGAGGTTGGGCACTGAACAGACTCCCCAGGGAATGGTCACAGCCCCAAGGCTGCCAGAGCTCCAGGAGCGTTTGGACAACGGCCCCAGGCACAGGGTGGGATTGTTGGGGTGTCTGTGCAGGGTCAGGAGTTGGGCTGGATGATCCTTGTGGGTCCCTTCCAACTCAGGATATTCTATGATTCTATGCTGGTAAAACTGTAATTCTAGCATTGACCCCTGGAGATATATCCATGGACAAACGAGTGAGATTTATCTCTCTCCTGGTGTATCTACACTGCTCTCCAATGAACCAAGTGGGGAGACGCACTGGGCTCCTGCCTGTCCCTCTGCTCCTGGCACTGCACAGCCTGCTGCTGAACCCTGGTTGGTCTGGAGCCAGGCACAAAGAAATCACTATATGGGAGCAGTTCCAGGGTCAAGAACTCATCTTACAGCTGTGACCACAAGCAGGTGCTCCAGAGGAGAGCAAGAGGCTCTCTCACAGCTTTTGCTTTTCCCCTCATCCTCACATCTGCTTGCTGTATCCACCGCCATCTCTCAAAACACACACAATTACTTTGGTTTTGGTTCATGTGGTTGAACATGGCCACGGTCCCTAACTGGGCCTGCTGGGTCAGCTACAGCACTGATGTCTGTAATGCTCAATTAGGGAATAACTTGCCCCCGGCAATCCAGCTCCTGTCTGCAGGAGACGGGGTCATGAAGAATCACCGCCCATCCATTTCCTCCCGGTCTCAGGTTCCTTCAGAAGTTCAGCTGCGGAAAGTACAATTTTCCAAGCTGTGAGTAGCCAGGGGCACTTACCACCAACAGCCTTGACCTAGAGAGGTTTCTCCAGAGCCACCTGGTCTCCCTGGGAAGTTCAAAAACCTCTTTCTATCACATTGCGTCTGACAGCAGCTCATAAATCAGCCGGCAGCGGCTGGCAGCCCCTTTGAGGATCCCGTCCGTGTTTGCGTTTGCGGTGAAGCGTGCGCTCAGGTGAGGAGGGCCCGGGGGAAGGCAGCCAGCTACGGATGCAGCTGCTGGCTCCGGGGGCATCCACGGGTCCCACCTTCCCACGTGGGACTCGCCTGGCAGCCATGGCACGGTGGTTTCACGAGGGCTGGACCCAGCCGTGGGCTGTGCGCTTTGCTGCTCAGTCAACGCCATCCGACATCCCTGCAGCTGCAGCCACGCCAGGGAGGGCTGTCACTGCCTCCCTCCTGCCAGCACGGCTTCACCTGATCGTGTCACATGTCCTTTCTGCTTCTTCCCCAGCCAACCAACCTCTCCGTTACAGCAGAGATTCCATCTGCAACGTTTGGAGGCGATTATGTTTGAAATTGGGATCAGCGTTGCAGAGTAGAGCTGAGTTCACCGCCACCCTGCTTTTCCTAAATCTCTGTTCAGGAACATAGTTTGATCCAAATCTCTGGGTTTTCGTGTTATGGAAAGAATCACAGACTAAACTGTGCTAGGCCAGTTATTTCTTTCTTTGAATAAAATGAAGAAATTATTTGTAGAGCTAAAAGTAAAATAAAATGNATGGGATGCAAATCCTCTGGATCAGGTGGGAGGAGGGCCGGACTCTCAAATAATCCCTGGAAATCTGCTGGAGGAAAAGAGGAATTCAGCCCCAGGCTGGGTTTGGTTGATGGAAGGCTGTGTGTCCTCGAATCCCCAGGAATTCCAGGGCTTGGCCTTGCCAGGGCTTGGGATTGAGCAGATCCTGGGTCTCAGAGCTTTATAAATTAAAATAAATAAAATAAAATAAAATAAAATAAAATAAAATAAAATAAAATAAAATAAAATAAAATAAAATAAAATAAAATAAAATAAAATAAAATACAGTAGCTGAAAGAATAAAACTCTGAATCTCACCAGATCCCAACGGATGTATTTCCATTCAGTAGTAATACATTGCATATGGATTCAGGGCTGTATTGCCCCTTTGAAGATCACGGGAATTTTGCCATTTATTTCTGTATAAAAAATAAAATGGTGAATACTGAGCAAGAATCTGATTGGCTCCTGACTGAAACACTCTGCAAAGGGAAATCATCCCAGGCTTTCTGTCCAAGGACTGCTGCCTCCAGTGAGTCTCACGCAGGTAATGTGGGTTTGGAAAAGTCCGACGTGTTGGGAATGGATGGTTTGGATACAGGCTGGCAGCTCCATTGTATCCACCCATCTGCTGCTGGTGACAGGACATGGCACCGTGGGATGTCAGAAAGATTGTTGGGTGACTTTCTTCTCTCTGTCCCTGCTCCATGGGGAAGTGGCTTTGGAACCTTTTCACCGCATGTGGGGAAACTGGAGAGAGGGAGGAGAAATGGAAGTCCAAGGAGTCCATGGGAGACACCAGAACAGTGTCTGGGACTACTCACTTTCCAGGCTGAAGTTGTCTTGCTCTGGATAGAACTGATAATTCTACCACTTTGCTCATCTGACAGCCCAGGTGAAGGCGACCTTGAGACATTAATGCTCAGAGTGTGCAACCACAACTCCAGAAATCAGTGAGAAACCAAGGCTCTCTACAACCTCTGGGTCACCAGATGCTTGATCCCCACCCACTCAGTGGAAAAAACCATTCGTTGAATAGTTAAATAGTGATCTCTTCTGGCTGACATAGGGGTGCTTGCACTAGCAGTCAGTCTGAATTGCTCTTTTCTGATCGTCGGTGACATTGAAAACATCTCAAATACAGCTTTACACCTCCTTGTGGGTCCCTTCCAACTGAGCACACCCTATGATTCTGTGATCTCCTGTCATCTCTTCACTGATCAACAGTTTCAACACATAAAAGTTCTGCTAAAGCCTGAACTTACATCTCTTCCCCTCTATCCACCTCCAGCTCGTGATTAATGTGCTGGGGGAGCAAGTAGAAGCTGATCTTCAGTGAGCAAAGAGTTTGTTGCACAATACACCTCCAGCCCTGCCAACTGCCAGCAGCTTTGTTTGACAATTACACCAACTTCACAGTCCTCACTCTCTGCAAGTACTGAGTCCTTGTGCCAGGGACCACGGGGTCTGGGTGAAACTTTCTTCTGTGTTCAGAAATGATCAGTTCTCGATAATGAAAGTTTGAGCCCAGATTGTGCCACTTAGTCATATATGTTGATATATAGCAGCAGCATAAAAGTAAATAACAGATTTCCATTCCTGCTTTTCCTCCTCTTGGAATTTAGGCTGAAATGCAAAATCTTTCAACTTTTGTTGTCCTTCTCCAAAAGAAGGGAAACCCGTATTTTTAAGCAGCTCATTTGCAGAGGAGTGCTAAAGAAGATGAAACAGAGTCTCCGCCAAAGGAGTGGAACAAAGATTTCACGTTTGCTCAGCAAAAAGCTCCCTGTTCCTTGCTCAGCCCCCTTTTGTTATGGGATCAGTAGGAGACACAGCTCAATTCCAGCCACGAGTGACCTGACTAACGTTGATATCTCATAGCATCCTTCAGATCAGCAAATATACTTGCACCCACAGGGATTAGCTCAAACGCACAACCTTTCTCTAAACACCCTTATCTTGTGCAAGTAAGTGCTGGGGATTATCCTTGGCAAGCCCACCCTGCTTTGTGTCCCATTTTCTGCTTTCCTACAGCCTTAAAATGACCATCCCCTTCAAACATTTTCCAGTGGCTGCCTGGATAACTCTCTTTTCCTCATAGGCACTTCAGAACCCTCTCACCAATAGTGTGATGTTCTTCATATCAGCCCAACTGTCCCAAGAGACCAGGAGTTCATATGCCCTGGTTGAAAACAGACTAGGGGTGAAAAAACAGGAGGAAATACAGTGTGAGCAGAGTAAAATTTAGGGGAGTGAAAAAAATTCAGTGAAAAAGTAGAACTAGGGAAAGGAACAGTCTTAGAAGGCAGCACAATTCAACTGCTTGTTTGACAAGAGTGACAAGAGTCAGAGAAAATGCAGAAGCAGTTTTGCAATGATTAAATATTAAAAATAATAATAACAAACTGGTGGCTTGAGGCAAAAGGGAATGAGGAGATGAATGGAACTGCATAGATGAAAAAGATGGCTGAGGCAGAAGTTTCTGGAAAGGAAGCTGTCTGATGAACCAGCTAGAACTCAGAAAGGAAAATCCCATGGCAGGAGAAACACACCAAAACCAAGATTTTTCCTTGGCCCTTTTTCCCAGTAAGGGAGTTCTGAGACATTGTGCCATTTCTACATAGGCAGCTGGGATTCCTGAGATTTCACACCACCGGCATATTCGGAATTCCTGGTGGAGGGAGAAAATGAGGATGAGTTCCCTTGGTAGCTCCCTGTCACGTGCCAGGCTGCTGGCAGATCCTGCATTGCCATCAGACCTTTCTCCAGCTGCCCCCAGCTCTAGGAGTATTTATTTTCTTTACTGTCAGGGCTCATACAGGTAGATGAGCAACCCAATCCCAACAAATCATGGAGCTCATGCAGCTGAGGACCATGACACCTCCCGGGATGAGTGGCTGCCAGTGGCTCATAGGATATCGCGTGGAAAAGGGGCAAATGAATGAAATCTGAGAGGGAACTGGCGACTGCTGTGATCTGTACCCCAAGTTCTTAGGTCTGACAGATCTGGGGCACTAGTAACTCTCACAACTTTCTCACCTTCTATTAATTTGTGCGTGATTTTGGTAACAAGAAGAAGCGGGGGGGGAACCCTCGATGAAATAATCAATAGAAACCACAATGGAGACATCTTTATAGGCTGTAAGATCCATGGAAGCCACAAGCAATTAATTGGCAACAAAAAACACCTTTAGGAAACCTCTTTTTTTAAGTCACACTAGAAAAGCATAACACAGCAGGAGCTCCACTTTTCATGAAGTTTTGTAACCCAGTCCAAGGGAGCCCATTTTGTACTTTATAGCCCTTATGTTCAATTTTTAATTATTAGCTTTTCACCCTTGTAAATTTAAATCTGCTTCCATCACATTTAGGGAACAATAGTGAAACCCTCCTGTAGCTAATTTAACGCCTTTAAATTCCCATGGAAGGTAGCCAAAGACCTTGAATCCTGATGGACAGTAAAGTGCCTACCTTATTTTAGGGAAGGCAAGTTCAAATCCTTCTATGGCCATAGTTATTAAAAGAGACTGTTGGTTAACTTTTCGTTGTTTTCCTTCAAGATGGCTAAAGAATAATCCTTGTTCATTAAGATAAAATGGCAATGAAATAAGTAGCAGCTTGTTCAAAGTTCTTCATCTTCCCTAAAGATCATCTGGGAAAACAAAAGCTGGATCCCATAGAAACGCACACACCTTCAGATAAAATGGAGGAGGTTTATCAGTTCCTTCTTATGAACCAAACTGTCACCCATTAAGCAGCCTGATGCACTTACAGCAAACATTCTTCCACACCAGAAGACACCTTTTCAACACAAACTTCTACTATCTTGGTTGAGAAGACCTCGATGCCTAATACACATTATCCTGTACTTTTAATAAACATGGATAAGTCAGATGTCAGGTCTGTCTGGAAGGAGACATACTACCTGTTTAATAGATCACAACTTGGTTCATAAAAATTAAAATAATTTCATTTTCATTTGGTGTTCTTGTGCATCTTGAGGTTGTGTCTGGGTTCTTGTGGGTGCCTTGGGTGTACTGAAGGCACACACATTTCCCAGAATCAGAGACTGTCTGAAAATAAGTTATCAACGGGTATTTTTTCCCCTTTCTGTTTCCTTTTCAGTTTCTGATTACATTCTAAGAATTTTGCACTCACAGTTTCTGTAAAAAAAACACCCAAACCCCTTTACCAAATAATTTTGATGAGTAATTCCTAGACAAACCTCCCCAACACCACTTCACTGTTAGGCCTGTTACCAGGACTATTCAGTCTGAATATTGCCTTTATTAAGATCTTATCACTTGTTAGTACTTGGGTGGTCATGTGAAAATCTACTTACACAATTTCCTCTGCAAGTGGCATTTCAGTCTGGAAGGAAAGGAAAGTATATATCTATTTATATGTACATAGAAAGACAGATTTAAACCTGTACCCCTGAATCTGTTGCATCCAAGCATAGACACGCCAGTTGTCCTTTATTGCAGGTACATCCAAGAAAGATGCACACACCCGCAAGTGACCAGATATGTGTGCAAGATCCCTCATTAGGCCAACCAAAAATGCTGAAATGAGCAAATGAGCTGCCTCAATAAATCCTCTCAGAGCCTGGGGAAAGGTTTCCTTAGTTTGTGGATTTTTATAACAGTTTTGGTCTAATAAAACAAGTTTGGTCTTATAAAAATTAACATCTGACCCTACAAGGGTTGCCTCACTTGTTTCCCTTGACCACCAGTGGTCCAAAACCACCAGATGAGATGCACCAGCTCTTCAGAAACCAGGTGTGACTCAGTCTGCTGGAAAACACTCCACTTCCTGAATTCAGACCAGTTGTAATAGGAGGTTTTACCCACTACAGAAGTCAATTCTCATCCTTGGGTCAAATCACCTTTAATTCTGATGATTATTGGCCAGGCTTTTATGCTAATTTATGTATACATAAAGCTGAGTGAAAAACCCTTGTCCAAAAGTGATCCAAAATGCATGTGTATGATAACTCAGGTGCTACAGCAGTGGCTGATGATGGCTTTTACTTGATGTTAAGTACAGTATGTGGCTTTCTTTCCTGACCTCGTGCACACTGCTATAAAGTGTGGCTATTCCACCACCAGCTCATTAGCCCGTTGTAAAAATCTCCGCGATAATTTAAGGGTGAATATAGTGAGGGGAAAAAAAAAAAAAGAAAGCTTTGCATGTGAAAGGGAAAAAAGTGGGAGGAGGGTAAAATCACCAGGGTGAAGTACAACATGTTCAGCAGACTCCCGTCCCTTGGCTGCCTGCCCGATGACTTTCCCGAGCGGAGCTCTCCTAGCAACCGGTCCCCAGCCGCTTGAATTTTTATGTATCGCTATGTCGGCGGTGATGTCACGGTTTCCATAGCTACTATCAGTTGGAGGAACGATGACACTTAGGCTGCTCAGTAACTGAGGGAAAGAGGGAAAAAAAAAAAAGTATATAAAAATTGTCCTGGCTGAAATATTCCGTGGAACTCTGGGAGCCGGCGATCGCGGGGCACGCGGCCGAGTTTTTGCTGATGGAGCCGCTCGCTCCTCGCGCTTTCGGCTGGGCAACGGAGGCAGGCACATCACAGCTGCTGCAAGATTCATCCTCCCCTAAGTGCTCCATTGCAGAAATTAAATATTGTTATTAATTAAACTCCCCCATCCCACAGGCTGCCCAGCCCTGTCTGGTTAGAGCACACTCGTGAGAAGAGAGCAGGCAATCCATTTGTCATGCGGTGACAACTTCTGGCATCGGGAATGGAGTGTTTCAATAAGAGAAGGCTTTGATCCTATTCATAACAGAGTATTTAAATAATTGCTAACCAGGCAGAGACTTCAGGCATTATCCCAGGGAGTGTTGCATTATTGCAAAAGGTTAAACTGAGCCATTGGTGCTCAGGCAAAAAAAAAAAAAAAATAGGAGGGCTCAAGAAATTTGGTCAAGGGATTAAGTTTGAAGGCATGGCTTTGCTTATGTGAAATAGAGCAGAGCCCAGGAGATGGTCCGGACACAACGTTCCCTGAGAATGAGCCTGGAACATGGCACAGAGGAAAAGAACACAGCACTGGCAATCTCACAGCCCATAGTTCAGATTGCAGCAATTTCCAGACTCAAGTCAGAGAGCTTCTGACAGTACTTTGAATTTTACAAAAGTACAAAATACTGAATATTCCCCACAGTGACAATGCTGTTCTCTACCACATTACCAAGCCTTGCTCACTGTTTTGGGGGGCTTCACACATATTAAGTGATCAAATGCTAATAAACCTCTCAGGCATTGATAGCAAAACTTTGAGGGAGAGGGGGCTGCCTTTTCACTCAGTCAAATCACATCTTTCCCACTAGGGTTATTCTTAGCATGGTCTATCAAAAAAAAAAAAAATCCTCAAGAAACAATCCTGGAAAAAAAGTCCTGAGAATAAATAATCCTGAGAAATAACATTTTGGCCAGTGTTGGACAATGTGTGGTTCTCACATGGGACGTTGAAGGCATGAAGTAAACCAGGAGCCTTTCCTGTGGTTTGTGCTTGTAACTCTTTGGGATTTGCCTGCGAGGGGAGTGAGCTGTTCAGCACATGCTGTTCACCAGCCTCACAATGAAAATCACTTCCCCCAGAGATCGTGTCCTCCCTGGTGCTGTGACCACCTCTGCAGGTCTGTCTCACAGTTCTTCATGCTGCTGGGAGCAACAGCAATTCCCTGAGATTAAGATAACCACAGATTCAATTTAAGCACTTACAGGTAAGTGTCTGGCATCTAAATGCCTCTTGCAGTGGAAAAAGAGCCAGTTAATACAGCTGAGACTCCAGGGTGCTGTTCAGGCTCCCAGGGTAGACACCTGCCTTTGGGCAAACCATCTCTAAGGTCATCTGATGTGAGGTGAGACTCAGCTTCCAGCCACAAGAACCCCAGGCAATTTCTTCACATTCACGTGGGATGCCATCAGGAATTTCAAATGTCTCCAGAATCTTCTTTCCTAGTTCTCCACATGCTTGTAGACACATTCATGCAGATGTCATAACCTCCGAGCTGATTTCCACTTGGGTCTTCTATAACAGCTGTGGCCAGATTCAGTTCTCGTGTATTGTCATGTGCTGTCCCTTCAGGTGCTCTACACGTCCTCTCTGATCTCCAGCTGCTGCTCCAAAACATCACGGGTCTCCTGTAAACCCTTGGCTCTCATCTCCCATCCCTTGTGGCTTTCCCTGTGGTGTTCCCACACTCCAGAGCTTTCCAGAGAGGTTTCCAGAACAGAGGCCATGCCTTTGGTCCCTGATTCAATGCTCACCATCCAGGCTTTGCTGCAGTGCCTGAGCAGCCTCAGTGATGCTGCTCCACCTGTGTAGCATATCCCCATGTGTCCTTCAGCCCTGTGTCCTACCCTCCAGCTGGCTGAGCACGGCACCAGTGTCCCACTGCCACCTTTGGGACAGACAGACACCTTCCAGACAACCCAGAGGAGAGGGAAGATGTAAATTGCACCCACGAGTCTCAGAGGTGCTGAAACAACCACGTTCAGCCAGATGAGTCACTTCACCCTCGTAACACTGTCCCTCTCTGAGCAGTGAGCTGGGAAATCAGGACATGAATTCTCACCGTGTCGCCCTTGCTTGCTTTATTTGAGATCTCTCACAGGCCAAGCCAGTGCTAGGTGGGTGATCTTCACATGATCAGACAACTGCACACTTGGCAAGGGCACTGTGATTCCATGACCTACAGGAATCACAAATCCACAGATCATTTCCCTGAACAGTGGGGCAATGCCTACACTCACCTCTGAGCCTTTCACACAGGCACTGGTGCTTTATTTCCCAGGAGATAATTAGATTTGCTAGCGACCGTGTGCCTGCTTCCAAGTAATGCTGGTTATGCTATTTTCAGGCATGATTCAGAGTAACCTACAGCAGCAGCTCAGGGGGTTTTTTGGCAAGTGTTTTGCAACAGCACAGTAAAGTTTTTAATGTGCCATCATTTCATTTCAGTTGTTAACACAGATGTCTGTTGAAAGATAATATTGCACATTACAATCTTTCAGGCACCAGCACAAGACCACTTTCTCTGAGAGGCAAGTGCTTGGCAGAATTAATCCCTGAAACTCCCTCTGAAAATGTGTGGGAGCATTTCTCTCAGTCCTGATGCCTGCCTAGATAAGACCAGGCTTGTTAAAAGTGTGAATGTACACATCTGTACGTACCCAGGCGATCTTTTCGAGGAATCTCTGTAACTGCACTCTTCATGCTACGATCTGCACGTGGGAATGACTCCCTGCATATCCACTTTGGTCATTTGCAGAGGTCCTTATGAGGAACATATGTAGAACTGTGATTGCTTTTGTGATCCAGAGACGTGACCAGCAAATGCAATCACCAGACAGTCCAAGGCTCATTCAGGAGGAATTAACCATTGATGGAGGATGTGAATGAAAAAAAAACCCCAATGAAGCGAGCTTATGCACCTTTATGCTTTAATGACCAGCCCAGCCAGGCTCAGGGATGGGGAAGAAAGTCCTCCGTTAGTCTGGTGCCCCACAGAGGGCCATCAAATGGCCCCTGCACATTGCTCTGAAGCCTGACATTGTGATTTGCTCCTGCCACCAGCCACCTCTTCTGTCCTTATGCACAGGAACAACAACAGAGAGCTGTGGGCAGCAGAAACAGCTGGAGAAAATTCATCCTGGAGCTGATGGCTGCAGAAGAGAAGCCACGGGACTTAGCTAGTGAGGTTCTAGTGCCCCACTTAAGGTCCGTGTACAGATGCCTACCCCTCAATGGCACAGCATGGCCGGCAAGACTTCATGCCCAGCTCACTGCCCTGCTTTTCCATCACCTTTCACCACAGCTGTATTGTGCTCCCAGTTCTTGGTCTGCTCCAGCAGTGCACAGAGGAGGATCCTATCCAGACCCCTCAGGCATTTTTTCTCCTCTGGGGCAGCCCCTTGTCTCAGCCCAGAGTGAGAAGACACCTCTTGCAAAGTGAGACACTCCCGGGCGAGAAAATATCCTGGATGTCCCCATCATTCCCACCCCTGGCCCTCCCTGGGTGTCTCCAGCTGTCCCACCCTGCAGCCCAGCCCCTCCAGGCGCGGTGCAGCAGCATTTCCCCGGGGCGGCGCGGCATCCTGAGCCTGCCGGAGGATGAGGAGCATCCCGGGGGCAGGAGCGTTGCCGGGGGCCGCACGGGGCTGGTACCGAGCGCTCCGGAGCCGCTCGGCACCGCCCTGAATGGAGCGCTGTTCGCTCACGGGCCCGGCTCCCATTGTCACCCGGTGATGAATGGGGCATCAGCGCGCCGCAATACTCTATTTGTTTTAGAGGTCAGTGTCACACTGAAGGGGTATTCTTCACGCACCCGACCGGGGGGTTGCTGCTGACGTGACCGGAGTGGTAAGCGCACGCCGAGCCCCCGGTAGCTCCCATTGTCCCGAGTGGGAACAGAGCTCTTTTGAAGACCTTACCCATAAATTATCCGACACCCCCCGCTCTCTGCGAGCTCCCCACTCAGGCTCCGATTCAAACACCAACTCAGAGGCGATGGGCTTGCGATGCTGTTTAAGGTTTGCTGCTATCTGGGGACACAACTTGGTTCCTGCGGGAGCAGCGCAGTACCTGGCATGAGCCCCCAGCCCTGGCGTGAGGATATCATGAGCTGGGCGGTGAAATCCTTCCTTTGTTTCTCTTTTCTTCCCCTCCTGCCTCTAAGCATCACCTAGTCCGATCTGACAGCCCACAGGGGAATGCACGGTGCAGGGGCAGGGAGCAGTCACTGGGAAGTCAGCATCAGACAGGACAGGAGACCATCGTTATGCCTGGCTTTGAAAAAAAGGCTGTTTAAACGTTTTTTTCTTGTTCCTTTTGCTGGTGCTTTTGGGATTCCCACAGGAGCTACAGTCTGGGAGACCACATTCGGACTGATATATCCAGACAGGACACACACAGGACTGGCTTGGCACAGAGGTGTTTAAATCCTCACCTCTCTCCCCTCACAGGCACGGAGGGCCTACATGCTGAGCTTCACCTGTCCAGCCAAATTTTGAAGAGGTTCTCATTTCTCCAAGCTTTGTCTGTCCTGGCTGCAAGGGAATACAACAACCAGGGACCGTGTAAAGCAGAGAAGAGGATGCTGCAGAAATAGACCCACTCTTCCTCCTCATTAGGCCTGAATGTAACAGACCAGCCACACAAACTAAAGGCAGAGGTCAATATTTTTGACAATGGAGTTGAGACACTAAGCTTTCCAGTTGCCAGACCCACATTCCTTTGTTTAATTTTAGGATGATGCAATGCCAAGTCCAGATGCCCACAATGCCTGGGCAGGAATGCCTACAGATGGAGAAGACTCCAGTAGGCTTAAACCAGATTGTAGTACATATTTCTTAACATTGACCAGACCAAACACTTGTCATGACTCTTGTGTGCAGAAAGGAATGGGCCCTTGCAGTCAGACAGCTTGGAGCTGACGAATTTTTCTGGATTTTTCTGCATATCCCATCCTTGGAGAGGAAATGACCTTGATTGCCAGGAGGACATCCATGGTTCCAGAACATCTTCCCCATTTGGCACAGCGTGCCAGAGTTGTTGGGGCTTTCTGCTCCTTTGCACAGTAACATTTGCTGCCATGTTTCTTATTAAGAGTCAGGAATTTGTGACCTTTTGCAGTGCAGCGATCTGGAGATTACTTACCAAAAATAAAGTAGTCTGCAAACTCCAAAACTGCTGCATGTGCATTGCTGATAGAGAAAAACAGCGAGGCACCTCTCAGTCCAGCCTGATAGGATCTGTGGTTGGGGAGGGAGTGTGTGTGTTGCACAGCAGATACCCAGTGTGGGGACCATGAAAAGCCTTTTTTCTTTTCTCACTGAGTGGCTTTTGTTGCTTCATATGAGTCTTTATGTCAAAACAACCTGGCCTGGTGGAAGTGTGATTAGATATGGCACCCACGCCGGTGCAAATATCTGCATGAGGGGTACAGGCTGTGGTGGGAAGGGGAGGGTGTGTGCTAATCCTTCCATTGCTGGTCTCCTCTTTGAGGCCTCAAGGCTGGCAGAAAGCGTGGAGTTATCAAATCCATTTCACGATCAAGTCCTTTCTCCTGTGCCTGGCTTGTCCAGAAGCAGTAAAATGTCAATGAAAGTACAATCATGGGGTTTCTCCAATACAAAAATTGGGAGCATCAAAGTGGAAGGAGCAGAAGATCTGTTGAAAACAAGCAGCAAAAAGTTCTTCAGTCTGTGCAGAGTTGGGCTGCAGGTCACCCAAACCCATGCAGTCAGCATAACCCTGTTAAACTAAGGAAGTAGTTTATAATACACCACAGCAATTTATTTAAATTGGGGAATTCTCATCCCCCAGGACTAATTCCAGGAGATGGGACACGTCCTTGGGTCCATGCTCTTGGTGGCTTTAGCAAGAATGCAACAAAAAATGAAAATGAAATCACTCCAGATAGCCTGTGTTGACAACATTAAACTAACAGATGAAACAGGGAGAGAGGAGCAGGTAATTAATTAAACAGATAAATGAAGATCTCATGGCCCACTGAGGCTCACAGGAACAATGCTGTGCAGGGTCCCTACACGATGTGCTGGAAGATCAGGGATGACTTTTCTAAAAGGGATGTAGGGGGTCACAACTTCCCCAGATGATGTGGAGGCAGAATGAATTCCCAGTGCTGTGCACTGCTCAGCAGGCAAATATTAATTCTGGGTGTGTAAAAAGGGGGAAAGATCTGACAGGGTGCACAGCAGTGAGCATGGCCCTACCTGCACATAAGCAGGACAGGTCTGGGAACTCAAGAGATCAGGGAGAAGCTCCAGTGATAAGAAATCTGGAAAATACTCGGCAATATCAATCCCTTCAATTTATCCAAGACAGTAAAAAGTGACTCGAGCGTCCCTTCTCTTTCAGTGTGGGTGCTGCAGGTGAACACTAGAGAAAGAGCTGGCAGCAGCCACATGTTCGATAGATGTGTCAGACAGCATTTGTCTGGGTGTAGACAAACACATCCCAGTTTAGTTACTCCAGGCCCTGGTATTGCCAACAGATCCCCAGCCAACAGCCAGATTCCTCCCAGCCTAAAGCAAACAGATTAAAAAAGGAAGATGGGAACCATGACCAAGTGCTTTTTTCTCCCTTTGAATCTGAAAGGACTCTCAGGCAATCAGTTCAGCTGTGGACATCCACACTGTAAACACTCAAATTCAGGTAAGATGAATCCCACCAATTCAGGCTAGAAATTATGTACACGCCTTCTGATGGCAAAGGTAATGAACTATTGCAACAACATATCTATGGATACAGTGGATCCTCCATCATCCAGGGATTTTAAATGAAGACTGATCACATTCTAACAGAAAATGCTGTAGTTCAATCAGATGATGAAAACCAGACACAAAGTGGCCCTGAACCATAAACCTCTTCCCTGTGTTGCCTGAGGGTCTGGCAAGAACCATCTTTTCCAGTCTTAAAAAGATTTTGAATCAATGTCACAAAAGACTACTAAATATTTCATCAGTTCAAGATCTACAGATCATGTTTGGTATTCAAATACACCTTGCACAAGGCCACTTGGAAAATTAGTATTTTCAGCCTCTCACAAACTGCTTTTCCTTTTCTAAATAAGAAAGCAAAGCAAGCAAGGGAGAGGACTACTCTGCATAACTATGGCTTGGGTCTTTGCTAGAGTTGAAATTATCTGTGTGTTGTAAAAGTGCAGCAAAAAAGTAGCAGTGGTCTTGTAAGGCCACCATGAAAAGAGCATTTGGTTTTGTCAAGTTTTTCTGTTGTGTTTTGTTTTCAAAAGTTGCCTTGTTTGAAAGAGGGGAAGCTGTTTGGCCACAAAATGCAACTGTCACCTCTTGCAGCCCTGAGACAGAGCTAAAAACATCAGTGGGAAGAGGGGGAGGGGAAGGGAGAGTACAGCCCCATCTTGAAAAGTAGTCTATTTAAATTCCCCTCCAAAACTGCACGGGAAGGGGGCAGCTGTCTTCATCCCAGCAGCCAGAATCGTGCAGAAATGCTCTTTGCACAGACAAAGAACTCTTCTCATTTCAGGAGTGTCCGTTTGTGGCAATCACATCCACACTGTTCCTGGATGGGGATTGTCTGCTAATTTTTTTACTCGGAAAGTGCCAGTTAATTGCACCTCTGACTTTCAAGGAAGTATCTTAATAAACTTGTCCTCTCTGCCAGCATGGTTTTTCCTACAGGTGTCCCTTCAGCCACTCCTCTTGGAACAGCTCCACTGTGCTGGTGGCTCGGAGCCCACAGGAGACGGGACTGGGATCTGCCACACGCTGTGCAGGAAGGAAAGAGGAGCTGACACACACTCCAGCTTTAACAACAAAACTGTCCTCTCCTCCCAAGTTTATTTGTACTTTTCTGAGGTCAAAACCCCAACATATTCAGATAAAGCAAACTCAGAGGGCCCTTTAGTGCAGCATCAACTCCTGGCTTACAGATAATGTGATTGCATGTAGGAATTGTGCTTGGCTCACCACATTTTTCTTGCAAGCATAACGACAACATGATGGTGAGGAGTGACCACAGTGGGATCCAGAGCAGCAAGGCTGCGGCGAACAGTCCTGGATACAGTTATCTTTTGAGTCACCCTTCCTGTCAATATTTATAGAGAAATAAAAGGCTCTGGCTGGAAATGAAGCAGGTTATTTTACTGGAACAACGGGCACATTTTGGCTGCTAAAATCATTCACAAAGCCTTTTAAAAGTGATCGCATGCTGTGAATCTATCACTGGACACGGCGGCTTAGAAACAAGGCCTCCACAGCTTGAAACACTGAAAGATGGATGGAAGGCTTTTTTCCATATTAGTGGGAAAACCTCATTCTAGAGGAGCTGTCGGTCCTGCACCACCTTTGCTCTCAGTCTTCTGGTCCATCACTTGGTTTCCAAGGTATGACTTTCCAATGGCCAAGGAGGTTTCAGATGTGACTAGTGGACCTGAAAGCTGGCTGAAAACTTGAATACCATGGAATCATAGAATCATCAAATGATTTGGGTCAAGGGACCTTAAATATCACCCTGTTCCAACCCCCCTGCCATGGGCAGGGACACCTTCTACTAGACCAGGTTGCTCAGAGCCCCATCCAACCTGGCCTTGAACACTTCCAGGGATGGGGCATCATCTCTTTTTCTCCTGTGGAGGGGTTCAAGTAGCCCTGAACAGTGAAGAGGGAGCTATTAAGGCGCCTGGCTGTGACCTTGCATCTTTGCTGCACTGATTACACACCTTGGCTGGCAGGTTCTTCTAAGGTGGTTTCTCAGAGTCTTCTTTCAGGACAGTTTCACTTTGTCTGACTGCACAGACAATTTGCATTCAGGAGTTCTACGCAGAAAGAAGGGTATAAGACAATAAAAGATGAACATTCTACCGTGTCTTGTGAGAGACCAAAGTGAACAGAAGAATACAAATAGCTCCTCAAAAGATATTAAGTGGAGAACGTGCCTCTCTTACCAAGTAAGCAGGAGAGGGGCAAAATATAGGGTTTTTGCTATTTCTGGCTTGATCTGTGGTAGTGAATTAAGCAGTGCCAGGAAATGTTCCCTGTTGGTGGAACTCGATGAGCCATACTTTTAGATCATCAGTACAGTCCCTGGCTGTTTTACACTCATGCAAACAAGCACTGTCCCAAACAGTTCCTGGAAAGACCCATTTCCAACAGGCAGCTGTGAACTCCCTTTTCTTCGAATGCTAACTGAGATTACTAAAATGAAAATGGGATGTTCCATGCTGGTAGATTTTGCTGTCTGGGTTTGACTCAATAGTACAGGCAAACTGCTAAGATCTTTTGGTTTCTTGCCCAGATCCATCCCCTTGTGTCAGGAGTGAAGAAAACACAAGACCCAGGTGATTCTGGAGCCTCTCACAAGAAGGGAATCTCCTCCAGATGATGTGTGTGGTTTGTGCCCTCAGCATCATTTTAGGGTCAGGAAAAAATAGAGCAGGACAGAATATCTTCCCCCAAGGTCTGGTAAATAGTGTCAACAAGGCCTGGGAGCTGTTCAGCTCATCAAATATGGGCAGTTGTGGGCTCAATGGAATTGCTTACATGCAACGTGTAGATGTCCAGGGGCACAAACACCACGTTGCTTCCAGGGGTGGATAGAGAAACTGCTCAGTGTTGGATCACAAACAGAGCCAATGCACTTCAAGGCTCTTAGCACTCATCTGCTTGTGCAGTTGTATCTCTAAAAGACACATGAATTGAAACTCTTCCAGGTACCAGCTTGATTCCTTTCGTGCATAAATATCACCATTGTAAGAAGAAAAAAAAAAAGCAATCTGGTGGTTTGTTTATTCCTGGAATATAAATCTGTACTGGTATAACCAGTATTGCATAAGGGAGTGCCTACTGGCAAGACAAGAGCATTCTAATTAAACCAGCATATCAGAAAAACTAAACAAAAGTAAACAAAACAAAAAACCAACAAAAAAACCCATACCACGCTCATCAGCTGTGGAAGCAAGAGACAGCAGCTGCTCTCTGCTCTCATAACCAGAGTGGAATGAATCATGGCACTCGACCTGGATTTGCATCTAATTCAACTCTCCTTCCCTTCTCTCCCAGTGACTGAGTTGAAGCTCATCCTGTTTCTACACAGTGAGAATGTTTTAGCTTCACCCAGCAATTCCTCAAGCTAGCAGTAAACTTCCCACTACTACAGAGGGGTTTAATATGTGTTTTAAATGACGAACAAAGCTCTGCAGAGCAGCAGCAGCAGCAGCATGGCATCTGCAAGCAGCCACTGTCTTATCCCTCCAGCTCATTTTTCAGCTCTAGTATGTTTCTTGGCAAAATCAATTCAGCAAATGTCCAGATTTATAGAGTTCAGCCACACAGCAACCTTTTTCAGGGCCACACGAACAGCTATTATTTAAAGCCTTTTACTGTGTTCGTAGAAAGGAACAAAGTGCACTTTCCCATTAAAGATTTAAAGCCTTTTTGTGGCAGAGCACATGTCACCCTGAAGGACGTCTTGGGTCTTGCATATAGATGCATCCTGTGCAACTTCTGCTGCAGGATCAACGGGTTGGTTCTTGGCAGTGGGAATTCTTGGGAATTCTTCTGATCTCACCATTAGGTTGTAGGATAAGATCTTTCTCAGGGGATTAGGAAGTGTCTCCCACACTGGCATAAAAGGGCATTTTATTCCGCACCATGCAGAGCAAAGCAAAAGCACAGGAAATATCTCGGGGACACGAAACAATTCCCCATGTTAATGCAGTGCTCTTCCCAAGGACTTAGAGATCAGCAGCAAGGCACAGACAGATATTTTTGGGCACATATAGTTAGGAGGCATTAAAGTGCTGTCACTTCTTCAGCAGTTTGTTACACCCTCTGCTGAAGGGCACCGCTCCCCACCCCTGAGACCTGTGTGCATCTTTAATAACATCACCCGGATTATCCTGGTTGAACAACCTTTACCTAGGTCAGCCCAAGGCAAACGGGAAGAAATGCAGCTGGGCTGACCCTGCCCAGGGAGAGGACACTGGCACAACTCTGCTTTTCTGGGACTGCAGGCAGAGTTCGAGCCTGCAATCTTGGCCTCAGGCAGACTTTCAACTCACCTGGGCTTGAAGAGCCTGTCAAGGTGGGCTCTGGGGGAGGATCCAGGGGTGGATTCTATGCTTGGCAGGGACAGCATCCCCCTTAGGAGCTTAACCTGTGAAAGAGGAGGAAAAGGGGTTTGGGCAAGAACAGGCCCTGCTCATCCTTGTGTTTTGCCCCTCTCTGTGTACAAGCATCCCTGTGGTCTCTTCATTCCAGAGGAAGTTGCCGGCAAAGGGAAAACCTTCCCTGCAGTCTGCTTCCTCCCAAGGCATGGATAGAAGTAAACACCCCCACACACACACCACCCTTTATGCTTTCCACCTCCCATTCCACAGCATTTGCTATGACAGCTTGATGGGAAGCGGGGGGGGGGATGTTTTTGTAGGGTTTTTCCCTTGAAGGCAGCTCAGTCCCCGCTTATCTGCGTCCCCTGGGCTTTACTGCACACACTGCTAATGGAATGCTTCCACGAGGAGCTCACTGCCGGCTCTGCACGGTGAGCACAGCGGGGCAGCAGGAGCAGGCACTGGGACAGCACCTCGAGTGATCAGCCCTCTCCCCACGCCGTGCCGGGGTGGAGGGTGGAGGGCAGAACTCTGCTCTGCCATAAACAGACTCCCTGCCATGCCAATAGCCCGCCACCGAGTGATGCCAGTAGGAGAGCTTTAGTGATTTAAATGATGTACGTGAGGGAGAACAGCTTGATTAATTCATGTGAATTGTAACTACTTAGGGCTCCATTCATCCGGAATGATCTGTGTTCCTATCTGCCGGCAGAAGTCACAAGAGGTGCTCAGCTCCGGCTGCAGGTGATGCATCAGTCACCCCCTCCCCAGGACACAGAGAGCTGTTTTGTTGCTAATTCGGAGTGAGTGAGAGCAAGACAAGCTCCAGGGGTCTGCTCCTCAGCAGAGAAGGATGGGGAGCCCCACCAGGCTCCTCTCCAGGGAAGGGGCTGCAGTCCGGGGATGTCTAACCCCAGCTGGATCCTTCCAGGGTGAATGGTTTTTCAGAAACGCTGCTGACTTTCTCTGAAAAATCAGCTGGCAGCATGTACATCCCATGTGAGGACATCTGGCTGAAGCCGAACCTTGGGCCAGACACGGCTTGGACAGAGTGGCTCATGGGATCACCGAGTTTGGTCTCATCACTCCCACACATGATGGAAGAGTTTGGCCACAGACCCCAAGTTAAACACGTGGATGAAGGATGGGGCTGTTTGGTGGCAGCTGCTCTGGGTGAAGAAGTCAAGGTCACACACAGACCCTCACCTCTATCCAGAAGCTGCTCGGCCTTTTGGTTAAGTGGAGACAGAGTCTTCCTCCTCCTTAAAACTTACACTTAAATCTCTTAGCAGCAGCAAAAGGAGCAGTGGGCATGCCCTGGTCAGCTGCTGAACCCAGCATGTGCCTTATGTCACCTACAGCATGAGGAAGATGTGGCTCTTGCTGGCACACAGCACAGGTGAAGACAAAACCAAGCCCTGGAGAAGGCTGGTGCCTCGGTGACAGGTGGAGCTGTGATTCCTGCTCCCTGGCACTCTGCCCAGCACGACTCAAGCCTCATGCAGACAGGGTGAAGCTGTCCCACACCAGCCCTGCTGCCGGATTTGGACCTCCCAGCACCCTGCGGCTGCTGGTCGCGACCTGTCCCCGCAGAGAGCCACGGTGGCACTCCAGGACGCTGGGTCGCAGTGCCACCGTGTGGGCTCTGCCAGCTCCCAGAGCACCGAGAGAGGCACCTGGGGTGTTCTGACCGGGATCTGGGTGCCTCCAGCTGCTGGCTGCTGGACCAGGGAAATAAAAATATCAAGCTGCAAGCGGGCATCCCGGCCTCCCTGAGGATGCAGCGCTTGTTGGCTGGGATCGCTTTTCTCACTCAAGTCCGGCATGTTAAGGTCAAACATTTGCTTCTCTTGCCAGTTTCTTTAGAGAGTCCTTAAGGCAGGACCCTCATCAAACTCTCCCAAAACGTTACCACCCTCTGCCCCCGCTGGGCTCAGTGTCTGAGAGGCAAAGGCCCTTCCCCACCTTCCTACAGCTGTAGGTCAGCATAGAGCCAGGAAGCACAAAGCCCCTCATGCCCTTCAGTGCTTGGGGCCCTCATGTTACCACCCCATCTGCATAAAACCCATGCATGTTCTCAGGCAAAAAAACCCTTCCCTTTTGTATTTTAATACCAGCCAAGTGAAACCATGTGGCGATGCCTTCGAGCTGTTGTGCTGCTACTTAAGGAAGCTGCATGAGAGACTGGGAGCAGTTTTCCTCCCAAACCTTCCAGCCCCATGCACACGCGTGGTGAAACCGTGCTGCAAAGCTCGGCACCTGTGGATGTGCCTCAAACACCCTTCAGAGCTGACACCATCTTCAAAGCCACCACGAGACCTGGGGCTGCAGCAGCTGGGGACCGAAACAGCAAAACTGAGCAAAACAACTGAGCAAAAGAGATGAAATTTTTTAGGTCTTTTTTTGGTGACAAAGAATTACTCTCCACTGACCGTTGCCTTCCTGACAGATGGCCCTTCCCTTCTCCTTAGCCCCCACCATCAGGACAGGCTGCAGAGTGTCCTGGTCTGCAGCCTGTCAAGGACCTGTGTTCCCTCTTTGGAGCCATACCAGTGTCCAACTGTCCAGCCTGCTGCCCAAGATAGCTGCAGGAAGCCATCAGCCTTGGTGACGGTGGCCTTGGTGGAGGGAAATGAAAGAAGATGCCTGGTCCTGGGCGGGAGGGTCTGCTGTTGGATCTCCTGCCGCTCTACACATCCTCGGTGCAGGAGCTCTCTCTGAGCCTGCCGTCACTGGGATTTTGCTGGAGGGAGTCTCTGGAGCCTGCCATCACTGGGATTTTGCTGGAGGGAGTCTCTGGAGCCTGCCATCACTGGGATTTTGCTGGAGGGAATCTCTGGAGACTGGAGCGACACTCCCTACGCCACAGCGCTGAGTCACCAGCAGGATTCCCAGCCAGGGCCTTCCAGGGGACACGAAGCTTTCCTTCCCCAGGGCTTCCAAATGTGTCAGCTTCTTGGAGACTTTCAGGCCTGGATCTTCCCTGGGAATTCCCCATGGAGCCTGGCTGGGCTGGGACTCAGCACCTTCAGGTGATACTGACAGCAGAAGAGGCTCTGCAGCTCCCCAAACACCACGTGCCCTCATTGCCACAGGCACCTGAACAGCAAAGGCAGCTTTTACCTCCAATACATCCTACTCCTGCAAGAGTTAAATAAAACTCGCGTGCCCCATGGCTGGCACAGCTTGTGTCTGAGCTGCACCTCTGGGAGATGCTCCCTGGAAGTTCTCCAGGGCGCAGCTCCAGCTGTGGGGTGTCTCTGGCCAGGTGCCACAGGGAAGAAGTTCTGGCCCCTCAGAGCTGCAAAGACCTGCAAGGTGCTGACCCTCTGTTCTCACGGACAAGCTGGACAGTCCCCAGGGACCCTGTGGAGAAGTGGAGAAGTGGAATCAGGGATGTGTCAGCAATTACTTTGCCTTCTCACTGCAACAGGCCAGTGAGTAACAAGAATGAGCACTTCTTGGAGGTTTGGACCTGGATGGTGTGAGATGGGGCAGAAAGTGAAGGGCAGGAGGACACTGAACTGGGAAATTGAGGGCTTATGCTAATATTGACTGGGTGTGGAGTGTCCAGACTGGTGACCTCATGAAACTCAGAGCTGAGGGGTTTCTCTTGTGGCTGCCTGTCCAACGTGCCTGGGGTTACCAGCATCAAACACAGCACTCAGAACAGCTCCCCTGTGCCCATTTTCTCATATTTTGGCATCCACCAGAAAATTCCCCACTAGGGAACATAGCAGGGTGTTTTTTAATACATGAAAAAGCATATTGTGGTTACAACAACCATGACTTAAGACCTCAGCTCTCCCCCCCGGGGCCCTGTGGAGAGCTGCCCCCACAGCTGCCTTGCAAAGCTGTGTCACGTAAAGTGAGCTCTCATGAGCAAGGAGGTGGCCTTGAGGCTCCTGTGGCCAAGTTAAACGCAGCAGCTGCCAAAGCCCTTGGCATGCACAGCTACAGGTGAGCCTGTCCTCCAGCTAGCCCAGAGAGCTCTTCTGGAGAGCAGGCAGGCAAAGCGTGGGATGTGGCAGAAGGCACAGCACAGACACAAACTGCACCAGTCCATCAGGAGTGAGAGCAGATTTCACTTGACATTTCCATTCTTTCAGCTCACTTTCCCAGTAACTGCCCCTGGGGAGCTCCACACACAGACCAAAGCACTGTGCCTTTTTTCCCCTTGTCCTCTCTGCTCTGAAGTTCTGTCCCTCCCTCACCTGCTCACACCATGGGGCATCAGGTGCTTTTCCCTTGCAGGAAAAGGGTCACAGCCTGAACAACAGATCCAAAATCACTTTCCCCACACCTTCTGGCAACAGCTCTCACAACTTATCACTTAAACCTGCCCATTCTTACAGTCCTTGCTAATTAGCCCTTAGTCAGGCTAAACATCAGTTCTCATCCTCACCCCAAGACTCCATCTCCCAAATTTCCCTACATTGTGTCCACCTTATCTGCTCAAGCTGGGAGTGTTGCAAGAGTTACTGACAGCTGTAGCTGTGTAGAACTCACCAGCATAAAGTCCAGGTTCTGCAAAAAATATGGGTGAGCAATTATTTTCAAGTTACTGTCTTGTTATCACATTTACAGCAAGCACATAAACTTCAGAGTGAAGCACAAATAGGCTTTAAAGTGTTTACAAGCTTCTCCAGGCATCCACCCCTCTGGCTCCTGTATGTCACCTCGCCTGCTGGGGACAGGACTGCAGGGAGGCTTTTCTCCAGTTTGGGTGGCATTTCCCTAAGGAACAGAGCAGTTGCACTGAATGAGGGCTGTGCAAAGTACTGCTGCAGTAACACCTCTAAAACCCCCTCTCTCTGGGGCCTCCTGAGAGAATATTTCATTTTTTGTGGTGATTTGCAGGCCAGGACCGAGGAGACATCACACGGGGTTGGATTCACTGGCCCTGCTACCACGCAGGGGTCCTGGCACTCTTCCCTCCCTCTAGCAGTGCAGGCAGAAGCCCCAGTGCAGTATTTCATTAGTAGAAAGGAAATACACCTCCAGAAAACTTCCAAAAACCTAAGGATTTAAGATGCTAGAGAAACCGTAATTCATAGGCAACAAACGCTGGCAGACTGAGTGCCAGAAGTGCCATCTAACAAGAGAGTGATGGAGCAACTGCTCCCATTCCTCATCTCCAGCACCCAGGGGCTGTTGTGTGCTCTAATTGAAAATGTGAGTGTAGAGGAGTCTGCTCTGTACAACCTTCTCAAGAAAAGGCCTATTAAGTTTAATAGATTTCAAGTTCTCCCAAAATCTATAAACGATGAGTCCCCAGGGAGCAGGGGGAGAAGGGGTCCTTTAAAGCATTGATCACTGGAGCTGTAAACCACAAAACACAAATTGTGAGTGCATTATTTAATTTCATTCAACTATTTGGTAGAAAGAGACTTCACTGAAGACTCGTGCCCACAAACTTACCTGGTTTTCCCAGTGGTGTCAGATGGTATGAGAAAAACTTATCTAGCACTTCTGTCTCTGTTGTGTGCTTTATCAGGAACTGCACAAACCAGTGCTGAGCTTCCTTTATCTGCATCCCCACATCCTTGTGTCGTAGCCTAAGAGCTGAATCCTCCAGGGGATGGTCCTTTGCACTCCTCATGGATACTGCAAACCTGAGAGTCTCCCAGGAGCTCAGCAGCCCTTGCTTTAAGCTCCCACAAAGTGATCATTTTCCCAAGGCTAGGAATGATGCTGGGAGTAGCAGTGGTCAGGGATGAGCAGGTCAAAAGTGCTGAGCTACCCATAGTGTGGAGTCTAGACCAGCACATGATATGTGCAACCCTGATGCATCCAGGGGTTTTGTTTTCCTCCAGTGATGTATCATAAATGAGGTTGTTCGTGGCTGTGAGCTTTGCTCGAGTTGTAGCTCCCTTCAAGGACAACTGAGGAGTGCTCGGGGTCATGTGGTGGAAGAGTTAATGTAGCTGCTCTGCAGAGTTGGTTCAAAAGAATCCTTTTCCTCGCCTCATTTGGGAAAATGAGCATTCGTTCTACTTTAAATTTCCCGTTATTAAAAAAAAAAATCCTCTCATTTAATTTACAGAACAACGTTCATAACTCTTCACTGGGAGGGCAAAAAATGCACAGAGAAAATTGATAAAAAAAAAAAATAGGCTGTGTTGCATGTGTTTATCAGGTGGACTGTGATCCCCTGATCCCTGTTCTCTGCCAGCACGTGAATACCTACGGATCAACTCCAGGGGCTCACACCTCGGGCAAAGGTGCTTTTCACTTTGCCTGACACGGGTGAGAGGGACCTTTCACAGCTGGAACCAGGGGTGGCTGAGCAAACAGAAGGGCAGGAACGCCATGATTTGGGAGAAGACAGCTGTCCCCAGCCTCTCATACTGGGACATTTTTGCTAGCGTGTGCAGCCATGCCTTTTATTGACTGGGAACCCAAAGCTAAATCAGTCCTTGGGAGTCCCTCCTGCATTATTATAACATTGCAGGCTACTGTTTGAAGCAGGAGATTGATGCAAAGGGTGGGAAAATGAAGAATGGTGGGAAAATCAAAGGGTGGGAAAATGAAGAATGGTGGGAAATCGCCTTATTCAGAGATTTTTAAAATAAATAGGTGCTAAAACACGAAAAACTCCAAGGGAGCTGCCAGCGTCACCTTGGCAGAGCCGGCTGGGCTGGGAAAGCTCTGCCTTGGAGAAGGCAGGTACCAGCTGCAGAGACTCTCCTCACTCTTCCCAGCACCAGGAACCACGCAGGGCTGCTGCCTCCAGCCCCGGTGCCACAGTGCTGGCCACAGCATGGATGGAAAACAAACGGCAAGATCATTTATTCTGAAAAGACCTCCCCGTCTCAATGCCCGGAGACACAACAGGGAAGAAATTCCTTGGCTGAGCTGCAATCCTGTGCATAGGATCTGGCCACACAAATGCACTCCATGTGGCAGTGCTGTTTATGGAAATGATGGATGTCGCATCCTCTCCTTCGCAACACACCAGAAACAAAGCTCAGGTGGATTTCTGTGCTGGGAAATCTGTGCCTGCTGCCCAGGCAAGGGCTGTACCTGAGCAGATGTGCTCCTGCCATCCCTCACTGTCAGATGAGAAGGAGCAGAGTTGTGGCTGAAGTGCATTTGCAAGAGGACTTTGCAGCTTGTCCCCAAAGACCTCCCTCAAGTCTTTGTGGCTTTTCCAGGGTGGGACATCATTGTTCCCTACAGAAAGGCGTTTCACATCTCTGAGTTCACATGTGTAGCATATATTTTCTCGGTGAGCAAAGACTTCAGCTTCCCAAGCCCTGAACACAGGGAGCTGGCAGGGAGGAGCAGAGGGCTGTGTGAAATACGGCCATGGTGGGAAGCAGTTTCCACTTCACCAAAGCAAGCCCAGAAAGGCTTCTCAGGAACCCAGGCAGTGCTGGGCACTTTCAGAGCCCGAGGATCCCATGCCAAGACCCTGCTTTGAGACCACAGCACCAACATCTTCCACAGGAGGAAAAACCTCTTGGGTTTTCACCCTCTCGCTTTCAGTTCCTTTAAAATTCTATGGAAAGGGGATTTCCAAAGAACTGATCATGTTCCTGTGTTATCACATATTGTGGCCAGTGTGCAGCACTACCCTTTTTTTGGCCTATGCTGGAACTTGTGGTTCTTTCCCTTGTATTTCTTCCAAATTTGCATTCTAAAATCCCTTCACTGAAAAGACTGGAATCTGTTAGTCAGGCAAGGTTATGCATATCCAGCAATCCTCTCTTTCATAAGCATCCTTGCCCTGGTGCAGCTGCTTGGACCATCACCAGGAACATGTCCCTGTCTATTTGGATCACGAGGGAACGTGATCTTTCATGTTGTAGGAGATTTACATATGGCATTTTCTCTGCAGCAGCATAACAAAACCCCACCCAAAGTCTCAAAGCTTCCAGGAAGTTCAGATTCAAATTTTACTACTTGGGATCTATTTTTGTTTGGTTTTGTTTTTAAAAACCCCTTCTCTTCTCCCTTTGATGATTTTCCCTGCTGTTGAGGACAGATGAAAAGCCATCAGAGACAGCACTGTGCAGCCTGGAATTGCTTCCCGGTGCCCTGGTCCAGCTCTGCACCCTACCCACACCCCAGCTGTGTGCTGGGAGGAGGCAGGGGGTGGCATGTCCCCTTCCCCAGGCCACAGTGGTGAGGTGCAATGTGTCCTCACCTCTGGATGACCAGGGGGCCACAACTGCACTTACCCTGCACTCTGGATGCCACCACTGTGGAGGAAACCCACTATCAAATGGGAAAGCAGGAGGGAAATTATGGCACTTGCAGGAGAAAAGCATCCTTCACCCCCTGTCACGGTAGCACAGGTCTGAGCTCATTTCCAAACTATGCAAGACACAGAGAAAACCCTCAGGCCTAGTCTGTGTCAACAGCTTCATCTCCAGAGCTCTCCAGAGAGGAAGAGGCTCAGTGTGAGGATGTTGTGACAGTACCTCACAAGGGTCAGGCCAAGACCAGGCCGTCCTGAATCTTGACCTGATCAGGTCCTAAACCCATCCCACCTGCAGTTACACCTGGCTCAGCATCACCTGGGGCTGTGCAGGGCCCTGCAGGCTGGGATGCAGGCGTGTGGACAGCCAGCAGGAGATGCACACCTGCCTCCAGCTGCTTCCTCCCCCAGTCTGCACCTCCTGGCACAGGAACAGCTGTCAGAGGAGAGCAGCTAATTTGTCACAGATGAAAGTGAACAGAGAAGAGTTCTCTCCCATCTCCTCCTCCCTGAGGAACCTCAAAGAGTGGGAACTGTCTGCAGAGGTGCTGAGAAAAGGAGCTGCTCCCTCACTGTCTGAACGAGAGCATCCCCAGGAGAAAGAGAGGTGGGGACTCCAGACAGATATCTGACACTCGGTGTGGCTTGGCCATTCCCCTGTGGCCTGGGCACCAATAAGGCTCTTTGACCCATGGAGCTGGCGTCCACAGGGGTCTGTCCTCAAGTGACAGGATCGTAAAAATGATTCACAGGGGTTTGTCGACAGCCTGTGAAATCTCAAACAAGCCCAAACCTTGGAGACCTGATGGCTTCGTGCAATTTCTCTCCTTTCACAGAACCACTAGGATTAGCTCAATAGTCAGGCTGAACCAACCCAGAGCTCTGCCTGGGCTCTGTGTCAGCACAGCTGTAGAGCAAGTGTCATAAAGTGCCATAAACGCACCCATAAAGTAGAACCATCTATCTAAATGCATGCACACACACCCACTGAAGATTTTTTTCCCCTGACACTGTATCTGCACATCATCAGCATTTGGCTTATAACATGATTTCTGTTATCAGAATCTCACTTATAAAGTAATTTCTCTGACCATCGGGTTTCTGTGGAGAATAAAAATGCAACTTGGGGAAATGAGAGGGAGGAGGCAAAGTGTTTTCCAAGTGATCTCAGTGGCTGATTTTTTTTTCCCAAACTCAGTAATGGGTACTGCTAGGGAGAAACCTTCAAGAGCACATGAAAACATTAATGAAGGCTGGAATGATGTCTAGTATCCAACCCAATAATTCTCCTTCCAGTAATTTCTTTAAGGCTCAAACTTGGAGTTCAGTAGGTCATAAATTTTTCCTGCTCTGAAGTTAGCTGGATCCACAAGATGCAAATGTATTACTCACACACTGGTTAATTTGTATGCTCATTGCTTTCCAACCCCTCCACAAATTGATTTTTAGATTCGTTATTTAAGCCAGGAAGATATTTCCTGCCTCGTCCCTCAGAAGGTCACAGCACAATGTGCTGACTGCCACGGGGAAGCAGAAAGTCAAGCAGAGGGATGGAGAACAAGTTTCCCCGTCTCAGGCTCGGGCAAAAGTCAATCAAGATGCAAACTGCACTTGGCAGATGCCTGTTTGGAGCTGTGCTCGGGGCAGGGAAGAAGAACTGCAGGGGCTGGGCTGGGCAGAAGGGAAGCAGGGCAGGAAAAGAGCTGAGCAGCACAGGCCTGGCTGAGAGGGTGCAAGCTGACAGCTCCAGGTGCCTCCTTTCCTCTCACTTTCATCTCTGCACACTCTGGATTCATCCGCCACCTTGAACCCCACAGGCTGGTGGCTTCTGTCCTCTCTTAGTAGGGATATGCTGATTTTTTAACCCATTTGAAGGATGTTGTCCAGGCTGCCTATGTCCTCCTGCTGTCTCCACAAGTTGTCCAAAGTCCCCCTGTGCACATTTGGAAGCTGGCTTGAGATGCTTCCAGGCACTGAGGTGAGATGTCAGTGCTTTTCCAGGCAGGGACTGGGACCCAGGGCCATGGTGTGACCACGGGCTCAGCTCCAGGGCTGCCAGCTTCCAGTGCCTCTCTGTGAAAAGCTGCCAGCGCTTGGAAACGTGCAAATCCACCAACTTGGAAGCAAGGCTGGAATATGGCTCCATTCCAGGTCTAACCTCCCTGGTTCTTAATGGTGCTTTGGGAAGATTAACCTTCACCTGGAAGCAGGAGATCGTAACAGAAGGGCACAAAAGTCCAGAGCATCTTCAGACTTAATAAACTGAGTCATTAGCAGAGATTCACCTCTGATTTTCATGAGACACAGACCCCTGGAAAGCTCTCCTGCCTGTCCCTGCATGTTTCTATTAAAGAAATCCCTCAAATCCTTCAAGGAGTGAGTTTCACCTTCTCACAGGTTCTCATTACATTCCTCCCTCATTCTCTCTGGGGTGTCACATCCATGTCTTGGTCTCTGCTTTTGCTTTCTTTTTTCATCTGATTGCATTTGGACAGTGATTCTGCAGCCTTTATGTACTGGCTCCCACTCTGTTTGTATTCTAGGAAACATTTACTGCCTTTCTGGCTTGCCAGCACTAGGATTGCTCACCATCCCTTGGGAACAATGAGAAATGATGTGTCAGAACTCACCCGCTTCCCAGCACTCCCTGTTTACTACGAGGACCCCATGGGCAAGAGAACAAATAGATTACTACAATTTATATCTCTCTGGATAATGTCTTGCAGCTTCTTATCTTCCCAATTGGGATATTGTTCACTCTGCTGGGCCCCTTTCAGCTCAGGAATTGTGTGATAGTGGCATCCACAGTGGTGAAAAACTGCTGCTCTGACAGCAACAGCATTATGGGAAAACCAAGATTTTCCCCCTTTTTCTATTCTCAGATGTGCTTGTTATAACATGGTAGAAATTAGGGCTTGGCAGGAAAAGGTTTCTGGGTCCCATTAAATCTTTTTATGATCTCCAAAGGTTCCCCATTCCTTGGTGAGACAAAGCCCAGAGCTTCCACTCTTTAGGATGGAAATGAAATTATCCTCTTGGCCATGACCCAGCATGGTGACAGGTTGCTTCTACCCCAGTCTGGGGTGCTGGAGTTCAAGTCCCTGTTGCTGGTATGTCCAGGCCAAATGATGAATGGAACAGGGTGGCTTCTGGCTGTCCTGAAGTGGTTCTGCCTCTTAAACTGTCTACTGGAGGTGATCCATTTTGTATCCAAATGTCCCTTTGAAACAATGACTTGATGCTGGGATTTCCACATCCCTTGGAACTGATGTTTTGGAAAAATGATGACCTGGTCAGCGGTATGCAGATCTGAGGAGCTCCTGCCTGTCCCTAAAATAATTTCCAAAATTCGCTAAATTTGCAGTTGGACTCAATGTTCTTAGAGGTCTTTTCCGACCTAAATGATTCTATGGGTATATCTTTCCAAATCTCATGAGAAGCATTTTTGACCATCTTTATTTTCTGCAGAAAACACATTCATCTGAAAAATTCCCAACCCACTCTAGCAACAGCTCAGCACAGAAGCACGGCATGTATTGGGTTATTAGCAAGGAATTCCTCCTTCCCTTCATCTTTTACCTGCTGTCTTTAATTTCCAAAATCTTCCTAAAACTAGATCAACAATCGCTGTCAGGGTCCCCTTCACCTCTCAAAATACCTTCAAGGTCATCAAGCAACCATCTCATTGTGTTCTGCCCTAAGCCTCCATGGTGGTGGCCTCAGGACCCAGGTGATGTCACAATCCAGGTGGCCTCAGCTCTTTTCATTTCAGACCCCAGCTGGGTCTTTGACTTTTGCTGGCTCCATGCTAACTGGAGGTGGGAGTTCTTCTTTGACTGAGGACTTTTTAATTAAGCTCATCGTGCTCTGCCCTGCCAAGACAGGTGGTTTGAAGGAAGTGGTGAGGAGGGAGGTGGCTCTTCCTGCCTGCAGAAACCTCTGCTGCTTGTTTAGCCTGTGAATCCCATAAAGAAATTTCACTGGGAGAGCTCAGATTCCCATTGATGCTCAGCCTGCCCTCAGTGAACACCAACACCCTCCGCACATCCCCGCCCGCACAGCACAACCCATCCCTCTCACACTCACCTGGGAAGGCCTGAGCACCCTTGTCTGAAGCCTCCTGATGCAATCAGTTGGCTGGAAACCCTCGCTTAGCATTCCCTGAGCATTCCTGCTCTCACGGTAAGCCCGCCCATCGACAGCCCCGTGTGTCACTGAAGGGCGGCAGACACGAGGAACCCTGTCTCCCAGAAGAGCCATCTCCTCTGGCAACCTTATTCACTCTGCCCAATCAATCCCAACCCCGTTCCCAGCAAGGAGGCCTTGTTAATCCTGGCTGAATGGAGAGGGAGGTTTGTGGTCCAGAAGATTTTCCCATAGGAACAGGAGCGAGACCACCAAGCCTTCCCCAGTGACCACCCAGATGGAAATGACCTTTGGCTAGCGTTGGCATGGGCTGGGCTGGATGCTGGACATGGTGCTGCTGAATAGAGGGGTTGAAGCTCTCGGGGGCGAGGATGCAAGGAGACTGTGGGGAATTGTTTAAGAGAGCTCTGAGAAATATTGGTTGAGTGCTTCCATTTAATTATTCACTCTGCTTAATTTGCTCTTGGACAAGATGAATCGTTCATTGACTGTGCAGTCTGGAAAGCAAGTCCTTCCTGACTAAACAGACTCAGCATTAAATGGTAAAATAAATGAAGGCCAAGAAAAGAAAATTCCTTTTCTCTGATTGATCACGTCAGGGCAAGATTCTTGTAGAGAAGCCAGAGCTGATAGAAACATAAACACAAATTCTACCACTTGGCAGAATAACTTTCTCCAGTTTTCCCTTTATTCTGGTAACAGCTTTTTTTTCAGGCAATTTTGTTTTTTCAGAAAATACTACACTGACAGAGTTGTCAATGTCAGTGCAGCTGATATCAGCTGGAGGTCTGGGTGGCTGAGAAGCACAGGCAGAGCCGATCTCAAAATGCAGGGATTTTTTTTTTGGCTGGGGTGTCAGGAGACATGGTGGGAATCACCTTTAACTGCTTCAAAACTCTGGAAAGTAGAATTTTCAGACTTCAAGTCCTCCTGTCTTCATAATCTCTGTTTGCAGAGAAGTAGCACCATGGGGCAGCTCATCTGGCACTTCTACCTCGGGGGTCTGGTGGAGTACAGGAGGAATCACTTCTGGCTCATCTCCATGACCTCAGCTGCAACCCCACATCTGGTCCAGTCAGCCCTGTTTTGGGGCTCCCCTCCCAGATCAGGCACTGGCCACCCACTGGCAGGACACGGGCAAGTTGATTCCACTTTCTGCTCTGTCCTATGGAGGTATGAAATGTTTCAGGGCATTTGCTAAATAGCTGCAGGTATTTATGGGCTCTCCAGCCCAGCAGGATCCTCATCTGCATTTGGCTTCAAAGCAGTAATTATATAAATAACGGATGGGTGGATTTACTCAGGAGTAAAGCAGCAACATCTTCAGCCCTTGATTTTTAACCACTGACTACCAACAAAGGTTTCTGGCAAACTGAAATTATTCATTTACTAACCTCAACCCTTGAACTAAATGACTGGCAACCATAACTCCAGTGTGAAATCATTCAACCCTCATTTTCAGGTTTTTAAAATAAACAGGACCAAGCTTCACACAATCAAGATGTGAAAATTCTTCCAACACAAATGTCTGAGCCCAGCACATGCTACATTAATTTTATTTTCCTTCTTTCATCCTGATTAAACTGTCCACTAGTAATTCTTTGCCTCTGGCCAAATGCAAACACAACTCTGCCACTAATAGGAATTGAGTATGTCTGCATAAAAATACAATTAAAGTAACAGTACACTTTACATTTCATGCCACTCAAATTCTCAAGGAGGTCTGTTATTAGAGGATTTCTCATGCATTGTTAGAATATTTTTGCATTACACTCTGAGCAACCGATTTTCTTCTCTGGTCTCTCAGCATTAAATATAATGTCATGCCTTATCTTGGCTTGAAATAATAACAATGAAAAAATCCTGTCCCAGATGTTTAAGATATATTTTCCTCTTCTGAGAAGGGTTTAGAGATGTGAAAGATTTTCCCACCCCAAGCAACCCATGGATTTTTACATTTGCTGGCAAAACCCAGAATGAGCCAGACGGTTGCACACTAAGGAAGCTCTGCTGAGGTGAGTGAAGGCTGATTTTCAAATCACTGCTCTGAGCACGACAGAGAGGAGGTTTGATCCCAGCATCTGTAACTGGAGAGGAGACTGCTTTCAGCACTGACCCCGTTAGCACACCACAAGAAGGAAAGGAGATGAGCCTTTTCCTCCAGCTTTAATTCCTACTCTGTTCCCGAAGACAGTTGGACTTGGGAGCCAAAGCTTTGGCTTTGAAAATGATCATTTCCTAATGAAAAAAAAGGCTGTTCAGAAAACTCCTGCCCATCACTACTGGTGGCATCTGAACTGGGGCAGGCAACACCAGCACACCCAAGGGTCAGGCCTGTCCTTCAGAGAAAACTTCTCCATCTGCCAGGGAGGAGAGTTCAGCCTTCATGGCTCTTCTTCCTGAGCCAGTCGCTCTAACTCAGCATGCCCCGGTTCCCTTCCATCACAAAACCATTTGCACCCTACTAAAGTGCTGCCACTTGGGCTGAGGACAGCCCTGCATTCACACTTTGCAGCAGGGACAGGTCGATGTATTGTGGACAATCCTCACGTGCTTCAGCACAGAAAAAGCTGCATTTATTCAGGTTTGGCAAGGTCTTTCTTCTAAGAGCCTTCCAGACATGACACTGAACAGCTGTGAAGGAAGAGAAAGAGCTGGAAAACCAAGAAAAGGCTGGTTGAATGAGCTGAGTTGTAAGAAATCTTTGGCTCATGTGCATGAGGTTAAAGGCCAGAACCTCTGCAATGTGTATGTCAGCCCGGTGTGGTTTAAACACTTGTGGAAAATTGTAGGTTTATCTGTACTGGGTGCATTAAAAAAAAGCCTTAATGCAGCAACTCATCTCACAGCTCACTCTAAACAACCTCTGAACCTCATTCTATAGCCAATTAATTCAATCGCTTCTTTTATATCTGCTGGAACCAAACTTGAGCAAAAAAAGCTCAGCCACCCTTTTTATCGCCTGCCAGCACTCAGCAGTCATCAGAGAAGGTTCCAATAGGTCATAATTTAGTCAATATTTTACTTCACAAAACACATGAAAACCCTTTGACATCAAAAGCAGTAGATTTACAGATGCTGGGCATTTACAGATATGGTTGTTCTGCCAAACTGTGAGCGTGATCACTAGTTCAGATTAAACTTCTGTTATTGCCTCAGGATGGAAATTGGCACTCGTCCATCGGCTCCCCAAATTTAATTGAACTGCTCCTACAGATTGCAACCACATTTCCTCTCTGGCTGGCCGGTACCAGGGTCAGGGGTGCAGATGCAGGGGTCAGATACCTGCCAGCCCTCAGCATCACCCAGAGCTGTGTCTTGCCCTCAGCTGCTTCACAAACGCATTTTTCTGTATGTTCACCTGTCATGGAGTAATCTGGCAGGATGCCTTAACTGGGAACCAGCACGCAATTATCCGTCCTCATGTCCCCAAGGACAGACCAGGTGTCTGGTGCTCGAAGCACTGACACGGTGGAGGGGAAGTCTCAGGGGATCAGGACAATGGAAAAAGGTTTCTCACCACACCAGGAGCTTTTTCTCAGTGCATTTTTCAGAATGACAGTGAGTAGGGTGGGGAGGGATATGGATGGCCCATCTAGCACAGCCCTTTTCTTACTGCATTTCCATTAAGGCGTGCAATCGAAGAGTTTTAATTTTATGGTGTCTGCGTTGGGGACGGAAAAGCTTTTCATTTCCCCTTCTCCATTGATATTTTGTCCGTGAACCAAGCAGTTTCATTAAAAAGTAGGTTTTGCTGAAGATGCATCCACCAGTAAATTGCTCTGCTACAATGTGGGACTAGAGTGGATGGATTTCAATTTGCAGGACTCCTGGCTTCTGTTTCAAAATCTGCATTAACTCCTGAGTTGACCCTTGGCCTATCATGAGCTGAAATCTTCTTACCTTATTGAAGTGGTGAGGGAGGGAGTGCCAGTCTAATTAGACCCTTTCTGAAGTAATTTACTTCGGGTTCTGCCTGCAATATTTCTCTTAAGTCTTTATTTTCATTACATTAAATTTGTCTTGGGAGGGAAGAGCTCCTTTTATTCCTCACTCGGCCCAGTGTCACTGGCCTTCCTACCCTCAAGGAGGCCAGGGGATATTCCAGGTCTCTGCCCTGCTCTTCAGCAGCCTCCCCTGCCAGCTTTGTTTGGGGAATGATCCCAGAAGATGCAGCTCGGTCAGTGGCAGCCCAGCACCATTCTTTGCCCATGCAGGATTTAATAATGCTGCTCTGAGCCTGTCTTCTTTTCTGCATGGAAGCAGAGACCCCACCAACTCACCAACAACACCCCAAAATACCCTTTTGGGTGCCTGCACCTGGCAGTGATGAAGAAAGGCGGGAGGCTTCTCCTCCAAACACTCAAAAGGCACAGAAAATCTTGCCCCACCAACACCTGCAAAGCTAAAAGCCTCATGTTTCACCTCCAGGTGCTACCCCAACCAAAGCCCCTCAGCCACCACTATTGTGAGAGCTGAAGAGATGCTGCTTTCTGGAGATGGGCTGCGTGGTGAGGTGCAGATCTGCTCTGCCTGGTGTTCAGTGGTTCAGAAGGGCTTGTGCAATGCTGCTGCAGGATTTATTCTGCTCCGGGTTACTTCTCAAAGTCCTCCAGCCTCACCGAGCAGGATACCTCCAACTTCACGCCTCTCCTAAATGTCATGCGTCCATTTCCTAGACACCCTTTGTCTCGACTGCTGCCCAGGTCCCACCCGACCTACCAGAAGGGCCCCTCCATCCCTTGAGAAACCTCCCGGTCCTTTCACAATCGGTTCAAAGCACGAGGCGCCATTCGAAGGCCCGCGATGGGACGCGGTGCTGGCGGGAGCGGCGGAGCAGATGTGCCACAGGGGGCCCTGGCAGCGGAGTGGCACGGAGGGGATGGCAGCTGGAGGACAGACGGCCTCTCCACAGCCTCGTGCCGGGGACGGGGGAAGCCCCTTCCAGCCCGTCCGTGCTGCCGCGGTGCGCTCACATCCTCATTAATAACATCCAGCGGGTGTGATGGATGGATAGCGCTCGGGGATGAACCGCGGCCAGCTGCCTGGAGCTGCCCTGAAAAAGCCGTATTGAGCCAAAAGCCGGGCGGGTTTTTTCCCCCATCCTGCCAGGTTTGGAAGTACAAGGGACATCTTCGATTGCCTGGCTGAGATGAAGTTCCTTGAATCGCCTTCTGTTTCCCGTGGGGTGATGCTGTACTCCAGAGAGCAACGAGGGATGCAGCTGGAGCTCAGGGAGGGCTCTTTGTGCCAGAAAACAAGGAATAGCTTCTCCTGAGTGGATATGCTGCTGTTACTGAGGTGTTTTGCCTTTCAGTACACAAAAACACTGCTTAACCGGGGAAAATAACCCCCAAATTTAGATACTGCAGTTTCAAGATATTTGCACCTCTGATTTTTGAGCTTCAGCTGGGTGGGTGAAGATCAGGAAATAAAAGCAAACCAAGCAATTAAACCCACACAGACACACAAACTGGAAGATGCAGGCAAGAAAAAAATAGAAAATAAAATCCATGAAGGCCTCCTTGGTCTCACCCAGGTGTGCTATATCAGAGGTGAGCATCACCTTCCTATGGGTCTTCCAAACAGGAACGTTTTTAAAGTTCACAGAGTTTCACACAGAAACTGCATGTGACGTCAACATCATGTCCAATTGAAAATATTCGTTAAAACAGCCTTAAAAGTTTATTTGTTTCCCTGAAACAACTCTGAGGATATGCAGAGTTATTTCTGACATGAGAGTATCCCGGATTCAAGTAAATATAGTCCTGCTATAAATAAATAAATAAACACAACAAGTGCATCAAAGCTCCCCTAAAATAAGAGCTTTTACAGGAAATGGGCCAGATCTTCCAGCGGTGTAAATGGGTGTCTGCCCACTGAAGCAAATCAGCCTATGCTGGTTCACCTTAGCTGAGCCCTTGGCTTTAATTTCAATATATTTTATATATCTGAGTGGCAAACCCTGAAAATAAATAGCTGCCTGCCTTTAACAAGGGGCTGTCATTGACCTGAGCAGATGAGAACATGCCAAACAGTGCTGCAAAGCTCATTGCTCCCACCTGACGGGACAGGCACAAGTCAAACATAGTTTTTGGCATCAGCTGGAGTATCCTGATGCTCTGAGGCTTGGGTGGGAGCCCTGGAGAGTTTATAAAAGCAAATGGATGTGAGTGACATTGGGAATGACATGATATGAATCACCTTCCTAGCAAAGCTGATTTGATTGCTGCTGAGTCTCTGCTTCCTCTCTGTATTCCCACAGCCCCTCACCAAGGAGCTATGACAACCTCAGCACCTCCTCTGTGGAGTAAGAAATGGTGGAGATCAGGACATGAATTCCAGAGCTGGAAACCATTTCCCTATGTCAGGATATTTGCAGGACCCTTTGGGGAAGGAGACAGTCTGTCCACTCTGAAGTTTGGGAAACTGAGGCAGGGATGTTATGTCTTGCAGGTTCATCCATCAGAAACCATTGCTTCCAATTCCCAGTGACCCTCTGCCTCTGCCAGGAAAAGTTATTTCTTATAATGTCATCCCTGCTGTAAGCCAGACCTTGCGGGAGAGGCCAGGGGGTCGTGACCACGTGGGGTTTGATTTCATGAGAACATAGGATAAGAACATTCTGAGATTTGTATTTGATTCCTTCATTGGCGACTGATTTTGAAACCTTCGGAGTTGCATTTCCAAGCTTTTCCCACAGAGAGAAAAGCTGTGAGTTTTCTTAAAATATATGTTGCACAAAGCAAGGAAACAGATAGTCCTTGAAAATTTCAAGACCCCAGGAGGTGGGGATTGAAAAAAAGAGAGGAACACTCCTTTCCTACTGCTCTCTGAAAGCTCACGCTGTAACCACCACTGCCACAACAAGCAGCCCTGCAACACACACTCCCACCAGCCCATCTCGGGGATGGGGACGATGCTGGGGGCTGAATGCTCTCCCTAAACCCAGCTGGCAGCTTTGGGACACTCACTTTATCCAGTCAGAGGCTGACAAAGGTGACAGGTTTAGTGACAGCACACACTGGGTCAATCCCTTTCTTCCTCCCCCTTCCACCTGTGTGGAATCACACACCTACACCCACCTCTCCACCGCAGCGTTGAGCAGAGAGTGATCTAAAATTAGCCGGGTGGATTTCATGTCACACAGCTTCCCTCTGCTTTCGAGTGCTCTGCTTCCTGCTATATTTAAACCAAAGGCAACTGGTAAACAAAGGTTTGGTGCGCTCTGCTCTGACAGAAATAGGCACTGCAGCTATTTTTATCCTGCAGACTACACACAATGTGTGTCCAAGTTACAACCAGCAGCAATAAAAATAACCCTAAGAGGCTCAAGAGCAGTGAACAGTAATGAAACCGCTTCGCTCTCTGAATGCCATGAGGCAGCCTTATCTAGACCCTAATTTCTGCCTTTGAGGCTCATCACACAAAAGCCTCACAGGAAGGAGATGAGGTTGTATGTCATGCTTTGCATGTATTTTTTTTTCCCCTCGGGCTTTGTATTTTAGCTTAAACTGAATGGTGCACTGGAAATATCAAAGCATCTTGATCATAGGCTGGATGCACGAGGGCTATCTCAGCTCTGTCCAGTGCTGACACACATGGAGGAGATGCTCAAGATGAAGAAAGAGGTTTTACCTTTCAGGTGACTTTCGGGAGAGGCTTAGAGGCTCAGATGCTCCGAGGCAAGGGCAGGAAGTGGTGTTTGTTGCAGTCTTAAGTTTGATAATGTTTATTCTGCTAACCCTGGGGTGGCTGCCCTTGTGGGACATCACGGGCAGTGCTGAGCAGGACAGAGTGCAAGGTGTGCACTTACCTGGTCAGTCACACATGGTCACCTGGATGCCTGTGGCAGGAATAGACACTGGATTCAGACCCTCTGGGAAAGGGTGCAGAGCACTGAGCAACTGGCCAGGACTTCACATCCTCAGAGTCTGCCCTCCCGTCCCAATCCCCACGAGGTTTTAGTGTCGTGCCAAGGTCAGGCACATCCCTGGCCTTCAGCAGGGGTTTGTGGAGCATTGCAAAGGAGTCAGACCAGAGAGTGCCATGTATAGTTTTTTAATTTTCTTCCTAGTAACTGGTATGGGGCTGTGTTTTGGATTTAGGATGAGAATAACGTTGATAACACGCTGATGTTTTGGTTGTTGCTAAGCTGTGCTCACCCTAAATCGTGGACTTTCCAATGTCTCGTGCTCTGCCAGTGAGGAGGCGCACAAGAAGCTGGGAGGGAGCACGGCCAGGACACTGACCTGAACTCCTGAATGGACCACAGGGACATTCCATACCACAGAACATCCTGCTCAGTGTATTAACTGGGGGCAGCTGGCTGGGGGACCCCGATTGCTGCTCAGGGTCAGGCTGGTACCAGTCACTGGGTGGTGGGAAACTGTGCTGTGCATCATCTGTCTTTCCTGGGTTTTATTTCTATCTCTCTATTTGTTGTCTCCCTTTTCACTATGATTATAATTATTATACTTTATTTTTTACATGTTGTTTTATTTCAATTATTAAACAGTCCTATACCAACCCATGGATTTCACATTTTTTGTTCTGATTCTTCTCACCCCCCCAGCAGCGGGGAATGTGAGCAAGCAGCTGTGTGGTACTTTGTTGCCAGCTGGAATTAAATATCACCACCACCTTGACTTGGACCTGCCTCTAGTTTGCAGGCCTGCTGTCCCCAGCCAGCAAGCCCACAACAGAGCAGAGATGGCTTCTCCTTTTCTCAGCCCTTTCTTCCCACTCTGGAGACCAGCCCTGTGCCCGCCACGGGGAAGCAGGCAGTGATGGAGGGCGTGCCACATCTGGCAGCAGCTGGGAGGGCAGTGCCCCACAGCTGGCACACTGGGCACAGCTCAGAGCTTGGGAAAGGAGAGACCTGGGTCACCCACCAGCCCTGGCTTCTCCCTTGGCTCTCGTTTATCACCAGTACAGGCACAGCAGGGCCCTTTTTTTAATGCAGCAAATCATTAAGAAGAAAGGAGGGAGAAAAAAAATCTTCTAGCAACAACTGTGAAAAAAAGAGAGCAGGGGGGAGGCAAGCATGCAACCACAGACAGATAAATGGAGTCTGGTTACAGAACAGTGGAAGTTCAGCTGGAAAAGGGGACCATAAGGAGGGTGAGGCTTAACAAAAACCCCCTGGTGCAGGGCTGGTCTGGAGCCAGCAAAGAGACTCAGTCTCCTCCAGGGGCCCAGCATCAGTGATCACAGACACAGGTCAGCATTTCAATTAAGTTTGTGTGGCCCTTCAAGGGAGACCTGAGCTCGTGGAGCCCTGCTGAAGGCACACAGGGAGAAGTCAGAGTGACCCACCGAGGATGGCTGGGTCAGCATCACTCTGAGGCATTTGGAGTGGCTTGGCTTGCTGCACCAGGCTTAACTGCATGAGTCCGTGGGGTACCAAAGAAATACATCCAGGTCTGTTTGCAGCAGAAGATTCTCACCCATCTGCAGCAGGCTCCTTGCACAGAGTTACGTGTCTTGCTCATCCTCCCAAAGATTTAGCAAAGTCAATGCCCTGAGAAGGGCTTGTGGGTTGGCTTTTACAACATCCACCTCCTTGGGAATGAAGGTTGGGGTATGCAGCAGCCAGAATCTGTCATTACCCTCATTCTTGCTCCTTGCCAGCTTTATTTTATACATTTTTTTTATTCCTCAGTGTAAAAGCTTCCCTAACTAGTCATTAACCTCAGTCACAGGACACAACCATTAAACATTATTGTGGCTGTAACATGGTACATTACTTGCAAGCGTTTCCTCCAGCAAGGGAGAAAAAAAGAGACCTGCATTAAGGTCAGGATTCTCCTGCACATGTATTAAATCAGCATCTGGCACCACAGACCTGTTGCAAGGAGTGTGTTTGAATGGAAAGGACATTTTACAGGAAGAGTGCATCTTAATTAAACACACAAGTGGGGAAACCCATCTTCAGTTTGGTCTCAGAGAACAACCCAGGCATTCAGATCCTGTACTCAGCTGTCCCCACGACACCACAGCCCACTGCCAAGTGGGTGATAGATCCCTACAGAGATGTTCTTAACCTGCTCAAAACCTTCTCCACGCTCACCGCCCTGCCTGGGCTCTGGAAACAGCAGCTTCTCCAGGAATCAATTTTGTGAATGGGACCTGGAGAGGTCCCCTGTGCCACATGCTGCTTGTAGACACCAACTGAGGGAGGAAAAACTGCTTTGCTTACAGTAGACGTGGCTATTGCTGTCCATCAGCACTGAAAAGCCCCTAGGCTGGATCTCACAGCCCTGAAACACGAAGAGAGGGAGGGATGGTCACTACAACCATTCCTTCATGCAGTGCCCTGTGCCAGCGGATACCGCAATCAGCTGTCTGGGAACATGCTGCATTATCCAGGGAGCCTTCCGGAGAGGAAGACAAACCCCCTGTGCCTCGGTGCAGAAGGGAGCACAGCATATGACCTCGTGAAGTGAAATCTCTGCGGACGCAGCCCCGGGCTGACGGGGAGCGATTGCGATGGGTCCTGCCCGTTTCCATCCGTCAGAGGACCCAACGAGACATGACTGATGTGAGTGGAGCTGACAGAGGCTGGAGACCACTTCCCCATCTGGGGACGTGCCACCAGGCTAGGGGGGGGGATAGGCTGCCTTTTCACACGTGGGGGCTGTTTCGTGCAGCAGCTCCCTTTTGACAGCGCAGGGGTCCTCCAGCCGCAGCACCTGCCTCACAGGCTTGGTACGAGCTCCCCTTCCACCTCGCTGCCTCCAAGAGCACATCCTGAATTGGAAGAGACACGACACGAGCAGCCCCCCGCCTCCGAAACCAGGCTGACCTCCCACTGCAGGCTGGGGATCCCCTGGTGCTCGTTGTCACACATCGACGCCCGTCAGGGGAGCGTGGCCCCGTGATTGACAGGGTTTAATGAAGACCTTTGATGTTCAAGGGCAGCGGTGGCTGTTTGGCAAGGTCGGTTGAGCCAGAAGAAAGGGGCAGGCCGAGGCTGGCCAAGCTGAGCCCGTTGTGCTGGCGGGGCCCCATCTGGAGCCCTTAAGAGCTGTCTGGTCGGAGCCAGGCAGGTCGGAGGTGGGCAGCTGTTGGGGGTGGCTTCACGCCGAACGCCGGCCGCCTCCCCGAGTCACCATCGCCATCACTCACCTGGTGCCAGCACCACTGCCTGCAGGTCGAAGCCTCGAGTCCTCTCATTCCGTGTACCTGAACTCACACCTGCTCTACAGACAGAAATGGAAATGTCAGTATTGAATCAGGGAAGTTGTTCACAAATAAGAAATCTCTTCAAGAAAGACGTGGGAATTGCAGTCAATGATCGCAAAGTTTCAGCCTCTCGCTGGGGTCATTGACATGGTGAGGGAAGCACTCATCCTTCTGCAGTCCCAAAAGATGTCTCTGTCCAGTGAAATGAAAGAGCATCCCCCATCCCTGTGGTTGAGCACCCTCCATGCAGGTGTCCAGGTCAGTGTCCATGCTCCCACAGACATACCCCATCCCTGGAAGTGTTTAGGGCTGGGTTCCTTGGGGCCTTGGGCAACCTGACCTCATGGGTGTCATCCTTGCCCACAGCAGGGGGGTTGGAACGAGACGATCTTTAAGGTCCCTTCCAACCCAAACCACTCTAGGATTCTATGACATGATTGTATGATTCTATGATTTAAGGCTCTTACACAACTGGAGCAGCTTCAGTGGGAAAATGAAGAAAAACCCTTGTTTTGCCCAGCAGTCTGGGAGTTCTCCTGGAGATGAGAGGGCAGATGAAAAATTCCTTTAAACAACGGGGTATTTTGCTTCCTTAGAGCATGAAGATCTAGTCCATTCAGAAGTTTGAATTAGTAGCTGTAGAAACAGCCATCTGGATGTTTCAGAAGTATGTCATTTTTGTCTACCATAAATATTTTTTTGACGAGAACAAAGGAAAATTAACAAAAGACACAACAGCATTTTTTTGTCCGGCTCTGGTGGTGACATATTTCAAATTTTTCCCCTGACAGAGTGTGTTTTAGCTACTAATTGCATTCCCATGTCCTTTCTAAGTGCCTTTTTCTTGTCACCCATCATACAAAGGCAGCAGATTAAGGTAGAAGACCAGCCCAGTTTTACCATGATTGCCAAATCTGCAGGCAATACACATCAGCAGAACAGGATCTTCTCAGAAACAGCAGTATTTGCAAACAGAGAAAAATTTTCATCACAAGGAGAGGAGCTGAGACAAGTTGGACCAGGACTCCAAGCATGACCTGGTCAAGACGGTGATTGTGGGTATGCATGCCCAGAGCAGGAAGGAGAGGGCAGATGGAGATTTGTGAGGCAGTGAGTTTTGTTGTTTCTGGAAAGGTTTTTCCAAGATTTTCTGCCCAAATCCACCACATGAACAGAGTCACTCCTACCCAAACCATCCCTGGTTTGAGACAGTGCAAGCAAGACCCAGCCCCACCAAACCGAAAAGGACCTTGACTTTCCCTGTTCAACTCTACACTACTCCACTAAACAATCCATTTCTCAGTCAGAAGGAGATTAAAATATCCCTATAACTCCTGGTGTGGTTCAGGCAGTGTCTCAGCACCCTTTTCCATACATGTTGTGGAGGAAGGTGGTCACTGCTCACACCAGTCCTGTGGAGGAGGCAGATTGAGGTTTTTCTCTAAGTCAAATTTATGATCCAGAGACCGTCTGTATTTGGAGGAATGACATGGATATCAGCCACCTTTCCTGCTCCAGGGAAAGGGCTGAGTGCTGCAAGGATCCCAGGGCACACTCCGCTCCTATCACCAACCTCATGGGGTGGAAGAAGGCACTGATGACAATTTGTCTTGTAATTTCTGCTTTGGGAAGTCATGTCAGGGTAGCACTGCATTAAAACCATCTCCAAGGCCTTTTTGGATGTTTTGTTACAACATAAGGAAGAGTTTTGGTCTAGTTCCCTGGGGGAATGAGGCTTCTGTGACTCTAGTACCTGTCTATGCACACCTCAGTCCTGGCTTTTCCAAAAACTTACAGAACCCTTGAGGGATTTTGGCCATTTGACTACCAGTCCACAAAGACATGAGGTTGCCACCAGCTCGTGAATGCAGGTGGGCAGGGAGAGAAGGGAGGCACAAAAAGCAACACAATCCCAGAGGCACCAGCAAAGAGCAGAGAAGCCTCCTGGGTGAGAGACAAATGCTCTGGGGATGTTTCAGTCAGAGCTGGTACCCCATGAGAGGTGTGATACTCTCTCCACAAGGCAAAAAGCCATGGGAAGGCTTCACGAGACCAGAATGAACATCTTCCTTGCTAAAGAAGAGGGAACCTGGCTGGCTGCTCGCGATGGTTTGGGTCTGACTCCTTCAAACTGGCCCCACAGGCTGATGCAGGAGCTCTGCCCTCCTCCCTGCACAGGCTGGTGGGCAAGTGATTCATGTCACGAGAGGGGAAATGCAAGAGCGGAGCAGAAATGAATCACCCTCCGCCGCAGGTCATTTAATTCATTCTCCCTCCAGGAGGCAAGTGCTTTTGCACACTAATTAGATAGTTCATCCTAATGGCAGCTACATGATCTTTTTCCTTCCTTCTTTACAACTTTCAGCAAAATGGCATAAAACCTGATGGATGTTTAAAAGGAAAAGAAGCAGTGCTAACCTGGAATAAGCCCCACGTGCCATATGGCTGAGACAGGACAGTTGCAAATTCCCACAACGTTCTCGTTACATAGGTTGTCTACACTGTGGTGCTCTCTCTGCTCACTGCCTCCTCTGCCCTAGTTCCCAGACTTTGAGGTATAATTATAGAAAAATAGCAACTGAAGCTGGTTTAAAAAAGATGGTCTTTTTCCATGGAAAAAAAATGCTCTGAATAGAATAAAAAAAAAAAAAATTCTTGGCAATGTGTTAATTTTCTCTCTCTCTCTCTCTCTTTTTTTTTTTTTGAGAAAAAGAGAACAGAAAATGTTCTGTCTTCCTCCCCCTCCCTGCCCACCTGTTTTTGGGAGAAAGTGAGGAAGAAAGAGAAGGGAAAAACCCTATGTTTTTAAGCTTGTTGTTTTCAAAAGTATTAAAACATTTCTACCAAAGCTGACATTTTCTAAGGAAATTCTCATTTTACCTGAAAACCCCCTCTGAATTCAGGAAAGTACGACTGCTTGTCAGAACAAAAAGAAGTAGAAGAAGATAAAAAAAGCCTATTTTTTAACTTTCCTCCCCAAAGATATTGCAAGGTGGCACTGAAAACACAGACACTTCTGGGTGAGGAGCCTTAGAATGCAGATCGTGCAGCCTGGGAGGTGAGGAGTATTTTCCCTATGGATAAGATCTGCTTAAACATTACCATCGTGGTGAGACTTCTGTGTGGGGGCTGGCGAGGCTCAGTCTTTATGATTTCAACCACATTTTGTCAAACAAAGCACATGGGCATTTGGGGCAGAGTCAGGGTCCTCATGACTGCTTGAACCTCGGGGAGGTTGCAGAGCCAGCAGGGTCCATGCAGAAACTCACAGGGGATGCAGAAGCTGCAGGACCTCAGCCCTGCTGAAAGACACCAAGAAATGCCCAGGTGGAGATCTGGTGGGAGGAAGGCAGGTATGGCCCCACAGGTATGAAAAACACCTTGATTTCTGTGAATAAAGGGTGTCTGAACAGCACTGCGTGATCCACGCAGGGGTTTGGGACCCCTTCGAGGAGGGTTCAGTGCTGCAGAAAGGATCAGCCACCTCGGACTCGGGTCTGTTCACTGCTAATGCCCATCCCACACCAAGAAAAGCCACGGGCTGCAGTGCCTGGCTCTTTCTCTGTCATCTCCACCCTTCCCTTCCCAGGAGAAGACTGAGGATTCTTGCTGGTACCGCCCCTCATAGAGGAGATCTCAGCCCACCCTGGGCTACATTTACATTTCTACCAAAGCGATGAATTTTATCCCAGGGATAAATAGAGGAATGCAGAGAACTGGAGGCCAAATCTCTCATGCATGAGCCATGCCCTTGTAGAAGAGAATGCAGCCTTTCCTCACACCTTCAGCTGGGGAACAGGTGAGTGTGCAACCCTAAACCACCACCACCAAACCCTACTGCTTGGAGGCCCTGTCCCCTCCACGCAGGTGTGGGCTAGGAGGACAAGAGCCTTGCAGTGCAAACAAGGCTTCTTGCAAAGGCTTCCCCCAGCAGCTCCCACACTTGGGAGCGCAGTCTCACCCTCAGTGCCCTCATCTATCTGCCCTGAGTCCTGCCCTGCCTTTGATAGATGATTTTCATTAACATTTCCCCGCTGAGGCTCCCGCCGCAGCCGCTGTGCCAGTGACACAGCGTGAGAGCTCGCAGAGGGGTGGATGACAAGTGATGAAATGTTGCTGCTCAGGCCAGAGAAAAGCTTTTTTGGGGCTGCCCAGTGCTGTCCTGTGCGTGCCTGGGTGGGACTAGTATGAGCCTGTCCAGAGAGCAGTCTCTGATGGGTCATTCTGCTCCAGCTCTGGCTGTGTCCTGCCTCAACCGTTCCCTGGTTGATCTGATGCCTCTTCTTCACCATGGGGATTATGTGTAAATCCCCTGGGGATGATTAATGCCCTGCTGCCTGTACATGCCCTGCATTTCTAATGTCCTTCTGCCCTCCACAGACAGAGGATGCGCTGCTGCCTCTGGGTCACTTGGAGGGATTGTTGTTCCCTGAGGAATGAAGTGTTTTACAGCATTTGATTTGGTTTATTCTCGGTTTTTGTATCACCAATTCATCCCATTCCAACGAGAACAATCAGCCATTGGAATAATCTCCCCAGGGAAGAGTTGGATTCCCCACTGTTGGACATATTTAAGATTCAGCTGGGCCATCTTTTGCCAAGAAAGGTTGAACCAGCTCATCCGTTAAGTGCCTTCCAACCTGGTATTCTGTGATTCTATAAAATTATCCTCTTAGAAAAAAACAGTAGGTAAAACAGTGCATCAAAATATACTTCTTTTTTTCCTTTTTTTTTCTTTTTTCCTTTTTTTTTCTTTTTTTTTTTCACAAGGGACTGCCAAGGAAAGCCTACACTTATGCATAAAAACTTTTCAGCTGAAACATTTGGAAGTCAAAAGAACCTTACCAAGAAGGTGCAGAGAATGTGTTTAGGAAATAAGTCAGAGCCCATGGGGTCACAAAAGGCCTCTGAGCCACACCGAGCCACACAGGAGGCATAAAGGAAATGCAACAGCAAAACCCCAGCCTGTTTTACAACACCTTCTTCAATTGCTTAGCACCCATGTCTGACATTTCACACCTGAGTCTGAGCCTCTAGGTTAAACGAGAGGAAAAAGCCTTTTGATGGGATTACAGCTCCTAAAAGGCTGATTATCACACAGCCCCAGGCTTTGATCCAGACCTCCCCCAGCCTCCCAGGGGACAGGCTCCCTGAAGAGCCACCTCTCCCCCATGGGCATCTTGCAGGTGTCGTATCTCGTGTCACCAACCCTGCCGTGCACACGCTGCTTGCTCCCTAAGCACGAGCTCCAGAAACCCCAGCACAAAGGCAGGATTCCATAGGTTGAAGCAAATCCATGTGGGAATGTGCACCTGGATTGAACAAGAGCTGTGCTGCTCACAGGAGGGACCTGTGCTCCATCCATGGTAAACACTCCCAGCTGACAGCCTCGGCCTCTCACCTCCCCCGCAGGGAGCCATCCCAAAACTTAAAAAGCTAAAGATCTTCCCTGGGAAGTTTTGTTTCTGAAACTTCCAAAAGTGGCATCAGTTCATGTAACACCCAGATTTTTTCCATTTCTCTACTACAGCAGTGTCTTGGCAGCATAGCAAAGAGCCCCTGAATCCCCCTGGAAAAGCAAAAGGAGAGAAATGGGAGTAAAAAAAGGGCTGGTGGTAGGGCAGGAGAGCCTGACATTTTTTCCCTGATCCAGAAAACTCTGATTCCCTATGACCTTGTTAGGAGGCTGGAAGCTGCTGTTTAGTCAGAGCTGTCAGCCAGCGGCGCTGGCAGGAGATGGATGAGCTGTGGTGTGGCTCTGCAGAAGGTGCTGTGGAGACAGGCTGCTTTGAGGGGCAGCTAGGGGAAAAGGCAGCAGGAGAAGGCTGAGGCAGGACAGAAATGCCAGGGAAGGGAAGGGACTGTCTGGCATAGTTGTGTTCAAGAGCCAAATGCGTGGGGCTCCTCAAATAGCCACCGAGACAGCAGAGCTCTGGGATCTCTTCAGGCTGAGCTGACAGCTTGGCTCTGGGGGGTCATGGGACCTGCCCTTTGTGCCACAGGATCTTGATCCTGTCTCCTGCAAGGTGCTGATGGGCCCTTGGGTGTAGTCCCCCGTCACCCGTTTGGGCTGTTTGAAGAGAAGGGAGATGTGTCCTGCAGCGTCTCCCAGCAGGACCCCACCACACTGCCTGCTGCCAAACCTTCACCCCAAACACCAGCATCTCAAGGCAAACCCACAAGAAAAAGATGCTGGAAGTTTTGCTTTATTTTTTACTGTGCAACATTATTATGAATTTACTTTGACATTCACTTCAGTCCTAGAGCCAAGGGTGTGATTTCCCCCTGCCCTGGACTTGGGTACAATCCTGCCACTGCTCTGATGCAAATCTGGAGGCTGCTTTATTGCTTCCCCGTGATCACTCTCAAGACATCTGACCCTGCCTTTCTCAGCTCTGCAATGATGCTCTTGTCACACTGCTGGTCTTTGCAGGGCATCTGCAGCTGTCCTGATGCAAGCCCAAAGGAGTCAGTGATCAGGGACAGTGTAATTGTGCTCTGTGAATCGTCACTGAAGTGCCTGGGCTCTTTTGTGTGGCTGTTTCTGAAGCGAAGGCTTGACTTTGTTTATACCAGATGTTCACAGGCTTTGCCCTGTCAGTGTCCCCAGTCTGTTCTGGTCAGGAGAAGACCTCATGCGTGGACACTTCCTAAGGGGGAGAGCGAGTGCTGACAGAAGTGTGCTTTGGGAAATAAGAAAAATATTTGCCTCTTTTGTATTTAGGGCACACACAGCCCCTTCCCACCCCCAGGAGCTCCTGCTGCAGAGAGAGCCCTCAGTCCACATCTGAGGCAGCCTAAAAAGCTGCAGCTGTGCTCCTGCACCAGGTCCTCTGCTGGAACATTGGTGGGGTAGACATTCCAGCTGAGAAGTAAGAGAAATCTCTGGCTAACACCTGCCCTGGGATTTGGGAGATTTGATCTCTGATGTGACAAAAGTTCCCAGTCACTTAACCCCTCAGCTCCTGGTCTGTAACAGAGGCGTTGGTGTGCCCATCCCTCTGTGCCTGGAGAGCTGTGTGAGATGCTGAAGCAGAAGCCACTGAGGCAGCCTGAGCAGTTTGGCAGAAAGAGACAGCACATGCCCAAGACTTTGGTCCTGCAATGGTCTCTTAGGGAAAAATTCAGCCCCAAGCTGCTCAGGGGTGATCTAGCCTTGGCTTGATTTCATTTGACCCTTGCAGCATGGTTTGTTGGCATTTTCTGTTTGGCCTCTCACTGACACAAACGCAGGGCTCCTACCAGATGTTTTTAGTTGGGAAGCTGTGTTTCCAAGAGGGTGGGATATATGGTCCCTCGGTTTCACAGGCAGGATTTTGCTGAACAAGGAGACCATGTCTATACCAGTAAATAAAAGAGGCTGAGAGCAGTTGTGTGGCCAGATGGCACAACACAGGCCCACAGACCAAACCCTCTTCTCCTCTCCAAACCCTATCCAGGGTGGCCTCAGCCATGCTGACAGCTGGGGCTGGTCCCTGCCCCATGCCAGCCCTTGAAGAGTCCCCAGGCCCTCTCTGGGAGAGGAGGAGGCCGTGCCAAGGAGCTTGATGACAATTTAACAGTATGGACCATTGTGAACGCCTGGTGCCTGGCTTTGTGCGCAATTATGAATGTTGCCTTAGAGATTTGGGGCTCCCCATCGGTGCCTGTCCTCTCATGACACAGAGGTCTTCAAGTGGGCACAGCCAAGCATGAACCAAGCACTGGGGTCCCACCTTTAAGCCCCCTTTGTGGGTCCGCATAGAATTCCTGCGTCACAGAGCAGCAGGATGCAAACCTTTTATCCTGACAGGGTGCAATGCAAGGGGATGGTGAGGATGGTGTAGCCCCACTGACTTTGCATCCCACTCCCAGCAGGTTAAGACCACAGGACCAGGGGCTGTCACACACAGTCCAGGAGCTGGACCGAGTCTGGCAAATGCTTCCATAAAACCCTGCCTCCCAGCTCAGGGTACAGAGCTCTGCTCCACAGCTCCAGGTCTCTGCTGCTTTGTATCTCCTACCCTTTCTGCTTGAGAGGTGCTGTTTTTCCCTGTTCAGGGCATCCGTGGTGGGTTTTGGAGGGGTTACCCGGGATACCCAGAATGTAAAGTCAGTGTACAAATTGCCTGACTCACAGAATCACAGAATGGTTTGGGTTGAAAATCACCTTAAAGATCATCTCGTTCCCAACCCCTGCCATGGGCAGGGACACCTTCTACCAGGCCAGGCTGCTCAAATGTGTGCAAACTTACCAAAATGCACCTCCTCTCTCAGGGTCATGGCACGTGCACTTTGCTGTTCATCTCCACTCATCCAGCCTCTGTTTTTTCCAGGAGAATCCTGGGTGGACGTAGCCAAGAAAATCTGGATGCAGCAAAATCTAAACAGAGACAGGCACCTCTTGGAGTGCTTTACAACCAATTTGCTCAGCTCAGAGGGGCACGAGCTGCAGCACAGCAAAGAACAGGGATCTTGATGTCTCTCTTGGATCAGATACAGACAGTAGCCTGTCTGGTTACAGAGAGCACTTTCTTTGATTAAAAGCTAATAAATATTCATCCCTCTCCTCCCCTGCCATCCCTCCCAAATCCCCAGAGACAAAACTTAGACAAGCAAAACTGGTTCATTTGTGATGTATTTCAGTGCATTGCTCCAAAACACTTGGAATCCTTCCAGATAACAGTGCGTGGCTGCAAGGGCTATGGATCACCAAGGAAAGGGCCAATACTTTGCATTCACTTAAAACAAGTCTCAGGTCATAAAGGACATGCTCATTATTAATGGTGGGTGTGGGGAAGCAAAGTATAAAGTGTACACAGATCCTTATCCCCAGCTAATTCCTCAGTAAATTGGCAAAGATACATCACTGCCTGCAGAGCAGGAGACAGAGAGGAATTGGATGTTAAGGACAGCTCAGTTTCCCAGGAATACACATGTGCCATCAGCTGATGAAAACTACGGTGAGGAGCAAGGGGAGATGATATATCTGTGGTGAAGGCTGTCTCCTTTTAAGGCAAGGAAAACTAAACTCTCACTGGGGAAGAACAGATCCAAACAGATGGGGAGATCGTGGCCGGTGTAACAGCGCAGGGCCCGCTGAGGCGATCCTGGTGAAACACAGACTGCCAAACCAAGCCACTGTCACCCTAGAGGAGACCAGAGGAGCCAGGGGCTTGTTCAGCACAGAGATGTTGCTGGAGAAAACCAGCCCTGGCATAGAAATATGGAATAGATGCAATACTGTGCTGTCTCAACACAGGTTTAAGCCACAGCCCTGCAGGGAAAGTCCCCTGAGGGCACTAGGCTGTGGATGGAGAAGAGCTTCCCATCTCTGGATGGAAGCTTATCCCATAGTTATCTCTGAAGTTGCTATAACCCTGCGTTTTTCTACTTCTTGGCTTCCAGTCGGAGTATAGAGCAATTATTTCTTGGGGAAGAACTGCCTTCAGCCTGTATTGGTAGGGGGTCCAGAAGTGATCACACAATTATTAGATAAATAGTAAGATTAAGATAATAATTTATATATAAATAGTAGTAGTATATATCAGTTACACTAATTTATAACTATAATTATTATTTCTTATGATTATTACATCCAAGCACCTGCATCCTCCTGCATCCTGGGAATGCGGTGCTGGGACCTCAGGCTTGGTCTCTGCTCAGAGTGAGGAGCAGTAGCGTGTTATCCATGTTCTCCTACAACCCACCAGCCCCCAGCTCTGCACAGCACCGAGCTGGATGCAGCCCCACCAGCACCACAGTCCTCAGCAGCCCAGAGACAAACCTCCATCCCATGCTGTCCGTGCTGCTTAGGCACAAATCAACCTGTGTCCACGCCTGGCCCTGCAGCAACCAATCACCTGTGCCTTTCCTTGAATGCTCAGGCTTCAAGCTAGAGGCTGACAGCAGAAGTGGGTAGAAGATGAAGTATTGCAGTTTTCCAGCTTTTCTTAGGCATCCCCCGGCTTTGCAGGGGCTGTTGGGCAAACAAGAAGCAAGCAGCTTCATGGCTGTGTTTCAGCTGGCACGGGCACTGCAAAGCCCATATCGTGGGCTGTTCTCTCTGCTGAGCTGAGATTTGCTTGGTACGTCCCTGTGGTGGGTCCTGAGGGAGCCCAGGGCTGCTCTCTGATCCTCCAGCTGGGTCCCAGCCAAGACATCCCTGGTGTGGGGTCGAGCCTGGCCCCAACAACAGCTCAGCTGATCAAGGCAATGGAGCAGGAGAAAAAAACAGTGGGAAAATGAGGATCCTCATGATTGAATGGAAAATCCCTCCCCAAGGAGAGTATCCAAACACCCAGGTGATACTGGAAAGCACAAAGGCACCACACACATGGCAAAGGGACTCTGGTGCTCAGTTTGCAGAGATCCAGGCTCTGGGGTAAGAGCAGGATGCTTTTCTTTTCAGAAAAAAAAGAGAAAAAAAAGAAAAAAATACCCACAAAACAAAACCAAACCCTGCCCTTTCAGAGAACTACCCAAGGAAATGGGATGCTTGCAGTGATACCCACATAAAGAATCCCATTTTCCAGAGCCCTCATGCCCCCTTTGCCCACATGGGCTGAAAGAGCTCTCAAAGACAGCAACAGCCCCATGGTGGCCATGCCACCATTTGGTGACTTTAAAAGATAAGTGGGAAAAACCCAAACTCTTTTTTTTTCTTCTTTTTTTCTTTTTTTTTCTTTTTTTCTTTTTTTTTTTTTCTACTGTCAGTGTTCACTGTTTCAAACCCTTTTTCACATTTACTTCCCCTTCCTGTGTGGGGTCAGTCAGATTTCAGTGCTTTTAGACCTCTGCTAGCTTCTCTTCACAGGGGTGTCCTACAGCACAGACCTCAGGACTCTTGGAGATGCTCTGCATGTTTCAGGGACTCAAGGGTGGGACAGATTTTGTGCACCAGGGAGAGAGCCAGGTACATTGGGAAATTTGTGCTTTTCATTTCCTCTGTGTACCCCAGGTTAACAGGCTGGCAAACTCCCTTACTCCTTTGCAGGACTCTCCTTGGTGACGCAGAAGAAAATCTTGGAGCAACTTCAAGAAAAGCACTAAAGGCCCCTCTAGGGCTGCCAAAATGGGTACAGTTAAGCCTCATGCTTGACTTCATCTTCAAGGTCCTCTTGCCATGGCAGTTCAGCAGCAGATAACAAGGAAAATCCTTCAGTAAATCTGGCAGGGAAGAAGTAGATTTGGGGGGGAAAAACAAATGCTGTATCATTTCCTAGCTAACATCTTTTGTGTGGAGTCTATACGTGCACATATGTAGGTATGCATGTATATATGTGTATATATACATATGTATGTATGTATGTCATATTCCAGGCTGTTAGACAGGTCAGATTAGTTCACATGAGTAATTTGCACAGCTTTGCTTAACAGAAAATACTGTGCCTGTGCACAAGCTAAAAAAAAAAAAAATACATAGCTTTAGATAGGCAGAAATTAATCTTGGATGGGGACTATTTGCTGAAATATTCTGTAGAGGTCCCAGATGTATTTTTGTATTTGTTTGTTGTTTTGCATGACCCTGGCTATGGTCCTTTTGTGTTCAGAAGGGTTGAACTTCACAAATAGCATGGTTTAATGCACAATTGTTAATGAACTTATTCAGGATTTAAACCAGCACCAGAATCTGACCCACTGCATCTATATGCAAATACACCCTCAAAAGTACTGTGCAGAAAGTGACCTGCTTCCACTAATGCCCAGATAATGAGGAAATGAGGATTTATGCCACCAGAGACACTCCCCCCTTGGAGCACATCTTCTGAGACGTTCAGTCAAGGAATCGCTTCAGCACGGCCTCCAGAGGGAAGCCTGATGATTAAAAAATGACATTTCTGTGCCGTGTGTTGAATGACAATTGGGCTGGCAGCTCAGCTTTCATCCAGGCTGAGGACTCATCCCACCAGAGCACTGATGTCAAGAGAAACAATCCCTTCCATTTTGGGCTCGGGCCAGGCTTCAGATGCAGGGACTGAGGGCTGGAGCTTGGTTTCCTGGGATCCCCTGGCTCTGTTGCAGCACATCCTCAAAACCCTTCCACAAAGACATCCCATGGTTTATCTCCTTTGAGTGTCTTTTTGCTGCTCCTGGAGCAGGCGTGTCCCGGGCCATCACAGGTCATACGGCCCCAGCAGTGTCAAATTCAAAACCACAAACCACTGTCCCTTTGCACCTGAACCAAGAATCTTGAAGGCAGACACTGGGGGTCAGGGTGTCCTGCCCAAAATCTGTGTGTCCCCCACACCAGGCCTGACATATCCAGAAGGGCAGTGGTTTGGGATAGACCCCAGCTAGGAAACACGATCATTCCCCAAACCCAGATTCCTTGGGAAACGAGGACAAGTTCATCCTTCACAAGGGAAAAAATTGGGGCACTGTTCTGTTCATGTTTCCTTTCAGTGGCAGGGCTGGGGCTCCTACAGCTGATGAGCTGGAAACCAGGGTGGGACAGGTGTCACCCAGTTAAAAATACCTGGGCTGGTGTCGTCTTTCTGAACACCTCACATGGGACTCCTACTAGAAACAATGGGGAAAAACAGATCCCTGCAAAGACCCCCCCACTTTCTTCTGCTTTGGTGCCTATTTTAGATGAGAAGAGTCACACTCTGGGATGGACTTTCGCATAAAAAGGGCTGAGGACACCAACTCCAATGCAGAGCTTGTACCTACCCCAGAGGTGACTACGCCTGCATATTCTACCTCAGGCTCTGAGCTCTGGAGGATCCTGGTCCCATTTTGGAGGCCTGTCTGAATTCCCCACTAATCCCAAGAACCAGCTGATTCTCTTCTTTTGTTTCACCACAGCTGGGGCCCACCAAACTTGCTTTTCATCCCAGCAATTCCTCTTCACGACCCTGCACATTGCACAGCGCTGAGCTGCCACCAGACACTTCAAATGCTGAGATGCCATAACCAGACTTATCTCACTTCCTAGGCAGGACTATTCCATCCACCCAAAGAGGAAGACACATAAAACTGGGAGGAAAGGGGGAGGTCCAGCTGTGGTAATTCTGGAGTGCCCGCACAAAAATCCTGAAACTAATGCAACTGGATTATTTAAGACATTCTTAACCAGTTTTTTGATTTCTGCTTTCCTTCCATTGCAGCTGGAGGTGCTGGATCCCATCACATTTGACAGTGTGCAGAGCAAGGTCTGCACTGTCCCAGGAAATTTCTTTATTGCCAGTACATTGCAGACCCCCTTGGAGATTCCTGTGGTGCTTAACTCAGCCAAAGAGTGATATATTGAAGAGTTCTAAATTTTTTAATTGCAGGTCAGCAGGAAAAAAAAAAGAAATGCCTGTAGCCACTGAAGCTCTCAGTCACTTTGAAATGGAAAGCTTTCCCCCTTTGCACAATCTCCCAAGTATGGCATGTGGCCTAATTCTATAATTACAAAATAGATCTGAATTGCTTCAAAGGAGCTGTTGTGTTCCAGCAGGTACGTAACACGTTTATAGTACCAGCTAATTGCACTGTTATATAAGGGTTCAGAATGACTTTTGAAACCAACAGACAGACCTTCTAAGTATCAAACATATATTGTTTTGTTCGGGGAATTTTTTATCAATACCTCATTATGAAGGTAACCTGTGCTTTCTCCATCCTTTCCAGAGAGGATATAAATGTTAATACTGTACAGAAAGTGCTGGGCTTGATACTGAGCTGGTGCACATCATCCCAGCTGACCTCAATGGGTCATTTGAGACACCAGCAAAATCCAAATAACGCATGTAAGTCAATGGCTCAGAGCCCACGTTCACCAGAGCTGTGGGGACACCATCAAATGGGAATTACAGTGGTTTAAGCAGCTACTGCCAACTGCTGTCCCTCTTGTGTCAGGCTGGTTTGAGCTCACGTGTTCAGCCTCACTGGTGGGAATGATGTAGGAGCACACAGCTGAAGGGGACATCTGGTCTGTCACAGCAACTCAGCCATATCCAGTTGTGACTTTACGCCCCTCACCCAAAAAAAGACATGGAAATAAAGGTGGGGTTTGCCACAAAGCGCCTCTTGCTGTTAACCTCTCTCATGGGTGAGACTCTGGAGAGACCTGGGTCTCACAGTTATGAAAAAAAACCCATTTCCATTTATAAAGAGCATCAGGGCCAGGGTCACCCAAAACGTAGGCACAACTTCATCATGCAGCCTCAAGGATAAATGGCCAGAGTGGATCAAAATCACGGAGTAAGCCCTGGGAGGAGTCGCAGTACTTACTAAATGGGATGAGGGACAGCCTCCCAGTTTCCTGCCTGGCTATCCACATGTAGAAATTCCCTATCCAGCAGGTACCTGGGCGTTACATTCAAAGGAACTAGAATTCCTTCCCAAGCCTGAGTTCCTTTCCTCTCCTGTGATCTGGCCCACCCAATGCACATCCAACATCCAACCCCAGCAGCCCCCATCTCTTAACACCTCACAGGGCACTTGCCTGCTACAGCTACTGCCTGTCCCGGCAGTAAAGGAAGGTGAAATCAGGAACCACCCCATCCACCTCCTCAAAACTGCTGCGATGTGAAGCCAGCACGATGGGGGGAACCCTCTGACCCAGAGCACACATTGGCACTTCGTTATCAGCTCTTCACCCTTCAGAGAGCAGCTGGGATTCCCCAGCTGCAACGGGATGTCCGTGGAGCTACAACTTTGTAAACTCAGCTCAGCCTTTCAGGAAGAGATTTCTAATTTTATCCAGGCCATTCATCCACCCTTAATTTGTAAGGAAAAAAAAAAAAAAAAGAAGCTGTTGCAGGGTTATTATTAACTATTGGCCAAGACAGAATGAACTCCAGGCTTGGCTGACTCCCTCTTTGGTAGAGAGCAAGTGCACAGACAGCAGACACATTGCTGGTTTGCTTCCCAAGCGTTTCTGCTCCTGAGTGAGGATGTCTGAAAGCCAAAGCAGAAGGAGAACCTCCATTTCACAGGTGTAGCTGTGTTGTCTAGGCTCCACTTCAGCCAACTGGGTTTGGAGATTTTGGCCATCCTGCAGGGCTCAGCTTTGCGCCCCTTCCACACGTTTATAACGCCCTTGCCCTGCAAAAGTGAGCGGGAAAAGTTTCCACTGGCCTCACTCAGGCTCTGAGATCAGATCTCAGACACAGGGAGGAGCAGATTTTCTCCATCAGCTTGTGAGGTTCACGTGTCCCCAGTCCCTTCTGAACACTCACTGAGAGCACAATTCCTCGCAGTACAGAAGGACAAATCCAAACCACTCCATGAAACCCACGAGACAATCCTGGGCCTTGGTATGAGGCAAGGAAGCAATGTTTTCGTCTTCCCCAGCACTGCTTGCCAGGGCAGAGTTGTAAAATTCCCTGAGCTGGATACCTAGAGCCAGTCAGGAGCAGATCTTCAGCCATACCCTCATATCCAGCTATGCCATTAGTCAGTCTGCCTGTGGCATGTTGGCAAGAGGTGATTAATGACAAGTGCTCAGCTGTGAGAAGTCTTTTTAATAAAACAGCTAAAGTAACAAATAATAGCAAAAAGAAAAGTGAAGAAATCCACATCCTTATTAGCTGAGGTGGTAGCCCAAGGATTTGAAAAAACCCAAATGATCTTAAACAGAAAATATTGCAAAGGTTGTTACCTTTTCTCTAAAGTCTCCTAAGATAACCCCAATTACTCTTATGCCCATTGTTGCAGGATCTGCCATTTGCTCCATACTTTGATGAGATAGAGGTTTCATCTAGACTGAGCTTTTAGAATATAATGAATACTCCAAGAGAGAGAGCCTACAATATAATATTTAAAATGCATTGATACAAGGGCACAACAATTTATCTTGGAGAAATTCATGCAGAGCTCCCTTGATTTTATGTATTTTTGTAATTCAGGTTGCCCTTGGCTGATTATCACACTTTAGGAAATGAGTATCTATTTATTGCAAACATAAAACCCAATACAATTATAATTATAAGTTATTCTTTCCATACAGCTGCAAGAGTTTGTCTGTGATCAAATTTTTTTGATAGCGCTACTTTTCCCCAAATTCACCCCGGAAAAATATTCTTGCTACACATTAGGTATCCCTGGTGCTCTTGTTTGCATCAGGAGAGGATCCCCACAGCACCCAAGCAATCCTCCACCACAAACATAAATCAGTTTGCACCCAACATCCACCCGAGAACCTCATCCCAGAACTTCCTACCAAACCGTGGCCAAATGAGACGGGAGACAAATCAAGTCCCGGAAAAATAGACCCTGGATATGGGAGTATGCAAAGCTGTGGGGCCTGGGGACTTCCATGGTAACTCTGTGTATAAACAGGACCAAACAGCTTGAAGTAGCTGCTTTCCTTGCAAGGCCGATGAACAAAGTATCTCTGTAGCTTGGCCAACACAGCAAGCTCCAGCCAAATGTAAATAGCCCGCGGGGCTTTTTGGCACTTTGCACTCTACTTTGCATACAGCTGGTAATGTTTTAAAGGCCAGGCCCAGCCAAGGGTAATGCTTCCAAGAACAGAGCAGGAAACACTTTGTGTACAGAAAAGAGTCCCGGGAGAAATCAGTGAAATCTTAAGGCCTTTTGTGTTTCTCTCTCCCTCCCCAAATCAATCAAATCGTTTTTATGTTAAAAATTTCCAGAGCTCCAGGTAGATGCGGCCGCCTCGCTCCGTGCTCCGGGTGCTCGGTGGGAAAGGGAATGTCTTGGCTCCTGCAGGCACATAAACACTTGCTGTGTGTAGGCAGGTCCTGCTGGGCACATCCATGACGTCTCTCAGGGCAGAATTTCTGGAGCTGGCTGGCAGGAGCGCCAAGCATGAGAGACAGCATCAAGCGAGGAGCAAGGCTGTACCAAAGCATCTGGTGACAGCCCTTGAATCTTCCACAGCAACAGCACCGAGGAAATACCACAGTATTTCCAGTTATCTGGATATCTCTCAGCATTTTGGTAAAAATTAGCAGCACCTAGGGCTTAGGATGGGTTGGTGCGATGGAGGGAGGCAGTCACTACTAACATGCTACTAAATCCCTGCTCTCCAGGGGCTTATCCTTGCAGATGGGATGGGATTTCCCTCTTGATAGAACGCTGAGGAACTGGGACTCCACTATTTTGTTTGTCTTATCACCTTAACACCCACTGCGTAGGGCATGGAAAGGACAAATCTGGCTCTCCTGCAGCCTCTCCCTTGCTCCTGTGTGCAAAGGGCTGGGGAGGGGATGCAGATGGATGGGGCAGAGCAGAACCACACCGAGCATGCCAGGCTGAAACAGGCAGTCACGAGGGTTAATATTGCAGCAGAAATTTTGTTATCGTGCGTCTAAAATCACGGTGTACCAGCATGCACATTTTGCCCACCTGGTCCTCTCCTTTCAACCTCCTCGTGTGTGAACACATTTGTACATCAGGACCATCGTGTCCTAGAGGGAGACTGTCCTTCTGTTAGCTGTCCCAGTCACTTGATTATTCAGGGTTGAGAGATGAGTGCTGGCTGAGTTAGCAGCAGCCGTCAGGGCTGGCAGCAAAAGGGAATACATGTCAATAACTCAGAAAAGGGAAGCAGAGACAACTTGGAGAGGAGTCGTTGCTACACCCATATGAAGTGAAATCGAAAGCCCTGTTTATCATAATTTAGTGTCCTTTACTTTGAGTCTTACAGATATCTGTCCTGCCACAGGTAATTCATATGTGCAAAGCCAGACCACTGCCCTGCTGACAGGGCTGGGGCACAATGGAAGGGTCACGCTGCAGAGGGACCCCGGGGGACAGAAGGGGGGCTGTCAGATGGCACAAAGGGCTGCGCTTTCATGTCTTTGTGTTGCAGCTGCACATGGTGGGGCAGCCAGGGAACACAGAAATGGGGGGGAAACAGAGTTGGGATCTATAATGAAAACCATGCATTTGACCCCTCTGGCTGGGGACACAGCCGAAACATCATTGTTGGCTTTAAACATGATAGAATTGTGTCCTGTCCCCTCAGGAGAGGCTTAGTCCCTTTTCCTCTGACCGGACTTGGCACATGGGTATTGGACCTTCCATGGGATGGAGAAACTCTGGTACTACCAGATTTCAAGGAACCAAACTGTCCTTGGTCATGGGGACATGATGATACAGAAACATTCAGCCAATCCCTTCCTTCCAGAGCAGGTACCCATGGGCTGAACCAGCTGTGGTCCAAGATCTCAACAGGCTGCTGAGCAGGTCCTATCCCAGGCTGCTGAGAGAGGTTGGGCTCAGCCCAAGCAAGGACCTGCAGAGACACTTGGCTTCAACCTATAGGAAGCCAACATAAAGCTCAGCTGTCCCTCCCTGGTGCCAGAAGAACTTTTGCCTGGATGTCTCCAGGGAGCTCCAGTGCTGCCAAGCACAAGCTGCAATATCAGAATTCATCCCTTTGCTGGTCTCAGGGAATGGAGGTGGGATGGCCTTGCAAGACAAGCAAGCACAAACAGCTAAAAAAGCAAGATAAATACGGGACATAAATATGTGATGGTACAGGAGGCGGTACCATAAACTTATTTTATTGCCACTTGTCTGCAAGGGCCAACATAACTCACTCCCTTTGCCTGGCTCTGTCATTCGTGAATAATGAGATGGCCCAAACACATGCCAAGAAAAACCTCCTCACATCCAGCACCTGGGTAAGGAAGTGAAGGAATGGGGATTTTTAATAATGATCAGTGCCCTGCTCTCCATATCGTGCATACCTGATGTGGTTTGTACTGATTACCAGTACAATCTGGCCATTCATGTTAGCTCCTACCCAGCTGCCCTCTGACTTAGCCCCTCTCTCAGGAGCTCTTCAGGGGTGATAGGAGTACAGCAGAGCCCACATTCTGCAGGCAGAGGGTCACAGTGCCTCACAAACAGCTCCCAGCCAGTGCAGCCCGTACTGGGGGCTGAGCAGGTCTGTGCAAAGACAGCCAGCACAGTGGCAATACCTGTCCTGGGGCTCAATTAGCCTACCCTGCCTCTCTGTGGGGCTTTTGGCTCACCACAAGCCATACAGGAGTATTTGCAGAGCCAGGCTGTGCCCAGAGGTGCTGACAAGGGCTTGACCTCTGCCTCCAGTGGGAGCAGGGAATCTGCCTTGTGGTTTTAGGGAATTGCAAACACTGTGCTAGTCATACTGGCAGATGAGAAATTAATATTTACTACCCTTTAGCTGAAAATCATCTTCTTCCCACCTGCCCCAGAGGACTGTGAATACAGGTGGTGTTCTCCTCCCTCCCTGCCCTGGCCAGCCACATCCCCACAGCCTGCTCCAGCCCCTGCATAAACCAACATCCACCAGGAAATGTGGCAGGCATGTGTGGGATCGACTGTGCCAGAGCCAGAGGGGACAGAGATGGGTCAGGCTCGCGGATATGCAAAGCCACAGAGAGGCTCCTGGTGCCTGTGGTGGGGCTGCCCTCCCCAGCCCATGGATGTGTGGGCATGCCAGAGCCCGCAGCCACACAGCCTCTGACTCCCATGGAGAAACCACTTCAGGGATGGAACATCTCTGCCCTGCGCTCACAGCCCGAGCCCTGACAGGCAGGAGGAGGAGCCAGAGCCAGTCACTCACCCTGTGCCAAAGGGCAAAACAAGAACAGGACAGTGAACAGGGAACAGGGGTCAGCAAAGAGAGCAGAGCCTTTTTGCAGAGCCCACAAGGGAAAATCGCCGTAACGCCATGGACAGGACATCAGTGTGCAGGAGGTGCCTGCTGGGTGAGGCACAGGCAGAGGGCTGGTCCCCAGCACTGATCCTCTTTCCTCCTTCTGAGCCACTGTGGCCCCAGGGACAAAGGAAAGCAGACGGTTCTTGCTGCCTTCCCACAAGTGGGTGACAGCAGCATTTCCCCATCTTGCTCAGGCTGCATCACCTGCTCCATCTGGGCTGAGAGCTGGAAGCTGTAAATCAAGGTGCCCAGTGGAGGTTGTAAGGGGATAAAGCATCCTCAGTAAAATTTCTCTGACAAGTAGTCACAGCTGAGATATCACTTGATGAATGGCAGCAGAATTCCCAGTGCGAGGTGATGGATTCTCTGTGGCTGTGAGCAGACTGAGCTCTGTTGAGGCTGACAGGGCTTTAGGACATCTGTCACTCGAGCAGGTACGTGTGAGGATGCACCCAGCCACACACCCCTGGGATGTCCCCCCACACCCCTCAGCAGGAGCAGCACAGGTCAATTTTCTCTTCCAGTCACCTCCAGCTAGGGAGAGCTGACTTTGTCATTAAGCCATCAAACATAGAATCATTAGTATTGCTTCTATCTGGAGTACTTTTCTCTGCTCCACTTCATGGTCCATGTAGATAAAAAAGAAATAGGTAATTGCCTCATCTATCACGGGTGGTTTCTCCACAGCAGAGCCTACAAGCAGTGACGATCGAAATGGGCACCTCAAAATGATTTGGTCTCTTTAGATTGGTTTATAACAGATTGAAAAAGTGTTAAAAGGTGGAGATAGATGGACCATGACGCCCACACCAGGTGCTAGGACATGGGGCTCACACTTTAACAGATTATGTCCCTAGAACTGGAACCAGCTCCACAGCTGAGCTCTGCTGTGATGGGAACATTCCCAGAGGTGAGTTCAAGAGATACAGGAAAAGTTCATGTCCTGATTAAAACCAAGCACCCCAAGGGTTATTTTCGGGATGGTGGGAATGTCCTCAGTCTCATGGAACAATCTCCAGCCAAATCGGGATGTACAGTCACCCTGCAATAAATCCTCATCCCCATTTATGACATGATTATAAATGTTATAGCAGGAACTGTAACAGAAAATAGTCCCAGATACGGCTTGGAAAAAAATAATCGGGGCAGGGCTTTCCATTTCTCTCTGCTTTCCTGGAGATACCAGGAATTTCAGTAGATGTGGTACGTCTCTGAGATATTCCGATACTCTGCCTGCTGAGCAAGAGCACTTAGAATAATTGGGTGGGCCTGTAAAGAAGTGAGGTTGTCATAGGCATCTTCCCAGAACTAAAGAATTCCATTTCAACTTCAAAACCACTCATAGTATCTCAAAAATGAAATACAGGTGCCTAAATTCACTCAGCTGGAGCACATATTGGGCAGGGTTTACTTTGTTTGTTTGTTTTCTACCTTCACATTTTTTCTCTGCCAGCTTCGTGTGCCTCAATGTCCTGACTCTTAATCCTCCATCTGAGGACATGTACCAGGCACTGCCTGGACAGAGAGGTCCCACTAGGAGCCAGCTCTCACCTAAAAAACAGTATCATGGCCCTGATCTACTCATGACACCAAAATGCCCACGTTGCTCTTCTCAGACCCACCACAGAATTGTCTCATACATTGGGGAAGAAGATTTCTGAGAGGTGAGGCCCACTTTTCAGTTCAAGACCTCAGTGCTCAGCACATGCGCTTGATGGAGGAGGAATTTAGGCAAAAACAATTGTTTCTCACTAAGAAAGAAGTATATTTAAACCTCATTAATTCTTGGGAAAGGCCCAGTGTCATTTTGTGACTGTCTGGGGGTGATGCATAACCCAAGCACACTGGAAAACCAATCTGGTTTGTACTGGGACAAAAATATACATTACAGCCTACGGGTTTTCATCCATATCTCCTTTCTGCCAGGCCCAGCCACAGAAGCTTGTTCAGCTGAGAAGGGGAGTGATGGAGCAGCTTTGATGAGTGCCTGGCATCCAGTCAGGGCCAACATAGCACAAAGTGCTCTGGTGATGCTCCAGATACAACCTGCGCTCGGCAAAAGTCTATAATAAACACCACTGCAAGACAATCCCTCTCATTTCAGGGAGACTCTTCTCAAAGAAAGGAAAAAAAAATTAAAATCCAGAGATACAAGAAGAAATCCACAGACTAAGATGACACTTGGATCAGGTCCTGTTTTGGGTTCTGTTAGCTGGAGCAGAGATCCAGGCTGTGTTGTAGGATGCCCAGATCTCCAGGTGAGGGGCTTCTGAAGAGCCTGGAAGTCACTGTTTGAGTGCCATGAGCTGCTAAGCAGCATCTGGGAGCTGTAAAAAGTTACCAAACCTTCTAAACTCTCTTCTTTCTTCCTTTTCTGCATGATGAGAAACTTTTTGGAGGACTGAACTGACCTTGTACTTCCCTCCCTTATCCTTCCACTCTCACCATGCCCTTCCCTGGGTTTGGTACCAATCTACAGTGACAGCACATCATTTAAGTGAGGGGAAGGGTGACATTTCCTAAGCACTGGGACTTTCTGAGGTTTGATAGAGATGACAAACTTCATCAAGATGAAGATCTGGGCCTTCTTGTGCATGAGCCTAAAACAGGGAGCACGAGAGACCCACATCCCTGGCAGAGGGGACATCAAGGTGAAATTGTTAGCTGGCACCAAGTCCCCAGAGAGTCCCCACTGGTGTGACAGCCACCTCCTTGGTGAACACCAGGGTCTGCTGAGGGAGCTGAGATGTATAAACATCTAAAACAGGGGTCAGCTCAGGCACTCAGGAGGGTCTCAGCTGTGCTTCCTAGCAGGTGATGCTCAAGAATGACATCCCTCTGACAGATGTTGAGTTGGACCTGTAATCCAAAATCTGTCACGGCTACAGAAACTGCTACACAGGGAAAAAACCTCATGTGGCTGTTACCCTTCAGCACTTTGGCTTTATCTTCACAGTAGCTTGCCTTGCTGCTAGTATAGATTGGATTAACGCTGTTAAGGAATTTGATGGAGTCAAACCATGTCAGACAGCTGGAGAGCTGCTCTGATGATGTTTAAACCAACCAGCACATTTTTGGAGGGGATTGGTTCTGGTTTAGTGTGGAGGGCAGGGCCAACCCAAGACAATGGGAATAAGTGGGACCTGACAGTTTCCAGGCATCTTTGCCTGTATCTGTGTTTTTCCTATGCATTTATATGCCCCTAAAATCTGTAGCCAAAGTGGGAAATTCCTAGAAATGCCTCTTACCTTATAAGACCCTCTATCTTCAGGGTCCCATTATCCACTGGGGTACATGGAGCTACACTGAGAAACCCTACAATGAGGGTGGGAAGGCACTGGAGCAGGTTGCCCAGAGAAGCTGAGGCTGCCACATCCCTGGAAGTGTCCAAGGCCAGGTTGGATGGGGCTTGGAGCGACCTGGGATAGTGGAAGATGTCCCTGCCCATGGCAGGGGATGGAATGAGGTGATCTTTAAAGTCCCTTCCAACCCAAACCATTCTGTGATTCTGTGATTCCATTGCAGGTGCAGCTTGGATTCTTTGAGATGGCAGAGATTGGTGTGGAGCATTTAAGTCATGCAGACTGGATACCAAAGAGGGAGCGTAGTTATTCCTGTGGGGCATTAAAAGTATCCTGGGCTCTTCGATGAGATCAGTCTATCCTACATTAGGTCGAAACACCTCATGAATTTAAACAGTTGCTGTTTTCAGAAGGGGTGACTGCTGTAACCAGCCTTAGAGGCACAGCTGCCACTTCCCAGCTGGTGGAAGAGGTTATCAGAGATGCTCATCTTTAAGAGTCCAGGGATTTGCCTGAACCAACATCTGAAAATCCTTCAGTGCTTTCCTTGGACTTCGGCCACAACAGGCAAGATCCAGGTTGGCACTACTGCACTGCATTTTGTATTGTTTTGATGTCTGGCTACAGTCTGCTTTGAGTAAGTGTCTGTGGAAGATGCAGCCCTGATCATACGTTGGAGTCATTTAGGTGTTGGCCAGGGGAAGGAGGTTTAGGACGGGCCTTGGAAGTGTTGCTTTTTCATCCCTCTTGCTCTTCCTGTGCCAGGTGGCCTTGGTAAGCTCACCCAGCACTTCTTCTGCCGCATCTCATTCACAAGAGGAACACTGCCCTACTCCATCTTTCCAAGATGTGTCCTCTTTCAGTGTTAGGCTTTATTGTTGATGATATTTTTCCTGTTTTCAGGTAAAATACTAAAAGGTTACGTCTTGGGGGGAAAAGGTGTGAGGAGCCTCTTCTCCTTGGGTTTATAACCTCTTGCATACTCAGGGATTGGTGTAATTTAAATAAAAAAGGGGGTTGGAGGAGAATTCTAGCCTAATTACACATTACAATGGTGTTGTGCTGCTTCTGGGAGACCAGCCAGGCATCTGGAAAGAGGTTCAGCTCCCAGCGGGGGTGAACTGACAGGACAAAGGAGGGAAGGCTGGAGAGTAATCGGACACCAAATACAACCAGAGGAGGGTGGCTCAGCTTCAGCCAGGAACTGGCAATATTGCCCACACCATGCAGCATGGACACGGCAGGCACGTGGCCAACCTCAGAGGGAAATCCGGGTCACAGTGGTTTGAATCCAGGTGCCCCGGGCTGCCCCTTCACCTCGCTGAAAGCCTGGCACCAGGAGCACGCTCGACTCACAGGTGAGACTCTCACATGTCATGGGCCACCTCGGAAGTTGTTTCAGGCATCCCAAAACAGTTCCCAAGAGCTCTGCTCCCTCTGGAACACCTCAGAGGTTGTTTCAAACAGTCATCCCAACACAGTGCCAAAGAGTTTTTCTCCCTCTGGAACACCTTGGAGGACCTTTCAAAGGACCATCCTAACACAGTGCCCGAGACCTCTGGCTCCTCTCTCATCAACGCAGCAGCTCTGCACATTCTGGCCGAACCTCACCCACTTCCAAGATGCTGTTAAAATTATCTCCCCGCTTATCCCTCTTGCACAAATTCCCAGGACAGAGGTAGGACTACAGGACTACCTTCCTCACACCTTCCCTACATCCACGAGGTTTCCCTGGCCGAGACCAGCTGCTGAGGATGGTTTATAGGCACTGAACTCCTGTCCCTTGCAGGCAAGAGCTTGTCTCTGGACTTTCTCGGCATACAAAGCACAGAAGAGGGTGCCCTGGCAGCTGTGTTCAAACCATCTGCTTAAGTGACTGTGAAGGGCCAGATGGACTCCAGCCCTGAAGATTCGAGTGCCCTATTTAGTGGGGATGTAGTGAGTTTTTGTGTGCAGGCTGTCTCAGCATTCTCCAGCCCTGGTTTGGAGGACTCCATCCAGGCTGCATCTCCAGATCCATTCAGCCCAGCCAACAGACTGCAGGAACAAGTCTGGGAAGCTGAACAGCGAGGAGCCAACCCATTTCACCAGCCCTTCAGATGGTAACAATCCTTTCCAGCCCACAAGCCCATGAGCAGAAGAGGGGAAAGACTCCAGATTTCATCCTTAATCCCGAAAGTTATTCATACTACCCCCATTCTCCAGCATTAGGAAGGACAACGTTCCCTTATATGGTGAAGAAGAAGTGGGGAATATCTGCAGCACATTCTCACATCTGTGCTCAGCTGAGCCTGGCAGCGCGTCCTCGGGAATGCAGAGGTCGGAACCGCCAAGAGCTGCGGAGCAGAACGCCTCCACCCTGCTGTGAAAAGGGGGATGAACAGATATGGGTGGAAACGCTGCAAAATGGGTCACGTTAAGAAAACGCTGCTCTGTGGGTTTGTGGTATCTGATCTGCGATGTTTTCCCGTGCAAGTCGGGAAAAGGCAACTTGCAAATGTGAAAACAACAATTAGAAAACCCTGCAGGACCAACTCCTGGAGAAGTCACTAAAATGGGGCACGTAGATCCCCAAAGGACCCAGAAGGAAACCGGTCCTTACTAAAACAAATAGGTGCAGGTTCCCCTAATGAAATCCTTCAGCATCTTCTTGTCTGATAATGAAGGTCAAGGTTTGAAATTGTGGAGGCTTAGGAGGAAGAAGGAGGGTTCAGACAAGTTCTCCAGGGAAAAATGGACAAGACTATTGGGGAGATCCTTCCAACAGATAGCATTAGGGATATAAAGATTGAGATATTACCACATTTCTCTGGTGATGGAGAATTTTAGAGTTTTAAATACCAATACCTCATGCACAAGACACATCTGAAGGGTTGCCCATGGAGTTTTTGCATAATTATTGAAAAAGCTCTTCATCACATTGATTTCTCACACCCAGATGTCCAACCTTCTTTCAGGAAGGATCAGCTATTCAGTAGGTGGGTTTAGGTTTTGCAGGACCCTTGTATTCACATTAAAGAGCCCTAAGCATGTTTTCAAGTGCAGTCCAGGAGTTTGAGGGTCCTCTGGGCTAATAAAAAGTCAGCCCATAGTCCTGAACACATGGCATCCATATAGTGAAACCCAGAGCAGTGTGGCCACATCCAAACTGGGCTCAAGCACTGCCTGGGGTCACTCTGTCCCAGGCCAGAGCAGTGCCAGCTGTGTGCTGCTGGTGGAAACGAGCCTGGCTGTGACCTGCTGGTCTCAAGAAAGGGTCTTTCCAGGACACCATATCCTGCTCTGCCCTCCTACTACCTTGGCCTTGGCTCTGCAGCCAAAATCTCCCAGGGTAGTGGTGCAGAGACGAGGCCTTGAGGCACCGGGGCAGCAAGGTGGGCTCAAAGACACCTGGTTTTCCTTCCTGCCTCCCACATCCAGTCCTACCAGAGGATGTGCCAGGCCCAAGGACCAGGCTGAGATCAGAAGTCACCAGCGTTTGTCTGGGGCTGAGGGCTGGAGAGGAGGAGAGAGACAAAACCTCATCTCGACTACTCCAGATTTCTTTCTTCCGAAGAACATTTGGTTTGACCTGGGACAGCAGAGAGGAATGCTCTGTTTAGGTCACTTGTAGTTGGCTGAAAGAGAGGCACGCAGTTTCAGAACCCAGCAATGCTGCTCATAAGCACCCTCACCACCTCTCCCCCAAGGATCTATGGATGCTCTGGAAATCAGAGACTTTCTGTGTCAGGCTCCATATTTGAAAAACTAAACAGAGGCACTCTGACTTTCAAAGCTGCCTAGCACTTTTAGTTTCTCTTTCTCCTAATGGCCTTTGTTGCTTTTTTAAAAGTAGAACACTTGAAAAAACCCTTTAACATGTAACTAGTGTTTGGGGAACATCCTGTTCCAGAACACAGCTTTACACATCAGAAAATGGTCTGATTTGCAGGAAAGACCTTTCCTCCCATAGAGCAGTTTTTGAAAGACAGGCATCTTAAAAGTATCTGGATTCAATAGTCTTTAAAAAAAAAACTAATACCAGGCAGTAAGCCACCCAATGTCACCCAGCACAACAGCCCACCACCTCTGCATCCTGCAGATCATCCAGCCCCAGGAAAACCTGAAGCCCCACTGTTGTGATGAAAATACCCCAGCACTCCGATTTTCTCCCGCAGGTTGTGTGAGGAGATGTGTCTGGCAGCACGCTCTGTGCCTTCCCCAGGTCAGCCCTGCTCTGGCTGTAAACACTTTGTCCCTTTCTGCCAGCTCTGTAGCAAAAACATCCCTGTCCAAACACCTGGAGGGAAAACTGCTTTCTCTGCGTTGGGACAGAGGTGATAGGACAAGGGTGCGGAGAAAAAGTTGGGTGCTGGCTAATTAGACTTTATTTATGAGCAGGTAATTAGGTGCAGCTGCAGTAGCCATAGCTGCAATGAGGGACCTGTTCCTATTGCATGGATGCCCTTTAACTCTGTGGTTCTCTGGGAGCAGCCTGTCTGGAGACAGCCTTGAAGGGTGATGGAGGAGGAAAAGCAGACTCCAACACAGGAGACCACATCCAGGTCCCAGAAGTGAGCCAGGACACAAAGGGAATTCTGAGACTGCCTGTGTTCTACCACTGTTGTACAGACAGGACTTTCAGGCTGTTGTTCAGACTCCGGGTATGGAGATTGTGGAGACAGCAGTGAATAAAAAGTTCCTTTCACTGGCAGTGCCACGATGTGTGTGTGCACTGCGGGGCAGCCTGGGGGTCAGGGGTCCTGTGTTCTCCATCTCCAGAGCGTGGCTGGGATACAGCCACCAGCAGGTAAAACCTTCCCAGGAAAAGGATACTAGGGAGGAAATGGCCTGGATTAAATGGATTCAGACAGGTTCTCCAACCTCTGGCTGTTCTCTTACCTGTTCTGCCTCCTCCTTGGTGGGGGGATGTCAGATGTGTGATGTGCTCACTGCACACCCTCTGCTGCTGCACCCAATGGGGCAGTGAGTACAAAATCCATTCGCTCTCCCTTCAAAGGCTCCCAACTCTTGTTTTTAAACCAAATTTCCCCTGGATCCATCAGTTCTGTTACAGTCAGGGAGGATCCCAGCAACGATGCCTTGACATGTCTGTGTTTCTCACAGTGGATAATCAAAACCAATGACATATCTCAGTGCTAAGATCCTTTGAGATATCCTCTAAAAATCCACCAGGTCCTGAAGTGGAACAATCCCTGTTTCGTACACATAAATATGATTTAATTTGCTCCGTGTGAGGCTCTGGAGATGCTGCAAGGATGAAGCTCCCCTCAGCCGAGTGCCTTGCAAACACACACAGAGACAAGTTCCCTGCTCCAAGGACCTTCACTCAACCTTCCGCAGCTGATGGGGTGAAGGCGAGAGAAAATCCTACCAAAGAAATGCTCCTAAAAAATGAGGTGGAAGCGCCCTCTTGTGTCCTCGGAGGAGGCCGTGTGGGATCGTTATCCAAAAATAGGTGGGTGCACGCTGTCTGCAGATCGTTCTGCAGAAGTAGGAAACACCTGGGCTAGCTAAAGGATAGAAGGTGGAGGACAGGGAGTTCTCCCAGTGTGACACCGTGTGACACCGAAGCTCCATCTCTTACTGTAAGCGCAGTGGAAAAGACCGTGCAGAGGTCGAATGGAAATGCGTTCTATCCCAACGTCAAGACACCCAGCACAGAGCCCACCGCCCTCAGGCAGAGAGCTGTGGGCAGAAAATGCCAGATGGGGGACAGCAGTGAGGGGATTTGGGAAAATAAACTGCACAGAAAGTTCAAATAAACTACAATTATGTTTTTAGAGTATTTTTGCCTTCTAAATCCTTTCCAGAGTGGGATGTGGTTGGGAGACTGGCTTGGAGCATCTGCCAAGGAAGCTTTTATGCCCTGAACAAACGAAGCTGCTCTAGTACCTCCCGCTCTCCACTTGGCATAGCGCTCCTTCAAGTGCAGGGACAGCAGGGAAGTGTGTGACACTGACGGCCTCCATCCATGGAAAAAGGCTCTGCCTCGTCCCTGGACACCTTTGTGAGCAGGACCCTTGAGCACCAGTAGAGGAGCCACGTCCTGGGCTCTGTTCCCGAGCTCACTCAGCTGAGATGCGTCAGGGAGAGCAGGTGGACGCAGGTCTCCATGCAAAGGCAGAAGCAAACTCTGGGCAGGTGGTTCAGGACAACCCCCACGGTAAAAAAATCTGTTTGGAAAAGACCTATCTGGAAACAACACTTTGACAGTGTCAGCCCCAAGCTGCCATTTTCAATTGTCTGCCTTCTTTGAATGGACAAACTTCCCAAATGCGCTTTGGGGTTTCCTTGGCTATTTTACAATAGACCCTCTGAAGTCAGGGGAGCAGTGAACAGCAGTCTTTCAAGGTGAAAAAACTGCAACAACCCAGTACTGATTATGGAAAACATGTGCAAATCTCATGACAAACACCATATTTAGAGTATTTGCCTCTGCAGGCGTGATGACAAGACAGAGAACAGGGCTGTAAACAGAGGAAAAAAGCTCAGAAATGCAAAGAGGTCACAAGCAAGGAGAGGGGAGAAAGCAGCAGGGGTTTGATCCTTTGCAGGTGGGGGTTTATCCACAGCATCTGTCCACAGGTAACCCTGAGTTTGCCGTGCCGACAGCAGAAGTCTCTGCTTGAGCAGAAAGAAAAACCAACCTCCCCCCTGCCATGTGTGCTCTGGGCTCGCTGACTCCTCTCCATCCAGAGCCCAGAGATCCCAGAGGGTTTTGTCTTGTCGGAGGCACGACAAGCTCCTGAGGGCACACGCTGCACACACCTGCCGACACACTTGTCCCTGTGTCCCCACGGGGCTGCAGACAGACGCCCTCTCTCCTGGAGGGGACATCCCCGGGGCTCCGTGTGTTTGGCAGCTGTGGGATCCACGCAGGCAGCCCCCGAGTCCCTCAATGCTCCATCTTCTGTGGCCAGAGAGCATTTTCTGTATTTTGACTAAATGGTGGCACCACAGGCTGGGTGGTTTCAAGGCTTCACGAATCTATTTACAGAAAAAAAGAAGAGCTGGAAGCGATCTCTTATTTTTACCTTTTCTGCTTTCCAGAGACTCGCAGAAGCACGCCACTGTTAATAATAACAATAATAATAATGCTGAATAAATCTCACTCGGAGCCTACTTAGGTATGCAAATGCTCCCTCCTTATTTGCATCTTTGCAAAGATGCGTGCAGATATGAAACCAGATCTATTCCTTAACAGTTGCATAAGGTTGGCATGTGAAGACCTTCAAGATAATTACATGGGATTCGGGAATACAGCTCCTCAGTGAGGACTTGCAGGCATTAAAGTGAAATAAAACTGATACCCAGCCAGTTCATCTATAGTCTGCAAGTCCTTGCAGCCCACTGCAAAAAAAAAAAAAAAAAAGAAAAAACACATCTGCACCTTTCAGCCTTACAGACTGATGTCTGATCTTGAAGGTCAAACTAGGCTAGATGTGGGGGAAAAAAAAAAAGCTGTTTTTCAGGCTAACATGAGCAGTTTGGAGTCTTGGCACAAGGAAGACTGATGCAGTTCTGCCCCATTCCCCATCCCCCGGCCCAAGCCCCTCTCCCTGCTCCTAACCACGCACCAGGAGGGAGCTGAGCCCGAGGACCAAGACGAGGGAGGCAGTGACAGCTGCCAAGTGCCCTGGCCAGCTGGAGAGAGGCTGAGGATGGAGCAGGGCCCTGGGGATGTGCCCCAGCACCTCCCAGCATCCCCGGATCCTGACGCAGCCCTTGTGCTCCAGATGCGCTCAGGGCCGGGCCCCAGCTGAGAGCGATGGAGCAACACACATTTTCCTCCTCGTGAGACACGAGGAGCCGGGTTTGCTGCTGGGGTTTCAGCAGCAGTGCAGTGATGCAGGACCTGAGCTGCTCCTTGGCTCCTCGCCCGCTCTGCTAAGCCTGGAGAGGGGAGCATCCCCCTCTCACCCAGATACACCCCAGCTCACATTCCCCAGGCAGATCTTAACAGACTTCTCACCTCGTTGCTGCAAGGCTCGTGGTCAGGGCTGGCAGGCGGCAGCCGTTCAGCCAGATCCCCCAGAGCTGCTCCCTTTCCTCTGAGTCTACATTTTCAGGTACGAGAGTTTGTGCTGCCAAGAGTTTCTAGTGCAGGCACAGGGGAAAAAAAAAAAAAGGAAAAAAAGACACGCTCGTGGTCACCAATCCTTTGCACACTTTTCAAACAACCCAGAAATACACTGCAAATTGTGCACAAGGACGTGTTTACCAGGGATGCCGAGAGGCTGCTGTTGCCTTTCCCCTTCCTTTAGCATCAATCAGGGCAGCGTGTATGCTCCAGGCCCTCAAATAAAACAGGGATAAGCCTTTTATTGTGTGGCTTTTGCCCCACGTTTGCCCACAGAGTACAAAAGCACGGGGTACACACACTGCAGTTTGCAGACACACACATACACAGCCCCCATGGTGTCTTAGAGGCAGCCAGGAAATATTTCCTCCTCTCAAGAAATGTATTTTTGCTGGTTTTAATTTTCAGAGCTTCCCAGGGGGGAAATAAAAAAAAGATACTTTTCAATGAGAAGCTGAAGCCTGAGCAATCTGCGGTTCCGCGTTTTGTTGGGTGGAAAGAGGGTGGAAGGAACATCCACCTCCAAACACTTTTATAAAACCATCACAGGCAATCACCCCTTTCCACCAGGAAAAGCCTGTGAAATAAAAACATGATCAGCCCTAAGGGATGCTGCAGCCCCATACAGTCAGGATATGATGGTTTTTACACTAAAGATTGAAAAGATGAAGTTTTCCCTTGAGAAAAAGAAGTGCCTGGGATGAGCAGAGCACTCAGCATAAGGAGAGTCACCCAGCTTTTAGCTGCGTGGGCTTATTGTATTCAGAATTAAAGGTAGCTCTAGTTCTTCCTTTCTTTCCTTCTTTTCTTCCTTCTTTTCTTCCTTCTTTTCTTCCTTACTTCCACACAAACAGGCAGTTTCCCTGCTGTGATAAACGAGTAAACACTTAGGGGATGTGACCTATACCCATGGAAATGGGTATGGGAGAAATCAAGGGGATTTGGGGGACGGTCATTTGACTTTGAAAGCAACTCAGGAACATCTGGGGCAATGATCCACAGGCACAGTTGCAGCAGTGTATCCTGCTCTGTGGGGGAAAACTCATGTTCCCCTCCCAGGCATCAGCATGGGGGATCCATGGTCAAGCCCAGGATCCAGGAGGGGTGGATTCAGCTCAGGATTCCCCCAGCTGGGGACAGCCATGGGGATGGGCACAGAATCCACCTGGGAGCAGGGCAAAGCAGGGCTTAAGCAGCAGCGTTTTGGGGAGATGAGTCATGTTCCAAGAAGGGGAGCTCACAACCCTGGGATTAAGCTGCATCACAAGAGGCTGTGAGCATTGAGAGGAGCCCATCGAGGTGCAGCATCTGGCCGTGGTGATGACTGACCTACAACTGCCTGGAAGGAGCAGTAGAGAGGTGGGGTTGGTCTCTTCTCCCGGGTAACAAGGGATAGGATGAGAGGAAATAGCCCCAAGTTGCACTAGGGGAGGTTGTGGTTGGAATTTCTTCAGCAAAAGGATTATCAGGCACTGAAACAGGCTGCCCTGGGAAGTGGTGGGGTCACCATCCCTGAAGGGATTTAAAAGGCGTGTAGATGTGGCACTTGGGGACATGTTTTAGTGGTGGACCTGGCGGTTCTGGGTTAACAACTGGATTTGATGCTCTGGAAGGTGTTTTCCAGCCTAAATGATCCTCTGATTCTCTTTCATGCAGAGAGGGATGCTCTGGCGTGGCAAGGAGAGATGTCATCAGGTATTGCTCAAGGGCAGCTCTGGTCCTCAGGGAGGTGGAGGCTGTGTCTGAGTGCAACCCCAAACCATCAAACACCAAGCAGACCTGCTGCTTGTCCTGTGCACCACGAGAGTCAAATCTGGGCAGCATTTCAGGGTGTTTTCTGCTCACAAACCCCATCAGGTCCTACGGGCTGTGCCAGTGCTGTTCTCAAAACCAGACCCTAAAACTCTAAACAAAGGCCACCAGAAACCTTCTCTCCTTTTCAGTGTATTGGGACCAGAGCTTCATTTCTTACAGTCCAGAATGAACTTCATCTTCACACACCCTGTGGTGGTGGGTGAATCTGTGGTAACACTGATGTCCTGAGAGCCACATCTTGGCTCCACCGAAGTCCAAGATCTGCTGCATTTCACTTGCTGAGGCCAAACAGGAGCTGGAGTTGGCCTGGGATGTCCCCGTAGCCTGAGCCTTACATCCTTGGCCATCTCTGCAACTCAACCTCCACCTGAACTTGAGAATGTGGAGTCCAAAAAACTTCAAAATTTCTGTCTTTTCATTTCCTTGGGGAAGCCAGGGTCTCCTTGAAGTGGAAATTGCCACCACAAAACCGAGCAACTACAATGTTCCCCCCAGAAAATCTAGGCTTTCCACCCTGCATGAAAAAAAATCAGAAGAAAAACTTGGCAATTAGGGAGTATTCAAAGGGAATGTGCATTCATGAAGGCTCTTGCAGCAGTTTTCCCATGCTTTCCACAGACCAGGCATTTGTGTTCCTACATGTTGAGGTGAGACTGGAGCCCCACAGTCCCAGAGGGCAGGGGGTGAGCACACGTGGGGTCCCTCCCCAGCACGTGCCAGGGCTGTGGAAGCTCATTACAATGGACCAAGAAATGTGCCAGCTGCAAATGCAAAGACAGGTCTTTTCAAATAAGCCCCATTAGTTCCACATGTGCATTCGATAGATAATTTTTTTTTTTTTGGTTACATAACATGAAACCAATAATTATGGAAATGAGTGTGAGGATCCAGATAGTCTCCACAAGAAGAAGGCAGAGAGCGGGAGAGCAAACAATACCAGAGACTTTGCAGGGATTTTTCCTCCCCTGATGCACCCATCCTTAGCAAACTGCTCGTGCACAGCCCTACCCAGCAGAGCAAAGGAAAGGAATTGGCTCTGGGAGCTCCATCTCCCTGGAGCTGCACAGGGCCTTCAGCTGCAGGATTAAAAGCTGGCTGTGCAGTCACATACCCAGCCCTGAGGCCACACAGGCAAATGGCTCTCCTCACCCCCAAAAAATGTGGAGAATGTGCTGGGAAGAGTGCAAAATCTGGTTCTTCCCTCAACTGCTTGTAGCTAGTTTGCTGTAAATTCCTTGGTTGGGGTTCAAATCTGGAGGAAACAAACATCGCAAGCAGTATTTTTCAGAAAACCATTTATGCATCAATCTGTTTGTAACAAATTGCAGATCTCTATTCACACCCAAACTGATTTATTCTCTCTCACGCTTGCTCACACCCCACCATCCCCACTCACACTCATCTGACAAACAGAGCACAAATCTGTGTGCAGCAAAGCTGGGCACATGGGGAGGAAAGAAAGAGGAGCACACAGGTTTTTAGTGGGAATACAGCTTTCAAAACAGCATTATACAATCGGGGAAAAAAAGTTTAAAAAAAAAAAAAAAAGTAGAGTTATGTAAACTGCTGTCCCTGTCTGGTCAGCACAAATCTCCTGTGGGCTTAGGTCAGTCCGTTTGACACAGCTAGAAATTATTGCCTGTGTTAACCATTAGTAGCTCCCTGTTCAAAGTTGCCTCTGCTCCCTGCCAGTATTCCCTGTGTCTGCCTCAGGTAAGATGCAGGCAGCCCTGCCCTTGTCCGTGCTGGAGAGCTCAGCACTTCAGCAGGGAACGAGACACCAGACCTCAGCCTCCAGCCTGGATGCTCCCCGCAGAGAATCTGACCATAGCAAACAAAAACGAAAAGCAGAGTTTGTTGTTTTTAGTGCAGTGGTCAGGAGATGTCCTGGGCAGACGGTGAAGCCTCAGAGTGCCTGGAATAAAACTCCAGCCCCCGCCCTGGAAAAGTCCTGGGATGCAACCACAGGACAAGGAAGGGCGGGTGGTTCCAACAGGTAAAGGTGTGACCCTAATGAGGAGCATAGCAGTGGCATCATCTGCTGCCTGTGGAAGCATTTCTACCTCCCCTCTCACATCCTGCAGGGAAACCCCCGTTTTCTGAGGGAAAAGGGTGTGATTTGGCTGTTTGTCACTAAAGGAGAGAAAAGGAAGCTTGGATTCTTCAAACCTCCCAGCTGCCTTCTCTCCCCAGGTGTCATCAGGATGGAGGCACACGTGAGTAATGTGGGTGTTCCCACCTTTCCGCAGGAAGCAGAGGAGGTATTTGAGGCTGGCTGCTCTTTCTGTCTCGGCCACCAGTTTTTAATTAGAGTTAAGGACATCTGGAAAGGCCCTTCCAGAGGTACAGTCAGTGCTGAACTGTTTGCTTCCCTTGGAGAACAGGAGCAGAGCAGCCAAAAGACAATCTGTGTCCCAAATACATCAGGGGTTGCTGGGAAGAGCATTTGGGGACCACAGAGGTGCTGAATGATCCTCACAGCACCTCTTCACCCCTTGTCCTCCACCTGGGGGAACTGCTGAAGCTCAAAAATCACATCCCAGCAAAGCTTCCAGTTTCTACAAGAGATCTCTTCCAGCTTCTCTCAAGGCAAGACACAAACCCCAGGAGTCTTCAAGAGTGATTATTTCCCTTCCTTGGTTGTTGGAAGAAAAGTTGTTTTGAGGACTGGTACATCCAGTCCCTCCATCCTCTAACCAGTCCCCCACTGCCATGATTTGCTACCTGGAGGCAAATCAGTGTGATTCAGGCCCCTCTTCCTCATGACAGCTCAGCATGAAGAATTCCTTCCCATCTTCCCACAGATCCTTGCCAGCAGAGCAAACCCAGAGCACCTCTAATAGCAAAGACTGAAATCACTGTGAGCTGAGCAAGGCCCCCAGCAGAGACAGTAGCTGAGGAATCTGCCTAAGGCTCTGTAATCCTGGCAAAAACAGTTTCAAAACACACTTTATCTAGTGAGGGTGCCTCAGAGCTGTGCAGGGAATTGTTTCATGCAGCCCTTTTATGGAGAGAGGAGCTGGAGAGCAGTAGTCCCCGAAATAATTCACGGGGCTTTTAGCAGCCTCTATTACTCACTATTGGAAGGACTGCAGTTCTCATTGTTTCATTCTGGCAGCCAAATCCTCCTCCACTGAAATAAATAACTATCAAGGATGCATCCCAGCCTCAGACCTTTGGTTTGCCCACACAATTAAAATCCTTCTATCCTCCATCAGGTTTGTGTCTTGATAGTCCAGCAGCTGCTGTAGTCACTGGTATTTTCCCATTACTATGCAGGGCATCCTGCACAGTCCCCCAAGAACTGAATTGTCCATCAGTTCAGGGAGACCCTGGGAGAACGTCTGGCACAAATCTGAGCATGTACAAAGCCAGGGCTGAGCTCCAGGCTGGTTCTTAGGCACTGCTGCAAGGAACTCGACTGATACCATGACCAGAGCCCACCATGTGGAACCAAACTAGTTGTATCTATGCACAGGACAGGGAATTAAAATCATTAGTGCCTCCCGGTTGTTTTAGATGCTGAAATAAAAGCTCAGTAAAGAGGTTTGTTCCAGTAAGAGCTGAATCAGAACAGATGGAGAAGTGCAGGCTATTATTTCACACAGCAATGACACGGACACTCCGTTCGTTTATCCAGATCTCTGCCTTGCCCTGACTCACTGGCTTCTCATCTCAAAGGTTGCTTGCTGAGCTTACTCATTTCTGGGTAAATTATTTTCCAGCTTTTGATGTCAAATGTAGCTTTTCTTGTTCATTATAAACCAACACAGTGATCTGCTCTTATTTGTGCTCTGGCTTTGCTGCTTGGTCAACTTTCCAGCGTGAGCAGAATAAATCCCAGGAGGAACTTCGCAGTAACCCAGCTATTGTTAGGTGCAAAGCAGCTCTTTTAGTGGCCATGGTGCTTTTTGAGAGGATAAGGAAGCTACTTTTGCCAGACTCGGACTTTAACCAAACTTAGAATTTGGCTAAAACCAATCTCCTCAGAGAGTACTGCGCTCTGTTTCCCCTAATGGTGAATTATTTCAATTCATTTCATCTGGACTCTGGCCTGCCTTTCATTTTTGCCAGGAGGAGCAGCGTATTCCCTGGAGCTGTTCACATCCCAGAGAGAAATCCTCTCCTGCAGCTCCTGCAGAACCTCCCCAGCAAAGCCTCGAGCCCAGGGGACCACAAATTGAGCTGAAAACACTCTCTGGTTTGGAGTAGGGGCGTATGACCTGTGCCAGAAGCATCCATTTAAAAGTCCCCTTACAGTGGAACTCATTCTGAGACAAGGTGGGGACACGGATTCCAGCAGCTTCCCCCCGAAATCAGAATCCAGCTTTGGGTCTAGATGGCTGTGGGTGCCCCAGCCAGGATGTGAACTTATCTGGTGATTTTATGGGGACGAATGAGACCTCAATAATCGGCAAAAAGCTGACAGAAGGAGGGAGGAGGCTTCATCTCCTCCGCTCTTCAGTGCCAGCTCTCCAATTCACACCATCCCCATTTGCACATCAGCTTTTAATATTTAATTGCAGCTCTGCCAAGGGACTTTGCCTCCTCTCTTGCACAGGAGGGGGAGAGGAAGGAGTCAGCAGCGTGGTGCTGGAGGGCCCCAAGGAGACTATCAAATGGCAGATCTCAGGCAGAGGGAAGCGCTGTAGCATGTAAGTGATTTTACACAAAAACCCCTCCCAGATCACAGGAGATGGAACGAATTAATATCAGAAAAATCCTGTAAACCCTTAGCGACTGGGGGGATGCTGTGCTGGCTGTGGGAACTGCTCAGGGTGGGCTGGGAAGGGTGTTTTCATCAACTGCCTGCATTTAAGGGAAAGGAGGGATAGGGAATACTCCTCTCCTAACAGGCTCATTTTGCCACAAAGTAAATCCCTGGAGGGCCCTTAACCTGGAATTGTTTAATGTTAGACACCACCGCAAAAATGGGAAACAACCCCTGAACTGTGGGAGGTGGGAGCCTGGGATCTGACAGATCTGTCTCTTCTCTAACACCATGGGAAATGACCTGGAAAAAAAAAAAAAAAAAAAGGACATTTTTAAAGCAACTAGTGTGAAATATATTTCCCTCCCTCTGGTCTTTATTTCAGATGTCTTAACAGGCATGAGAAGGGAAGCAGAGATTCACAAGCTGCTGAATGACATTCCTATCCTCCTGAAAATCTGTCCCTTTTGAGTGTATCTGGAAGTGGACACTCAAAATGGGTAGACACTGACTCTGGACACTGAATAATATTCAGGCCAGAGCCACAGAAACTGCTGATGAAACTTTTTTTTTACAAGCAACGTGGCTTTTAGAACAAATACTTTCAAAATGTAAATACAAGTATTTAATAATGCCGTAGTTCAAATGTCTGTGTCAGTAATTAAAAAGCAATTACATATAACTTGTAGGTCCCCAGAGCTCTGTCTACATTCAGAAAATGAACCCCAGATGACCTAATGTACTTCCAAGTGTCAGATCAGTCACTGCAAATACAATGCCTGAGACTTCTGCTGCACATGGTTGAAGTCTGGAAAACAAGAACATTTTTGGCAGAAGAGGCCAAGGGGTACTTAAATCTCCAGTAACTGTCTGAATCCAGAGCTGGTTCAGGTCTATGTGACACTGGAAATATCAGAAAATTGTAACTAATGATGCGTATGCAAATTACATGAAATAACTTTTAAATTATTTAAAGCTAATTTTCTTCACGTCTTTTCCCTCTTGCTGTCACAGACCTGAACTTGGGGATCTAAGAGAATGAGATAAGTGGTAGACAGAGGAGAAAAGACCGATTCCCTGCATTAAGTGTGATTAAATTCAACTTGTGTCAGCTTTAACCCCATTTTGTTTTTCAAAAGTGAATTTCAGTGATGAGGTTTGCAGATGTATCAGTGAAGACAGCATTTGTTCCACAGCCCTTTACTGATGCCCTGGTCCCCTGAGTGGAGACGGACACACTGATTTTTGGCCTCTTTTCCCTGGGTCTTCACATCCAGCACCATAACCTTTGCTCTCTTGTTTCAATGCCAGCAGACAGAAAACATGGAAAAAGCTGAGAAGCTGAGGCCAGCTCAGTCCTTCCCCTCTCTGTGCCATCCTCCAAGGAGCAATCCAGAGCTCAGGGCAGTTCTTCTGAGGAAAGCTGTGTCTGTCTCGGAACTGGTTGCCAGGTGGGTGTTTAATTTGTGGTTTCAGCTCACCTCAGATCCGAGGGGTTCCAGGGAGGACTCTCCCTCTCCCTCCTCTGTAACAAACAAATCTCACTCAGATAAGGTCTTTCTCAAGCACAGCATCTCAAATTGTCAGGTCTCAAGTGAGAGGTGCGTGTTTTCTGCCACAAGTGCTCCTATCTGTTATATATTTCCAGTGCATTATTATGTCTTGGAAGACAAGTCCTGATTTAAAATCCAGACAGAGTCGACAATCTTCACTAAATAAAATGACACAGAGGAATTTGCCCTTGACCCCGAGGGCTGGAGCACTCCCAGGTGGACAATTAAAGCTTTTAATCTTGGCAGTTTGTAAGGTGCCTCAAGGGAAAGGAGCAAATGCTGGAGAGATGAGCGGATGGGGAAGAAAGAGGGGTATGGGCACTGCATCCCCTCCTGGTTTCTCTCAACTGTCTCTTACCAAAAGGCTCCAGGGAGAGTCACATTTCAGCCCAAGCCTCTTAAGGGCTGATTTCTTTTCTTGTTACAACCCACAACTGAGATCAGACCAAAATGCTGCCAAGCATGAGATGAATAAGATTAGGAACAGAACCCAAAGTACGTCTCCCTCCATGTAAGAGTGACAGAGCAGCTGTCAAGTCTGTCTCTTGAACTTCCCCGTGGGACAGTTTAGTTCCAAATATCCCAAAATTGGTTAGTTTCCACTGTAAATAGCCATCTCTCTGACAGGGTCTCTGGAGAAAGCTGAGAGTGCACGGAAGAGAAGGAAGGTGGTTTCTTTTGCAAAGGTCTCTCTTATCACTGGTGTTGTATTAGATCAGGTACTGACTTGATAAATCCCTTTACACTAGGTTAAAGCTGAATAAATTGACCTTCTGGAAAGCCTGACTTCAGCTCCAAGCTGTAAATCAGCAAAGTGCAATAATCCACCTCATTCAGGCAACGTAAACACCCAGCCAGCGGGGACATGGATGCTCCAGAGACACGTCTGCACAGAGCTTGGGAGGAGAGCCCTCACAATGGCTCTGGAAGCACTGCCCTGACCTAAAACCAGTCCTCTCGGGGAGATTTCTCACATCTGTGCCACTCTTCAAGCTTGCCTTTGGAGTCTATTTGCTTTGATATTTTCCAGAGGGTAGGAGAAGGCAGAAAGAGCCTGTCCACAATATGCAAAAATATATTCAGGCTGAAAAGGGACTAAGGTGCCATCTCTGTCTTTCCTGCAGGTACCAGCGCATCCTGAATGGTGAGACAAACATGACTAAGCAAGAACATCCCAAGGTGAGAGACAAAGGCTCAGAGCTGGTGCTGTGGGTGGTCCTCACAACATAAAGCTCCAGTTCTTAGCAATGAAAGGCAAACAAAACCCCAGCATTTTCTGCAATAACCAGTGCTGTTCTGAGGAACCCCAGCACAGGTCAGAGCCAATTGCCTCCTAGTATGTACAGATGGACTGGCACACGTAAGATGCTCCACGATGCAAATTTCATGTATAATATTCAGGTTGCTGTGGACTGAAAAAAATTGGGGGGGTAGAGACTAATAGAAGATCTTGAAAAGTGGAGGACCTGGCAGAGGATTTAGTACTGGCTTGAGAGTGAGGGGAGGATCCAGCCTGAGGTAAAGGCATACAAAATCATTAAGGCACCCAGAGAGCAACACTGGGCTGGCAGGGATGACACCAGGGCGTCTCTACCCTCCTGTACCAGCAGCTGGAGGTTTTTTGATGTTGCCCTGTGTGCCTCAAATTGGGTGCTTGTGTAATTCCTGCCATTCTACTCCACCATTCTAGCACTTTCTTGGTGCTTTTGATTGTTATGGAACTTGGACATCAGCTTCACAGGTCGCTTTTGCATTCAGCAAAATCTGAATTCCCCTGCAATTCAGCATCTCTAAATGGAATTCAGCATCTTAAATGGAATTTCCCCCAGCCAGAAGCTGTGGCTCCTGTTCCCACATCATGGCAAGGGGGCACCTCCCACCTGCCAGTGTCCCTCATATTCTGATTGCAAACTCATTGGCATAATGTGCTGTTCTCAGCTCTGTGTTTGCTCTTTTGACCCTGCTTTGTGATAAAGGGCCTCTTACAACCTGGAATAAAAAAGATAAGATAACACACCGGAAGCCAGATATTCTGGACTTTATCCAGCTTTTCTGCTAAAGATGGGGTTGATTCCCACTGACCACAGAAAGATGAATTCCACCTAATTAAACAAAAGGCAGAATCTGAAAATTTTCATTTTCAGTGCAGGTTTCTGAGAAGAAACTGGAGGTTTCCAATGAAATGATAGAGAGGGTTTTTTGGGTTTTTTTCAGACTGTTTGGAAACACATTTTCATAGAGTAGGAGGATGGAGATGGGAATAAAACAATGATCCAAGAGGGAAGACAACCACTGGCCGTATTTTTTCTACTCCAAGACTTCCTTGCATGTGCATGGACAAGTCAGGAAGGTTCACTGGAAATAGGCAAGACAGAAATTTCAACACTTCGAAAACAAGCTAAAGTGTAAATTGTGTCCTTGATATTTATTTCAGAGAACATGGAAAGTGGTGGGATACTCCTTCATTCCACAAAATTAGAAAATCAACAGATGTGATGCTTGAAGTAGAAGAGCAGGAAATAAAAATTTGTGATTTATTATTGAAATTATGTAAGAACCTATTTCAATGTTTTGGGTTTGCTTTTTTTTTTAGCTCATGGAAGCAAGATATCCATCACAGAACAATGCCATTCCAGTGGGGAAAAACTGTGCCTTACCTCGAAGTCATCCCTGTGATATGTTCTCAGGCAAGCCCACGGAGGGTGCTTCCATCCCTAAGATTGGTGCTCCAGCAAGGAATTTCAGAGGACTCCTGACCAGCTCTGACACCCCTAAAATCACCCCACGCTGTAAGAGTCCACACTGTGCTCCACTGGAGGCACCACGTCCCAAAGGCCCTTTGAGGAAGAGGGAGGCTGATCACACCAGCATCCTGACAACAATCCAGCCCCTGAGCACGGAGAGCAAACCCCACAGAGACCCAGCCTTCCTTTCCCCTCTCCAGGGCATCCAGAGGAAGGCACGGTGGAGCCCTGCCACCACCACATGGAAGGAGTCTGCTGCAAAGGTCAGTAGGTGCTCTTCTTCAAAAGTCTCTGGAAATACATTTTATCCTTGTAAATTCCTGGACTTCGTGGTGGTGCTTCACCACCCACTGATGCCAATCCCTAGGCACAGGGGACAGGTTTCCCTGGGGATGTTTATGTCTAGTGCCATCCAGCTCTGAGTGATTTAATGGCACCAGGGGCAGAGGTCAGATGTTCAACAAACTATTCCTGGTGATGATCCTTTTCCTGGAGGGAAGGATTTGGTAGGAATGAGCAGCCCAGACTGGAGAGAGACCTACATTAAGGAAACATGATATTGACATGAAGTTGATACCATCTGGAGTATTAACTCTGGATGAGATCCCATCAGAAATGATCATGTTCATCTCTTTGCTGTATGATATCAGTCCACATGAGGGACTGGTCCTTCACTGGGAGTGCAGCAAATATTAACATCCACCACTACAAAAATGATTGTGGGAGTTGGTAAAGGAAATGGATGGATAATCCTCTCTCTGAAAGGTGGCCTCAAAATCAAAGATGGGTAGGGAAAATGCCACTTAACTCTGGAAATGAGGCAGAGCATCAAAAAGCTGTGAAGCACAGCCCTTGGAGAGAACAGAGCAAAGGCAAGGCTGGGTCCTGCAGGAAAAAAAGCCACCTTTGCCTCTGAAAACCTTCTGACGCTGTCACTTTCCCCAAACCAGACCTTTGTGCAGTTTCTCTCCTCTGTTTGTGGGAACTTACCTGTTTCCCTGCTGTTGTTCCCACACAGGAAGGGCAGCAGTCCCGGGACAGGCAGGGGATCGTCTCCTCGGTGCCAGATACAGCTGATGACTCAGCCACGGGCAGAAGCTGTGAGTTGGATTTATTTTGGTTACCAGGCATCATTGCTACCCTGCTTCCACCTCGGTAGCTGCAGCTGGGAAGGGTCTGCTTGGCCCTTACACAGGGTTGTATTTCCCACAGAACCCCACAGCAGACACTGAGCAGGCAATGCTGGCTGGGGACGTGTGGGTCCTGCCAGGACTGGACAATCAGGAATGTGGCCAAGGACAGGGAGCACAGAGAGCAGACAACCCCTCGACTGCAGCCCTGATCGGCCCCACTACACAGAGCTGGCAAATCCCAGCACAGGCAGGATCTGGGCCAGTGATGAGTCCACAGAGCCGTGCTGGCTCTCCCTGTGCTGTTATCCCAGCAGTTAAAAATAGCTGCTATTAAATACCAAGGCAGAAATACATCCATGTTTAGTTTGGGATGAGTAATATCTCCCTGCACCTCAGTCTCAAGGAGAGGAAGAGGGAGAGGTTCCTTTGTACCTAACTAAGGAGCCTTGGCTGGGCTCCTTTTTGAATTTGGCAGCAGTGGTGTATCAGAGTCATCCTTGGCTTAAGATAGGGCATGTAAGTGATCCCTAATGTTATGATATCATCGGGACTAAAGCAGGTCAGGGATATTTCAAGGCAAGAGGCATCTGTCAAGAGTGAGAAATCCAAGCTTTGCATGGGAAAGGGTTGAATTTTGCCAAACTTTGCTGTTTGACTTGGGGCAGAAAAAAAAAACAGGTCTCCAAAAATCCCATAATGACTGGATTAGAGACCACTGGACCATCCCACGATTTTTGGCCCTGGATCAGGGATCCAGGGTCTCCTTAAACCATGTATTTAGGATTTGTTCTTTTTCCTTTCCATTTCTTTCTTTTCTTTCACACAAGAAGGGGAAAAAGGATCACACGCTGCCTAGATTTGAGACCCTGTATTTAATTACCCAACTGCATGGGAAAAGAAGTGTCTTACACGAGCACGCAAATGATGGAGCTGAAGTTTCCACAGCATTGCTGGGATTTTTTTTTTTTTTAGTATCAGAGCACATGATGTCACCACGCTATCTAGCTCAACACTGTCACAGTGCTGTGTGCCTTTTCCAGCTCCAGGAATGTCTTTTCCTCTGGCTGGCGAGGGGTGAATCATGGCCTATCTTAGAGCCTTACACCACTGCCCAGCCCCTGACTCAAAGGCCTTGTAATAGCCATGGCTTCATGTGGTCGTGCTTCATTGGAAGGGCTTTGTGTGAGGTCCTTCTGGGGAGGCAATTCCATCCAGGGAGCTGGGAACACGACGGCTACCGCTGCGGTAGGTGCTGGATTTGCGCAGAGACGGGAGTGGTAATGCTTCCTAAAAAAGTCCAGGAACCAGCTGTCCCAAATCTCTCAGGGCCCAGACACGTCCAAGGCTGTACCTGTGCTGTGTTCTGTCATTCCCGTGGAGCGAGAGAGATGTTGGTGCTCCACGAGCCCCAGCAGTGACCAGGGCAGACCTTCCGTGGGAGCCTCCTCACCATCCCACAGGGACAGCCCCACTGCCCCTCCTGAGCGATGAGGAGGGGACATCCCAGGCTTGGGATGGGGAAAGCAGTGTTGAGGGGTTTGAAGCCACACAATAACGTAAGTTAAGCACAGACCACAGTTCTCAGGGGCTGGGATGCCTGATATGGAGGGCAACAGCTTGGCAGTGTTCAAGACAGCTCTGCTGGCTGGAGTTGGGTTTATCAGCAAACACGTGTCAGTTTGGAGCTGAATAACTGCACAAAAAGCCAAAGCTCCAGTGGCTGCATCTCTTTCCAGGAGCAGCACAGTCACACCTGAGACACTGCTGCAGGCCTGAGTGTTGCTCTAAGGGGATGGCTGCTACACCCCTTAGAAAAGTACATTCCCAGGCAGCCAAACCAGCTGGGCTGTGCCCCTGGTCACGCTGGCGATATCGGATGATCCAGAGGAAGCTGCCACCAAAGACGTCACCAAGTCACTAATTAAAGAGCTCCAAGTGGCTGTAGTCTGCAGTAATGAGATTAAGCTGAGCACTGGAAGACTTACACAACAGAACAAAATTCGTCCTGGGAAGGAAGGTGGCAAATCAAGGAATGATTTTCCCAAAGGGACATAGTTGAAAGCTTGAGTCCTTCAATATTCAAAAGCAGAAGGCACCAGCTAATTTATGGCAGGTAGAGTCTCCTGAGTACTCTGGATTTAAAAACCAACAACTTCTAGATGAATTTTGACAATCAGAGAGAGGGAATTGTGGCCGAGGAAGAGACAAGAGGGACATGCACACGGGTTTGTGTGTGTGTGTGTATTAACACTGCTCCATTATGCTTCCAGCTGAAGGGCACACGGGGGTGTTACCTCAGTGCAGAGCAAAGATGAAACAGGAGCCTGAGGTGACTGCAAATTACAGAGCATCCAGGCAGCCTCGAACCCACCTGCAAACCCCTCCTCCCCTATTCTATTCTATTCTATTCTATTCTATTCTATTCTATTCTATTCTATTCTATTCTATTCTATTCCATTCCATTCCATTCCATTCTATTTTCTATTCTATTCTATTCTATTCTATTCTATTCCATTCCATTCCATTCCATTCCATTCTATTCTATTCTATTCCACTCCATTCCATTCCATTCCATTCTATTCTATTCTACGTTCATTTCGACCTCTACCCAAGGGGAATTTTCAAAGCAAGGAGAGGAGGCGAAGGAGGGGGCAGGAAACAGTGGGGTCCCCCATCCTGCCGGCCGGGAGACCCGGGTTTGGTTCAAGGGTTTCCTTGCCAGGGGAGGCTTCATCCCCTGCTGGCTGCAGCACCCGCGCGTTCTGCTGCGAGGGGGTGCGGTGCCATCTAGCGACAGCGGACCCGCCTCACTTCCATCCCAAAATCGGGCTCCGCAAGGATGCTCCGGACCCCGCGTCCCAGCCCCAGCGGCGGGGAGGCTGCCACCCTCCCTCTCGCCATGACCCCGGGCTTTGCAGCTACCATCCCGCCCTCTGCATCGCGCTGCTCGGCAGACGGGCTCGGGAGAACATCGCTGGTGAACTGGAAAAGTCTGAAAGGCGGGGGAGAAATGCTGATTTAGGATAAAAGGCTGTGCTCATGCTAGAGACGGCTCCGAGTTCAAGGAAGCTCTGGCACTTGCCATGAAAGAGGCTCCTGCAGTCAAAATAATCCTTAAAAGCTCATTTTCCCTTTCAGCAGTTGCTTTTCATGGGCATGGCAAGCAGGAGATGAATGTCAGGACTCCTGTAAATGGCCAGTTTGTCCAGCTCTCATTGCTTTGTGCCTCTGTAACTCGGGCAGGAGGGAAACTTGGGGTGTTTAAGCACGGGATCCATCTTGCCCCCCGACTCAAACACCTCACATCACAGAGAGAAGGGGCAGCAGGACGTGCCACCCATCCCCTGTCACCTCTCCCAGCCCTGTGACCGATGGGGGAAGCTGGGGTCACAGGCATTTTTGGGGGAGGCTGCCATGGGAGCGTGATTAAGGAAACAGAAAGTCGCGGGGAGCAGGGGAGGGATCAGCCTCTGCCGATCAGCCTGGCCGAGCTCTGCCAACAATCAGAGCAGACAAGCTTGTCCCTCCTAATTGGCTTTTCCTGCAAGCCCCCGTCTCTGCTTTCACTCAATCTAACCTACAGAGCCTTTCCCTTGCTCAGACCCTCCTGCCCTCTTCACTGGGCTTCCAGCAAAAGCCACCCCATCTCAGTCAAGAGCTCAGGGCTGCGCTCTGCTCCGGACCCTGGGGCTGCTGGTCTCTCCCCTCACACTCCCAGTGCCTCTCAGAAAATCCCAGTGCCTCCGTGATTTATTTTTTTCTTCTCATTTCCTGCCTTCTAATTAGTTGCTGTCTTCCAGACAGGAGGACAAAACCCTTTTCCCAGGAGCTGTGCAGAGCTGTCAGGTAGCTGAGATCTCTCAGGGCTGCAGGAGCAGTTTGCAGGGGCACTGATGGGGACACACGTGGAAGTCACAGCCCGCAGCAGAGCAGGTCCTTCACCTAGGGAGGGAGAGAGACAGCGGGAGTGTGAACAGCCAGCCGTGTGTGCAGACAGAACACATGGATGTTGCAGATGAAAAGAGAACTCCACACAAACACGAGCACACACCCCGTGTGTTCCTGCCAGGCACAGGCAGGCCATGACACACAAACACCCACTGCGAGCTGCTGACTGAGCTGATTTGCTCTGCCCTTTGCCTCCTGCATTTATGCTCCTCCATCCACATGGAATAAATATCTCAGTCCCCAGTGTACTGCTGTGTTTGCAGACACCATTGCCGCCCGCTTGGTGCTACCTGAGCAGGTGTGTGTTTGCTGACAGCCCCTGCTATCCCCAGGCCTCTGCCCTTCCACGTGGCTGGCCATCAAGCACCTGCCTATCACCCTCCTGACAGCTCATTTCTGATCCTCATTTATGGAAGGGAGCAACAAAGAACACAGAGACCACAACAGGAGGAGGGGTGATGATCTTGTGATGCAGCAGGCTTAACACAGATGGAAGAGGAATGGCAATTCATAGCCCTGCAGGATGGTTAGAGAAACTGGGCTGTGGCAGAGAGGAGCTGGGCCCTTCCAGGAGCCTCAGTGAAAACAGACGGGCATCTGCAGCTGGGCATGTTGTGATGGGACGTGATGACACATCTCGTGTTGGCAAGGAAGCCACATCTCATGCTGGACTGCAGCCTGGGTGATGTGTAGCACCCTCTCCTGATACCTGCAGGCCCACAGGGAAAAGAGAGCAGCAGCCCCTGCAAACACCTCTGTAAAAGTCCAGCAAAAGTATTCAGGAAAAGGCCTGGCCGAGCCTTAAACATCTTAGTTTAAACAAACTTAGTACATAAAAGGGGCTTATAAAAAGAGCGAAAGAAACCTTTTACATGGGCACATAGTGAGAGGACAGGGGGCAAATATTTGAAACTAATAAAGGAGAGATTTAGATCAGATATTAGGAAAAAAAGTCTTTACTCAGATGGTAATGAGGAATTGAAATGCATTGCCCAGAGAAGCTGTGGCTGCCCCATCCCTGGAACAGTTCAAGGCCAGGTTGGGTGGAGCCCTGGGCAGATTGATCTAGTGGAAGGCGTCCCTGCCCATGGAAGGGGGTTGGGAACTGGATGATCTTTAATGTCACTTCCAACCCACACTGTTCTGGGATTCTGTGAAACTGGAAAATCAGCATCACTTGCTTGGCCCTTTGGAACAAAGACCACGGAGTGTTTTATCTCAGGTGATGGGGACTGGCACAGCCAACCCACATCTTCCATTGCCATGGGGTGATGTTCCCAAATATACACTCTCTAAAGGTGTCAGGAAAGCAAACCAAAGGGAGAACAGCTGAGCCTGGTTCAATATTACTGGGTAATCAGTCAAACTGGTATCCCAGCCTGCTAAAGGTGGACTCTTAAAATCCCCCTCAGAGCCTTTGGTAATGTTTGCAAATTATCTTGGCCAGGCAGGATCACCAGCTTTGGCACACAGTTTTACCCACCATTAGCATGCTCAAACCAGTACCCACTGCCCAGCTGAATGTTCAGGGCATAGAGAGTCCTCCAGGTGTGAGTGCTTTATTATTATCCCTCTCCAAACACTTCCCAGAGCAGCTACCTGTGACACCACATTGCTGTAAGGATGGGAGCAATTCCCAGCTTACCATAAAGCAGGTCGAGTGGTTGTCCTTCTTTAGTCACTTTCCCAAAGTAATTTATTTCCTTCTTGGTTCTAAAATACCGGAACTGATGAGGAAATAGGGAACCAGAAAATGTAGGTAATACCTGTCACCTTCCCAGCTTTTCTCTTAAAACTTTGGCTGCGGCCAGAGGTGACAGGGGAGGCTGGCTGTGGGGATCACAGCCTGAGGACATGACAGTGAGTCAGGGAAATGCCTCTTCCCCATTGCACCACTGCCTGGATGCATCCCCTGTCCCGTACCAGGTTACACCAGGGGTATTTTGAATGAATAAATTCTGAAAATAAGCCAGGGCCCCAGCCTTTCCCAGCCCCTGTGCGGGATTGCTGGGACTCATGATTGACTCAGCCTGGTGGGAGAGCAATTTCACTGTTCCCTAAAAATAGACCGAGTGGTTCATCCTCTCAACATAGCCCAGCACTCTGAGATAAAACCAGCTGCCAGAGACCACTGGGAGGCAGTGAACGGGACCGAGGGTGTGGGGTGTGGAGCAGGGCTCCTTTTGGGATACACGAAGGGCTGCCTGGCCCTGGGTTTCACACAGATTTTCCACTGGTGCTGTCTGAGACACGACTCTCCTGTTGGGACTACAGAGACCTCCCTGTAAGTAATTTTGGGGTAGATTAGAGCGGAGTAAAGTGTTGCATGAATATGAACCTCAGACTGATCCTAAAATGCAGGGCAAAGGAGAATGCTTAGTGCTTCATGCTATGAAAGCAGTGTCACAGCTCATGGAAAGCCATGGATTTATTCTGCTGGCCCAGAGCTTCATAAATCCTGGCCTGTGCTGCAGAAGGTGTGTTCCACGTGTGGTGGCTTTGGTTTCGTTCAAAACCATGGTTTAGGGCACCTGGGTGTGTTCTAGCTAAAAACGGAGTACTGTAACTGTGTGCTTTTCTTCCATCCTGAAATACTGAAGTTCCCAGATTTAAAGCTTAAATTCATGGGGACAAATCTCAGTGTCTACTCTCTCCCCTCAAAAATACTGTTATTTACAATGACTCTGGTCACTCTGAGCAAAAAAAGGGGAGAGAAATCTGTATGGGATCCAGTTGAGCCAGAGGGATGCTGGAGGTGGAGGGGGCACCTTCCAGACCCAAACCCTGTTCGGGGTTGGTAGTGGGTAGGCAGCAGAACGAGGGCTGTTCAGAAGGAAATGAGCTTTGCTTCATCTTACATCCCTAGGGAACAGGAGGCAGGAAGGATTAGTTAAGGAGGGAATTTCTTTCCCTTTCTCTTCAGTCCCTGTCTCCAGAGAGGGTTGAGAAACGTGTTTGTGACCCTGAGCCAAACAAAGGGCTTCAGGAGCCTGTGGGGTCAGCAGCATTCGTGTGGCCATACCCCACTCCCTGTTTGTGCTCACGTGTGTGGAAGGACGCTCCAAAAACCTGCCTCACTCTAAGATGGAGCAGAAATGTGCCCCTGTGTGTGCACGTGGGGGTCTCACAGCTGATTATCCATTTGCCTTTTGGCTCGAAGGGCTGTCTCGTGGTCACCAGGAGAGCCAGGACTGCAGGTCCAGCTGGGGCTGCCCCTCAGTCACCCTGGGAAGGGCCTGACCTGAGCTGAAAGCAGTCATTTTTCCATCTCATGCATTTATCGATGGCTGGTATTTCCTTCTGAAATTCACATCCTGCTGATGGCTGTGAGAATAACAGAAACTCTGTAGCTTTCCCAATTCCCTCCATGTCTTTGGTTTTCACCCAAATCTTTGTATCAAAAAAAATATGGGAAGTAGCTTCAGGTTTTTGTTAGAAAACAGGGATTTAGTGAAAGAGAGGCAAAGTTGTCTTTCTTTCCCTATGCCTCAGGTACAGATATCACTTTGTGAGAAGAGGCAAAATATAAAAATCCATATTCTTTTCCAGGCCAAGTGATAGATGATCCACCAGTGGCAATTAAGAGATTCAGCATGGGTGGAAATTCATAGGAACATCTTATAAAGGCTGTTTTCAGCCCTTGAATAGACTCGGTATTTTACAGGATACAAAAGCTTCCTTTTGCAGGGAAACCAGGCAAGGATGCCCTAAACCTGTTACTAGGAGGGAGAAAATCCTTCTTCAGCACTGGTGAAAGTCCCAGGACTGAGTGAGAACAGAGCAGTAGGAATTTTTTGTTAAAGTACTGCACCTTACTGATGTTTTACTCTTTCAAGCCAACCAATTCTCTCCTCTCCCATACTCTCGCTGGCCATTTGCCTTACTCAGAAACAAATGGAAATTCCCAGGAATCTCAGCAGCTACAAGTGTTTTTGGGGTTTTCTCTTTAAAGGATACTGCTAATTCGGTTTGGGGTATGACTCTTTAGTCCAAAACAGTATTAAGTTTTCTTGGCTGCCGGCGATAAAGAGCCGACAGCGGCATGGAAACACCGGGACAAGAATAGAAAGCCAAGGCAGGGCCTTGCAGCTCCTCAGGGCGCGTGGCATCCCTGCAATGCCCCCACGTAAACACCATGGCACGGCGAAGAAATGCTGAGGGACGCACGCCACGGCCCCAATCCCAGCTGGGCCCTGCATCCCAGGCGGGATGCGAGGCCGGGGATGCTCGCGGGGCTCGTGCCTGCACTCACATTCCCAAGGTATCTCTTCAGAGGGGTGAGAGAAGGCTTCCCTTAAAAGGTCTGGTATTTGTGGCATGCCAAGAAGCCCTCTCCCCAGGCTGAGGCTATTCCAGTGGGGACCTCGGTGTTGCTTTCCCTGGGGAAGGGGGTTTTAGAGGGAGGGAAGCTGCTATGGTGAATGGTCATCCTGAACTCCGGGCTGAAAGAGCTGAGGTGCTGTGCTGCAAGAGGGAAAAGATACTGGGAAAGGGCTTAGGGATGAAAGTAGTGCTGATGGTGGGATAGGGGAGATAGAGAAACAGGGCTATGGATGTCACGCAGGGGTGTTTATCACCATTCCAGTGAAAAACCCCTCTGTGAATAGCAGATAGAGAGGCACTGGAGGGTGCGAGAACGGTGCCGGCGTGAGCGAGGCGTGGTCTGCAATGTGTCAGGGGACAGTGCTGGACACCCCAGTGACACACAGCCGGGGACAGAGTCACTAAACATCCACTCGGCCTTTATTAACCCTTTACTGACTCAGCAGAGGAGCACAGAGAGCGAGGCAATGCCGAGGGGAGAGTCGGGGCTGCACCCACCTCCTCCAGGCTCTCGGTACCCAAACCGTGGGGTGATGAGGTGATGCTGGAACCCTCCCTGAGGACAGACAGCCCACAGCAGTTGGCCCACTCGGGAAGGCCATGTCCCCGAACAGCAATGCCACTCGCAGCTGTCTCTCAGCAGAGCTTCTTGGCATTTTTTTGGTGCCCAGAATAGAGTCCTCCACATTCCTGGATTTTTGCAAAGCCCAGAAATAGCCCCGAGCTGCCTCGGGGCAGCTACTCAGCTCCACCTGGGGCTAAATATTCCCAACTCTTCTCAGAAGCTCTTTAAATTACCTGGGGGGTCATGATGCTGCTCCTGCAAAGGAAATTCGAGCTGACACCGAAGAGCCAAAAACATTTGCAGAAGTGACCAAAGATCATAAACCTTCAGTTTGGAGGTGCTGGAAACTGCAAAGAGATCTGATTTTGAAAATCGAGGGCAGGAAACAAGACACTCCTCAATAGATGGTTTTTTCCTTCACCCCCTCCCACCCTCTCAGATTTGCAAATGCAACTTTATACGTGTGCAAAACGTTAATTATTTTACTATAATTAGTGGAAAAATCCTAAAGCATGAAATTATAATTTAAATCTTATTTCCTCTTCCACACAGCTGGTCTTTAGTTGCAATATTTTATTTTACTCTTTTGTCTAGCACCTTCCTCTGTTTCTAGTACTTTTCTTTTCAGCCCATTTCCCACCCCAGAAAACACCTATTAACTCTATGTACCAGAGCTCCTCTAATAATTGCAAAATATGGCTTGCAGACAGGACAAAATCTCTCTTAAAACTTTCCAAAAAGGAATTATTTCTATTTATTTGATATGTGTTTGTCATTACATTTATGTTGTATTCCAGCAGTGCTCCCCACCTCCAAATCAGGGATCTGTTGTATGTGATGCTGGGCAAATTTATTTGAAAGGACAAAGTGTACTTACGAAAGTTTGGAATCAGAAAAAAAAATATTCTTAAGTTGTATGATTTTCATTAGTCTTCCAACTGCAGTCAGTGCTGTTCTTACAGCTGAGCTGGTAGGTGAGCATGTGAAAATCTCAATTCTCACTTTTAAAGGTCGATTCCTAGCCCGTATAGTTATAACAAACAGGTACTCTTTGACTAAAACAGTAAAAAACCACATGAATTCTGTGTGAAAAGAACATGTTTACAATCGCCACTCTGGCACATAGTGGGCCAATCCACGGCAGAAAGAAAAAGCTTGAATTTCAAACACTCACCGTCCTTTGTAGGACTGAAAATGAGAGAAAGTACTGCAGTTTGCAAAGACAATAAAGCGTGATCCGGGCGTCAGGAGAGAGCACCCAGGAGGGTGAGCAGGGTGTTTTAGAGCATGGCTGGTCCTCAGTCTTTGCTAGATTCTAAAATCCCATCGATGTTCCCTGTCGCATCTTTGTCCCACTTTTTTTCCCCTTCCTTCACAAAAAAACAGATGGCGTTTCAACATTCTCTAAAGCCTCACGAGTGGGTCATGAGGGCAATGAGGAACAGGTAGAGATTCTCTCCTGCCCAAATCCTCACCCTCCCAGGACTACCCTTCCCTGCCCACCCATCACTGCAGCATCCCAGGACCGCTCACCTTTTCAGCAGCCTCCAAATTGGGCAGCGGGGAGCCTGCCCTGCTTCCCACACCTCCCTCAGAATGTGTCCCCTCTGGCAGAGCTTCCCTGTGCACCAGGGCTGCCGGCAGAGGGGTTAGGGCAGAGATTTAAACCTTTCCCCGCTGACTGAGCACCCCCAATGGGCTGCCTGGCTCCCGGATTAGGCAGCAGCTCTGGTTTCCCAGCCAGCTTTTATGGGTGCCCACCCATCCGTGCAAATTCCTCCAGCCCAGCCGTGAAGCTGTGCCGGTATTTAGGAGTCACTTTCGTTAGGGAACTGATTCTCCGGGGAGAAAAATCGGGAGGAGGATGGGACAGATGTGATTCTGCACATGCAGCTGCCATATCCAAGGGCAGAGGCGCTTGGAAATGGAGTCCCCATCAGCAGGGATGTGCTTCCAGCTTCGGGACATGTCAGTGAGCTGCTAAGGTTTCTCTGGGATGAGCAGCAGGGACAAGCAGGTGGGAATGGGGACATGTCGAGTCACACAGGGGTGACACACACTCCTGGGTCAGGAGGCTGAGCTGGTGGTGACCATCTGATGGGGGTAACCCATGGCTGATCCCAGGCAGGGAGGAATACCAGCCCCAAATTCCCAGGAAACAACCAGCCCAGAGCGCCACAAAGCAGCATTTCCTTGTCAGTTCGCCTCCATCCCCTTGGAATAGAAAGCTGCCATCACAATCTGAAGAAATCACTTGTTTTCCTGCCCTGATTTCCCCAGTGCTAAGGAGCTCCAGGACACGCGTCCCTTTGCTCTTATTGGCCCCTGAGAATTGGGTTTGGGTCCTGCACCATGGGATGCACCAAATGTCTCTTGGCACCTGAACCACGGCACGGCCAAGGCGTGAGACCACAACACATCCGTGCTCCGTGGCACAGGACGTGCCAGGCCCAGCAGCCAGCACGGCAAACCCAAAGTTCACCGGCAGAGCAGCAAAGCCAGGCAGCCACTGAGCAGGGGATGGAGGATGCGGATTCGGGATGAGATGCTCTCCACAGCACCTCTCCCATCAGTGAGCGATGGAGAGGCACGGGACCCTGGCAGAACTTGCCCCACAGGTCCATCCCTTTCCCTCTGACTCGTGCAGGCCCTGTGCGAGCCCCCATCGGACCCCAGGCCCCGTTACACAACCCCCAGCTCCGGGAGCGCCGTGGGGCGCGCGCGGCGACACAAAGGGCTTTGCTTAGCAGCTGTGTTTGCTCAGGGCGGCTGATTTTGGGAGCACAGCTGATGACATGTGGTTGGCCAGGCGACCCGGGAGACTGGTGCTGAGCTTGCAGCTTCCTTTTTTAATAGGTGACTCAGGCGCTCGGTAGCTCACTGGGGTTGGTGGTGGGAGCCGGGCTGGGAAGGAGTGCCAGCGGCAGAGGTGGTGGACACCGACAGGTGGGTAGCGTTGTTTGTTCGTAGGATAAAGCGGTTTAAATAGAAAGTAGAGTGAGACAGAGCTGCCCCGCTGCTGGTGAGATGGGGTTTTCTCAGGGGAGGGAGGGGGCAGAGGTTTTGTTGGTGATTTGTTTTCCACTTGTTAGGAGTTGGCTGCCGGGTGTAAGATGATTCTGGTTCAAGAGACCTGCAATATTATCTCCAGCAGGAGACAGAGCAGTTGAGTGATTTATGGGCAATAACTGGAGAGGAAACGAGTGAACTTTTAGATGAATATTTAAGTCTTTTCCCCCCATTCCCTTGCCTTCTCCCCCTGTGTTTAGAAAGATCAGTGAGTACAAACGAATACAAGGAATTACTTTCCCCTGTTACGAGTTTCCATGTCCCACAGCCCTCCCTGCCTGCCTGGGGTGTGACTTACAGGGCAGAGAGGCTGTAAACCAAGCCCGACCTGCACATTCGTGGGGCATGGGAAGAGCTCAAGAAACCCGACAGCTGCTCCTCATGGGCAGTCCAAACATTGCAGCCCCTCACACAAAATGTGCAGATTCATCCGGCGCCAGACACTGGCACGAAGGACATTTTGCCGACAAGCAGGGAGGAGCATTCCCTGTATCCTTCATTTGGACAGCAGCGCCGTCGGCCGCGGTGCCAGCCACCGGGTGGGACGGGAGGAGGGGGGATTTCAGGAGATCTTTTCCTCCTATTTTAGCTCACGGGGATGCTTTAATGCCCGGAGTATCGTGTTTAACACCCCTGGGGCCGCAGTCCGTGCAGTCAATCAGCGCGGCGCGGGGTGCATCACTCAGCGCTGGAGCGGATGCCAGCGGAGCCCTTTTGCTCAGCGAGGCAGAAATGTGGAGCCCGGCGCAGGTTTCCCGCTGGGCTTCCACCTCATGCACAGCAAATATCACCCTAAGCCTGGCGTGCATAGCGACCTTCAGCCGTGCCGCAGCATCTCCAGCTGGGAAGCTCCCCGCTCCATCCCGGGGGATGCTGTGATGCCGCGCCTTGCTCCCAGCTCCGGAGATGTCCTCGGCGCCGCTCGGATGTCGCTATCCGCACACACGTGACAGCTCAGCCTTCTCGTTAGAGGAACGAGCTGTTGTTCTTCAGCTTTTATCTATAATTAGCGGTCTCGAGGGTGGCAGCAGCCTGTTTCGTCAGGCAGAGACCAGACTGTGCAAGAGCAGAGCCAGCCCAGCGGGTTGGAGCAGCCCCTCTCCAAGGCAGGAGGCTTTGTGAGAAGTGATAAGCAAACACAGGGCTGTGCACAGCCTGTGCACTGAAAAAAAAAAAATAGTCAAAAACGAGAAGGGAAGAAGAAAAAAAAAAAAAAAAAAAAAAAAAAAAAAAAAAAAAAAAAAAAAAAAAAAAAAAAAAAAAAAAAAAAAAAAAAAAAAAAAAAAAAAAAAAAAAAAAAAAAAAAAAAAAAAAAAAAAAAAAAAAAAAAAAAAAAAAAAAAAAAAAAAAAAAAAAAAAAAAAAAAAAAAAAAAAAAAAAAAAAAAAAAAAAAAAAAAAAAAAAAAAAAAAAAAAAAAAAAAAAAAAAAAAAAAAAAAAAAAAAAAAAAAAAAAAAAAAAAAAAAAAAAAAAAAAAAAAAAAAAAAAAAAAAAAAAAAAAAAAAAAAAAAAAAAAAAAAAAAAAAAAAAAAAAAAAAAAAAAAAAAAAAAAAAAAAAAAAAAAAAAAAAAAAAAAAAAAAAAAAAAAAAAAAAAAAAAAAAAAAAAAAAAAAAAAAAAAAAAAAAAAAAAAAAAAAAAAAAAAAAAAAAAAAAAAAAAAAAAAAAAAAAAAAAAAAAAAAAAAAAAAAAAAAAAAAAAAAAAAAAAAAAAAAAAAAAAAAAAAAAAAAAAAAAAAAAAAAAAAAAAAAAAAAAAAAAAAAAAAAAAAAAAAAAAAAAAAAAAAAAAAAAAGAAAAGAAAACAAAGGCAGCGATAAGGGGATGCCTTCAACAAAAGCCTTGTATCTAATTATATCTGTCATTAAAACAAGTCCTGTGGCCTTTTGTCCGTCCAAGCTAATGGGTGAAGGAACAGGCAACACTGACACTGTGCTATTTTCCACTGCCTGAACTGGAAATCTTCCTCCAGCTGCGCTATTCATTCGTGGCTGGAGGGGCACGTTGCTTTTCTTTGTGCAGTATGTGGACCTCCAGGCCTATAGGTCAGTACAAATTATATCACCTCAGCAGTAATGCCCATAGCCTGGGGTGGCAGACCACTAAACATCACCAGCCCAGCTCATGGACACAGGGATGCTTTTACTAAGCCCTTCTCACTGGAATGGTCAAGCACAGGAACACTTGTATCAACCTAGGCAGGGTCCCTGCCTTGCCAGGAGGTGCTCCCATCTCCTGGAGGTGGTTTTTGAAACAGTCAAGGGTTTGTGTTCATTTTCCCAGCCAGAAAGACTGCAAATCTGTGCTTGGTTTCCTTTCTGCTTTGAAGCTAGCAAGGCTCACTGTGACCAGTTCTGCCCATCGCTCTTACTGGGCGGCTTAGCCAAATCTCATTACTGTGCAGAGAAGGAGCTTTCTTTGCCAGACTGATTGAACCCCTTTTTGCCTTTCCAGTCGGTGATTCAGCCAGGAGGAAAGAAAGAGATTCCCAGGCAAGATTTTTCAAATTCCTCAGAAGGAGTTTTTTCAGATTCCCCAAAGCTTTCTGCAGTTAGCTTAGCACATGCTGCAAGGACCCTCCTGATGTCCCTAGGACAAAGGGGAGCAGTTTTAAACTGAAAGAGGAAAGATTGAGGGCCAATATTGGGAAGAAATTATTTACTGTGAGGGTGGTGAGGCCCTGGCACAGGTTGCCCAAGGGAGCTGTGGCTGCCACATCCCTGGAAGTGTTCAAGTCCAGGTTGGATGGGGCTTGGAGCAACCTGATGCAGTGAGTGGCGTCCCTGCCCATGGCAGGGGGGTTGGAACGAGATGTTCTCCAAAGTTCCTTCTGACACAAACCATTCTATGATTTCCAGGATGCTGTTCATCGCAAAAATCCAGGATCTAGTCAAAGTTGGGGGTGTCTTGAGCAGAGTGGGGGAAAATGATGCAACCAGAGGGTGGTTGCAACCTCACAACCTATCTGAGGATGCACCAGGTCTGCCCCAGCCTTGCCACTGTCTCCACTGACTGTCGACAGATAATTCCCTTTGACTCGGTGTTTAAGCTGTGGACAGCAGAAATCAGGGAGAGAGGTGCCATATTTAGACAGATATTTAGCAAAAAAAAAAAGGGTTAAGGAAATACCTTGTGTTTCCTCCTCTGGTGTGCTAGTGACCTCCAGCAGAACTGGGCAGCTAAATCTGTATTGCACCCCACTGCTTCCCCATGTATCCAGCCTTGGTTCTGCATCAAAATCCCTGCACATCTGCAGGAGCAGCTGCAATGAAGGACAACAGAAATCCTGGGGTTTGGCACCTTCCAGCAGCACAATTGGCAGGGTCTGACAACTCACTGAGCTCCCTCTGCTCTGATGGCTTTTTGGTGCATGTTTGTGCCTATAGGAACTGGTGTTTCATTTGAAGCACCTTTAGTGCTTCTTGTGCATTGCTTCTTGTCAATTTAAAATAAAAACAGAGTAAGTTTCTTTCAGTATTTTAGAGAAAAACTTGAAAATATGAACTTAAAATGCAGAACACGAAGAAGAGTCATTAGGTTTGTTATTTACTAATTCTCGTGATTTGGGGGCTGAGGTTTGAGGGCAAAGAATGCTAGAATGGCTGCAGTGCTTCTAGTGTGCACGTATTAAAAAGTACATCAGCCCTTTCCTGGCTGTGCAATAGCTGGATTTGTGGAGAGAGAGCCCATTGTTCAAACAGAAAGCATTGCAAATACCTCACTAAATCAGAATGCAGCAGTGCAAGCCCCGCAGAGAACGGGAGAGCCTTCTCGTGTTTTTGCAGTGGGAATGGAGAAATTACAGCCCTGACTAACTTGGAGGGCTGAGATGCATCCTGTAGGTGTAAAGCTCTATATATTATCTCTGTGATGGGAGGTGGAGATGGCCATCCCCACACCTGGTAGATTAATGCAAAAAGAAAGTTCTCAACGAAGATTTGGAGTTGCCTCTTTATTTGAAAACTGAAGATCCAGTGGGGACCCCATGCGAGCTGGTGCAGCTCAAAATATCAGATCTCTAAATTCAGAGCAGGGTTTGAAGGCTCTCCCAAGGGCTCCCTGCTGCATCCTGGGGCAGGTCTCACCCTTTTCACCTCTCCTGAAATGAGCTCCCAGGGGAGAGGCAAAGATAAATGGATAGAACTGCTTGTGAGGCACACCCATAGGAGAATGATGTGGCCACAGAGCAAAAATAAGTGGGAATTGGCTCAAGATAGGTATGTGCAGCTCCTCCATGTCCTCTGACTCGCTCGTGTTTGTGGTGGCCCTGCCCAGGGATGCAGGAATGGGGGCATCAGGTCACTGCCAAGCGTGTCACTCTCGCCCGGGCTCAACATCCACCTCGGCCATGAAAGAGAAGGGAATGCCCGTGTTTTCTCCCTGAACCAGAAGGGTGTGATGTTAAGTTTCGGGGGCCCGGGGCGGGGGCTGTGGGGGGCTCGGTGTGCTGTGCCAGAGGCCCGGCAGAGCCCGCGGTGAGCGGTGCTGGCCCTGCCCTCCCGCTGCGGGTCGCGGCTCACCGCGCACCTCTGTCCCTGTTTCAGATGGTCGCGCTCGGTCGTTTTTAGACCCATCAGGCAGCACCAGCCACATACTTCAGCAAGGACGAGGGAGGTGCTCTGCGCCCTCCGTGAAGGAGCTGTCAGCTCTGTATCTCTCCCGGACAGCTGCTGCTGCTGCCGCCAGCCCCGCACAGCCGGTAAGCACCGGGCGCTCCCCCTCCGCGGCCGCCAGCGGCATCCCAGCAATGTCCCATCCCGGCAAGTGGCTGTGAGAGGGTGAGACAGAACGGGCCTGGTTCGGCAAACCCGAAGAAACACCCTTTGGTTTCCCAAAAGTGGCCATTTTCCCCGTGTCGTTTGCAAATGTAGGATAAATGTGTACAAACACACGCATATATCACATATTTATTAAATTCACGCACGCACACGCACACAGCAAGCACACACACACAGCAAGCACACACACACACCCCATTACATTCGTTAGCCTATACAGTTTACTCAAAATAAGATTTCCTCTTTATTTGCACATTTATATTTGCATCCATCCGTGGAGGAAATATTTAGTACGAAGCAGCACATACGTCTCCATGCCAGCCCCATTCCAACACACACGTGTGTGTATATATATATATATGTGTATGTGTGTGTGTGTGTGTATACATATATATATCTCCATATATGCCACATTAAAGCATAACTTTGCAGCACAACCTCCCTGTGCTTCTCTGTTTATATCCCTTAGTCTGGGATCCAGGGATTTAATCCCCCACTCCAGGCTGATCATCGGGCCACAGGATAATTCAGGTGATAAGGGTTATGGGGCACATTTTCCCCATTTCCCCAGTTCCACCGGTGATCCAGGAGTAATAGAGGATGGGATTTCATGTCTGGATCCTTCCTGCAGGCACACTCATGTTCCCCCACACTCTCAACCATTTATGGGGCCCCTGTTCAGAGATGCAGTCTCCCAAGTGTGTATCAGAGAGAAGTCCAGATGAAGCAGTCCCAGTTGAAAATAAATAAGTGGAAACTGCATTTGGAAGATTACAACTGCTTAGAAAACCAAGAAAAAATTTTAAAAATTACAAAGCAATAAATTATGCAATTCATAATGCAATTGCAAATGTAAATCAGTTTAATTTTTAAATATTGAAGTATAAGGAAAAATATAGGCTAAATCAAACTTTGGAGAAATCAGTGCTAGTTTTGTTTTTCCCCTAACTCTTAAAAAATGTGTTTGGGATTTTGTTTGTTGACTGAGACTTTGGAAAATGTATTTTTGATCCACCTGGAATAAAACTGTTTTCTCATCTGTACAGAACTGCCAGTAAACCAAAAGAGAAAACCACACCTGCATTGTTTCAGGGCTCTGTAATTGATACACACATTACTACACTTAAGTATATAAAAATATATATGCAGATAATGTGTCTTGCTGGGCAGTTTAATGGCATTTCTCCTCCTATCTTTTCCAGAGTACTGTGAAGGACAACTCCATTCACTCTCCCCACAGACAGAAAAAAAGCAAGGTAGGAAATGTTTAAGATAAGCACCGTTATCTAACCAAATATTTGTGGCCTGTGAGTGTGATCTAAATACCCACACAAGGCAGCCAGGAGCACTTTCATACTGAATATAGCTATCAGCTGCTCGGCTGCCCTTCCCCACATTCAGAAGTTCTTCACAGATTTAAAAAAAAAAAGCAAACAAACAGAAAAAACCAACAAACCCCTTGTTTTAAAAAGTGCATTCCAAGTACGTTGGCTCATGCGAAAGGTTTTCATTTTTCACTTGCTGCAAAATATGCTGATTTTGGTTTTCTGAGTGTGGGTTTCTTTTACTAATGTTCAAAACTTATTTTTAGCCTGAACAATCTGTGTGTAACAGAGTGAAATAACACCGTGCACCATTGCTTTGAGCAACAACTAATAATATTCCGGGCATAACTCTGCAGACGTAACTGCACAGGCATGCCAAGGGTCAGCAGATCTGTTTACTGAAAGGAAAGCCACCAGGATTACAGTCTCTTTTAGACAATGATTAAAGGCTTCAGCTACCTTCCCTGTGGATAAATGCCCAGGCAGTGCAGGTTGCAGGTATTCAGTGCAATGTTCAGTGCCCAGGATGCACAAACTGAGGAGAAAAATTGCAGAAAGGGAGGCTCAAAGGGAGACTGGACAACTACAGCCCATTCTGTTCACTTCTGTGAATTTGAGATTAATTCTGTGAATTCACTGCTGTGAATTTGAGATGAGCTCGGTCTGACTGAGTATAAACAGGTCTAACTTTCCTGGGCCCCAGCTACAGGTGTTGCCCCAACCTCTGGTCCCTCAGCCTTGTTTTTCCTCGTAAGGCAGCACAGATTTTGGCCTGCTGATTCCAGCAGTTTGCAAACCTTTGTTAGCCTCGTGCCTGTACTAGTCTGCAAGTCAGAAGAGCTTTATTTAAGTCTCTAACTGTGTAAATGTGCATCTGTTCTTGTGCAAATGGTGACGTGGGCCACACTGCCGAGTGCAACAGAAGAAATCATTAATCAGATGAACATCCTTCCCCAAGCCCTCCCTCCTGAGCAGTGGGCAGCCCATAGTGCTACCAAAAGCTCACCATGCTACCTCACCAGCCAGCCTCATCAGCTCAGTTTGACACGTTGGTTCCCTCTCCCCATTTTCTTCTTGAGACCTCTTCACAAATAGCTCCTTGGCTTTCTCCTGCACCTAGATCCTTTGTTCCCAGACTCTCCGCAGATCCTCAGCTGGGGGGGGGGACACAACAGTCCTGGACACTGGGCAGCAGGAGGGAGAAGTTAACTTTTTGCTGACTTCTCTAAGTCAGCCTTATCCTTCTTGTGGTCACTCTGTCTTGGTGGCATAGTCCAAATCGGGCACCTCTGTTATGCTCTAGCTGGACTGAATCCTGGGAATTGTAGACTAACCACCTCACCTGGATTAGAGACCTCGCTTTGCTGTGGAACCAGGGCTAACACCCAGCCTGGAGCATGTGCAGTGATGTGATGTTTTGGAGTGCTGTGTGCTACTGAACCAAAGGTATGGAGCTTACTGGGTGCATGGATTTCCCCCGTTGGCTTTTCCCTTTGCCGTTCACTCCATTAACGGCCACGGGGATGGGGGGTGAGAGGTGATGCTGACGTTTGAAACTGTTTCCCCAAAGATGTCAGAAGCTCAGAAATCATCTAAAGTTGCCATCAAGAAAATGGAAGATGACTTGCCTCCCCCTCCAGCTGTTGGCTCAGTCCAGGTCATCGCTCCAGGGGGTCAGGATCTCAACGCGCTCCCTGTGCCTCCTCCGAAGCAAGCCTTCTCCAAGTTCTACCAGCAGCGCCAGGTGAACGAGCTGAAGAGGCTCTACAGGCACATGCACCCCGAGCTCAGGAAGAACCTGGAAGAAGCTGTGACTGAGGACCTGGCAGAAATGCTTAACACCGAGGATCCCAACGCACAGGCCTCCGTGAACCTGGATAAAGTTCTCCCGGGAGAGGTTCAGTCCATGCGCTGGATTTTTGAGAACTGGGCACTTGACTCCATTGGGGACCACCAAGCCACAAAGAAGCTGACAGAAGAAGAGGTCATTCCCAGTGGGGATGTGAAAAGCACATCCCTGAAGTTTGAAAGCCAGTCCATAAATGGATACAACCTGTCAACGTCAGACAAGGTGTCAGAAACAGACCTTGCCAGAGGGGATGTTCGCACTGCCCGGTGGCTCTTTGAAACCCAGCCACTGGACACGTTGAACAAACTATATTCGGATGAAACTGAGGTGCAGGAGGCAGTTCTCAAGGAGCCTGTCCAGGGAGGTGATGTGAAAGGGGCCAAACAGCTCTTCGAAGCACAGTCCTTGGATGCCATAGGACGCTGCTCCTCAGTGGAGGAGAAGAGCATCCTTCAGCTCAAGTCAGAAATCCAGGAGCTTAAAGGCGATGTGAAGAAGACTGTCAGGCTCTTCCAAACAGAGCCCCTCTGTGCCATCAGAGACAAAAGTGGGACTATCCATGAAATCAAGTCCGTCTGCCGAGAAGAAATTCAGAGCAATGCGGTCAGGACGGCTCGCTGGCTCTTTGAGACTCAGCCCCTGGATACCATCAACAAGGACACTTCCAAAGTGCAGATAATCCGTGGGATTTCACTGGAAGAAATTGGAAGGCCGGATGTCAGCGGTGCGAGGTGGATATTTGAAACTCAGCCTCTGGATGCCATCAGAGAAATCACGGTTGAAGAACAGGACTTCAAGGCTTCGACGGATTTTGTCACAGGGGCAGATGTCACTAAGCAGCGATTGCTCTTTGAGACCCAGACTCTCGACTCCCTGAAAGGAGAAGCTTCGGAAAGTGTTGTAGCCAAAGAACAAGTCATTGGAGGTGATGTGAAATCTACGCTCTGGCTCTTCGAAACGCAGCCAATGGAAACGCTGAAAGACAACTTTGAGGTGGGACGTTTGAAGAAAGTAGAGCTTTCAGCAGAGGAGAAGGGAGATGTGAAGCAAAGAAAACACGTCTTTGAGACCTGTCCCCTTGGCAGTATCTCCAAGGCATTTGAGGAAGAAATTCCAGCCACCAGCATGGAAGAGGTAGTGAAAGGGGATGTGAAATCTTTCAAGACCCTGTTTGAAACTCTCCCCTTAGACAGCATTAAGCAGGCTGATGCTGAGCCCGCCACCAAAGAAGAGGAGGAGAAGATTCCAGCTGGCAACGTCAAAGCCAACCAAATCCTGTTTGAGACAACACCCCTGTATGCCATCAAGGATAGCTTTGGCAATTTCCACGAAGTCACCTCTGTAAGCAGAGAGCAGATCATCAGCGGCGATGTCAAGAACTACAAGTGGATGTTTGAAACCAGGCCCCTGGACCAGTTTGATGAAAGCATCAAGAAAGTGGATATAATACGGGGGATCACAAAACAAGAGGTGGTGGCTGGTGACGTCAGGACAGCCAAGTGGCTCTTTGAAACGCAGCCCATGGATGTCATTCATCTCCAAGCCACAGACGGGGAGAAGCACCCCTCAGTGAAGAGGGAGATCTCCCAGAAGGGGGATGTGAAGACCTGCCGGTGGCTGTTTGAGACCCAGCCCATGCACACCCTGTACGAGAAGGCTGAAAAGAAGCAGGAGGAGGACGGCAGCGTGCCCCAAGCTGATGTGAAGTCCTACACATGGATGTTTGAGACTCAGCCCCTGGACTCCCTGAAAGGCCAGGAGGAGCAGTATTTGCAAGTCAGTAAGGCCTACAGTCAGGAGGAATTACAGGGAGTGGACGTCAAAACTGTCCGGCACCTGTTTGAGACTGAACCCTTGGGCAGCAGCACTGTCAGTGAAGCTGACCGGAAAAAAACCATGCGGTACTCCAGTCGTGTGGAGTTCCAGTCTGGGGAAGTGTCCAGAGTGAAAGAGTTCTTTGAAGCCAAGCCCTTGGACACAGCCACCAAGCCAAAATCCCAGAAGGATGCCGGAACAATTGAAGCTGGGTCTGTGCACAAGTTCACGTGGCTCTTTGAGAACTACCCCATGGACACCCTGAAGGACAACTCTGAGGGCATCCAGGAAATCCCTCCAGAAAAGGATGTCAAGGGGGGAGATGTTGGAGGAAAAAGGTTTGTATTTGAGACCTATTCCCTTGACCAAATCCATGACAAAGTGGACGAGACAGAACTCCAGAAGATCCAGAAAGACACCATGAGCAAAGCTAATGTCAAGTCCTGCACAATGCTATTTGAAAGCCAACCTTTATACGTTATCCAAGACAAAGAGGGGGGATACCATGAGGTCACCTCAGTGCAAAAAGAAGAAGTCATGAAAGGTGACATGAAAGGTGCCCGGTGGTTGTTTGAAACTAAGCCCCTGGATCAGATCAAGAAAGAAGAAGAGGTGTTTGTGATTAGAGCTGTCACCCAAGAGGACATCAAGAAAGGAGATGTCCAGACTGCCCGGTGGAGGTTTGAGACAGAGCCTCTTGACTCCTTCTCGGGGGGAAAGTTGTCTGTGCCCAGAACAGTGGATGATGTGCAGAAGGGAGATGTTCAGTCCAACAAGCAGCTCTTTGAGTCCCAGCAAGTGGGCCAGAAGAAGTACGTGAGGATGGTCAGTGTCAGTGACGTGCAGCGGGGTGACGTGAGGACATCCACTTGGCTCTTTGAGAACCATCCTGTGGACTCCCTGTATGGGGATGCGGAGAGAAGCTCATCCATGAGCACAGTGCAGAGAGAGGACAGCCAGAAAGGGGATGTAAAGCGCTGCACCTGGTTGTTTGAAACCCAGCCCATGGACACCCTCAAGGACACAGAGGTGACGGCCAGCGCTGGGGCCCAGGAAGAGATCCCCCGTGCAGATGTGAAAAGCACAACGTGGCTCTTTGAGAGCACGCCCCTGGATAAATTTAGTGCTTCTGAAGGTAGCATAGAAATAGAACTGAAAGAAAGAACCATGAAGGAGACTTTAGAGACTCTCTGCGCTTGCCAGGCTATCCAGCACGATGGGATCCTCATTGAAGCTAATGATATGGAGAGTGTGAAGATGGTGAAGTACCAGCTTGGCAGCCCAGGAGCTCCAGAGATCCTGAAAGAGGAGATTGTGGGAGGCCACTTGCAAAGGATTATGCTGCAGCTCCTGCACAGAACCAACGTGGAAGCACAGAGCATGCTGGTGGAGGAGGACAGAGAGGGCAAGATCAAAGTAAGCCCATTGCAGCTGCTGGACCAGAGTGAAGCTGTTAAAGGCAAAGAGGACTTGAGTGGGGATGTAGCCAAGGCCCTACAGGGTCTCCTTAACCAAGATGCTTCCATCAAAAAGGGGATGGTCCTACAAGAGACAAAGTCGGGATCAGTGAAGATGACTCTCTACTCCCTCCTATTTCATTCTGTCCAGCAGAAAGTCGTCAAGGGGGATGTGAAGTCAACGATTGGGAACTTGTTGGCTTCTTCTCAGGAGCAGAAAGCAGCAGCCACCATCAAGCGTGAGGACAACGAGAAGGGAAACGTCCAACTTTTTGCGAGCTGCATTGAGAAGGGAGACCTCAGCTATCTGAAGAATCTCCAGCAGGAGTCAGAGATACAATCCCTCATCTCTTCCCAAGCAGAGGAGGGGGCAGATGAGAGTGCCCCACGGGTTGTACAGGGGGCTAACATACATGTCTTGCCAAATAGAGCACAAATAGAGAAAGTAATAGCAGGAGGTGAGCCAGGGGCTATGGAGGGAGCAAAAAAGGGATTTGTATGTGAAAGCACGGGCAGAGAGGGTGTGTTAGAGAGAGAGGCTGTGCATGCAGCAGGTGTGCAATGTCTCGGGAAGCCCCTGCCCACAGTGATGGGAAAGGAAGAAGTTCTGTCCGGAGGGCTTAAGGTGACTACAAAGTCAATCCAAAGGGTTGCAGATGCCAGCAAGAAGGCAGAGAAAGAAGAAGCCACCACTGCCCACTTGAAGGAACCAAAACCTATGATACAAGGCACATTTCCAACACAAGTGACAGCTCAGAGGGCAGAAGTGGATGGGAAACAGCAGAGTGTGGTGGCTGGGGAAGCCAGCCAGACTCAGACAGAAGAAAAGGCCCTGGGGACTGATCTTCAGGCTGCAATGCAAAGCCTGAGGCTGGCGACGGCAGAAGCAAAAAACATTCAGCACCACGTTCAGAGCAAGTTCCAGAGGAACAGGGAGGCGGTCCACACAGCCTGCAGGCAGCAGACAGTCAGCTCACAGGGGACCATGACCCTTCAATCGACCGTACACCAACAGGACTCTTCATCCACCAAGCAGGAGAGCAGCAGCACTGCCACCAGGACCACCACCACTAGAGTCCAGGAGGCATCCAAGACCCACACAAGCGTGTCTCAGAAGAGCATAGCATCACACAAAAAGGTCAGTGCTTCTGAGGAAGTACAGGGAGGACAACTATTGAGCCAGGAAATCCAAGTTGTGCCCAGTAGAGATTTTAGCATTAAGGATGGCCTTTATACTGCCACACCCGTGAACACCTATATAAACCCTTGTGTTGAGTCTGATTACAAAGAGCAATCAGTGCAAGAAGAAAGAGATGTTGGTGTCAGAGGGGATGTGCAGACAGCTATCAGAGCACTGCAAAGTGCCGCCACAGAACAGCGCCTGGTAGAAAAGGAGGATGTTGTCCGAGGTAATTTAAAAGCCACACTTCAGTCGCTGGAAAAGTCTAACGTTAATGTCTCCAGAGGGGATTTTAAAGCTGCTATGATATACAGAAATGCAGGGCAGTCCTATTCTGTGTGTAAAAAGAAAAATGAGGCTCAACTCGCTAGTAACGAGACTGCTGTAGTGGCTTCAGGGTCGCAGGCTGATAATGACTTTCCTCCTCCTCCCTCAGTTGCTGTGATGAAAGCAGAGCATTGCCCACCCTCAACTAAAGCAGCAAGAGAAGGTGCCCTTCCATTACCAACCAGCAAAGATGAAGCCCCAGGATGTTCTGCACTACCCCAGACCCCTCTTCCTGCTCTCCCTTCTCTTTCCTGCAAACCCAGTGACCAGAGTCCTGCAGAGAAGCCCAGGACTCCTCCAAAACCAGAAACTACTGCCCCACCCAGGAAAAAACCTGTTCCTCCTCCAAAACCTGAGCACCTCGTACACGAGGCACATTCTGCCTCTGCAAATAACAGCACAAGCAGATCAACCAAACCCATCCCTCCACCCCTGCCTCCGAAACCTTCAGGCTTGAGGGAGATCAGCAAGCCAAGGCCTTCCCCCACAGAGGTGGGATTAAGCTGCATGGAAGTTGATGAACAATCAGGCTATGAGGAGATTCAGACAAAATGCTGCAATCTGGAGACATCTGTGAAGAAGTCTGTCACAGTTCAGGGTTTAAACCCTGAGAGAAAGCTGCCAAAATACACTGCCAAGACTCCTCTCCAAATAGCAGAAGAAAGGTACAAGGCCAGCAAAGGAGGACAAGGAAAGGTAGAACCAGACAGTGCGAAGACCTCAAAGCCAATGAAAAATGGAGTGGTTGGTTTTGAAGTCAAGCAGGGAATGATGAGTGATAAAGCAGCTGCTCCAAGGAGATGCCCAGGCGAGGTGGCTCAGAGGCAGATAGAGCTGTGCCAAGAGGAGAACGGGTGCTCTTCACTGTCACCTCCAGCCTGTCCTGGCAGAGCACAGACACAGAATGCGCCAGGACAAACTGAGCCAAGCGCCTCCCCTGTGGGCCACACCACCCCTCCAAAAAGAGGAGATGGCACTCCACAAAATGCCTCATCCAAGGTGGAAAGGGAAAGTGTATCTAATTCTTATGGATTGTGGGATAGTCAGAGAGTCGTGCAGCAGGTGCATGAGAGGAGGCAAATGTCTCATTCAATGTCCTTCCATCAGCAGTCAATGAACTCCTTTGAGGAGCACCAGCAGGGGAATAGCAGGCAACTGAAATGTCCTGATAGGGAGGCAGAGACACCTGCCCAGGAGAAGCCAGCGGTTGTTATGAGAGAAACAAAAAAGAGAGAAACGGAAGATGAGCGTCGGAAGAGGTTGTCAGTACACAAAGAGGAGATCATGAAAGGCAATGTCAAGGAGGCTATGGAGATCTTTGAAAACCTCAGGAGGCAGGAGCAGCTGCAAGAGATCTTGACCCGAGTGAGGGAGTTTGAGGAGGAGACAAGCAAAGTGGATGTGAAAGCTCTCAAGAGCTTCTTTGAGAAGGTCCCCGAGTGGGTTGTTCGCCAGAAGGCCAAGCAACAGGACAAGGCTGAGGCAAAGGAGGACGCTGACGGTGTCTCCTCTGTGGATCTGGTTTTTGAGGACCTGGAGCGAGCAAGTGCTGAGATTCTCCACCTGAAGGAGCAGACACTTGCCCGCATCCAGGACATCGAGGAGGCCATCAAGAAAGCTATTTATTCTGTCTCTAGTCTCAAGTCTGAGTCAGACATTGCTGGGCTCTCGGGGCTGTTCAAGGAGTCTCTAGGGAGCACCCAAAGCTCTGTGAGCAGTAGCAATATCCGTAAAATCAGCATTGTCTCAAGCAAAGCCAAGCAGGAGGAAGTCATGCAGGAGACAGGGGAAGCAGCATCTGTGGAAAGTGCAAAAGTGGTGGAAAAGACCGAGGCAGCCAAGGCAGAGCTAGAGGTCCCCCGCCTCATTCAGTCTCGTGTCAGCTCTCCCTCCTCACCTTCCTACATCTCCATTGAGTCTGCTGCCAGGAAACCAGCAGAATCACCCAGGACAGCACATTCCCCCCAGGATGGCCCTTCATCAGACTGTCTTGACTCTCCAGGAAAGAGGGATGCTTTTGCTCAGAACAGCTTTAGCTCCTTTAACCACCCCTCGGCAGGGTCTGCTGGGCACGACACGAAACCCTTAGAGAAGAGGCCAGACCCCGTCCAAACAAAAGCTGGGCCGAGCTCAATGAAACAGCCCACGCTTGGCAGTGCCAACCATCCAACCAGTGACAAAGACAAGTGCTCTCTGGACACCTCCAAAGACAGCTGCCACTGTGGGATGAAAGGCAGCTTTTCAGAATACCGCTCCCTGAATACGCCCAGCCCACAAAATCCGCGGAGGCAGAAAAGCATCTTGGAGCTGCAGACAGGGCCCGACGGGTCCAAGCTTTACGGAGCCACCCGGACTGTCATGGAGCAGTACGAGGAAATGGACCAGTTTGGAAACAAAATCATCACCTCGTCCACCACAGTCACCAAGCAGTCCGAGACACAAACGTCTTCCACACGCGACGGGGTTTCTCATCCCCAGTATGAAGTATCTGCCTCACCCGTGTTTCGGAGGTACTTGAAGAGCCCAGGTGAAGACTTCCACACCAATGGGACTTTTCAGGAGCCAGGAGTGGTCTTTGTCACCTTTGGCAACTCCAAGCCAAAGAAATAGGGGATTCTGGAGAACAAGAGAGGAGTGTGTAAGACAAAAGATAGAGGCCACAATAAACATTTCTCCTGTTTTATCCACATTACACACAGGGATTTACCTACACCCTAAGGACTTCTCAGGGTCATCGTCTTGGTGTTTGCACAGAGACAGGACAAGCGCAGCCTGCCTTGGCACTGGAGAACAGCCCTCACCTGGCCAACCCGACAGACTTGGAGCTGCACCACAACCCAGAGTCCTGGCACTGTCAGAAGCACAAGGGAAAAATCCATTCATGGGCACCTTAGGGTACTTCTTCCTAGAATGTTTGGTGGGGGGCTGGAGGTGTTGGATTGGGCTTCTCTGAACTACTGCAGAAGGAAGGATAGTTAGGATCAATTAAAGAACCAATCAATCTGGTCATTGGCAAACAAACACCTTTATGGTACCTTCTTTTTCTAAGAAGGGCATCCTACACACACATATATATATACACACAAGCTCATATTGATGGGTGGGTTGGATAAGTTTTCTCTTAGCCATTAAGAAAAGAAAAGGAAAAAAAATCTTGAGTTGCTGTCACTCTTGGACTTGGGGGAGTTATTTATCAGTTTGTTTTTCAGTTCCTGGAAAGTGTTTGATGATACTGGAAATTGTAAAGCCAAGACCTATAGCTACTATCAGTGCCATTCCCCCAAAGAAAGATGCTATGAAAGATTCTTGAGTCAGAATGGTTACTGCTTTCTTTTCTTTATTTCTAGAATTGTAATTTATTATTCAGTATACACAAACCCCTTGTTTTAGATTTTCCATGCTTTCCTTCATGTTTACTGTTTAAATTCATTTTGAGACTTTGTAAAGCAATTTTTCTTATTATTATGACTTTGTTTTGTACATTCTCAACTCAAGATTTTAGATATTTTGTGGCTTTTTCTTTTTTTTATTTTAACTTCCATTGCTGCGTTCTGACGGTAAACATTACCTCTAAAAATACTTTGGTCTGGTTGAGTTTCTTTCGTTCAGTGCTTGTTTCCTCTGAAAATACCTAGAAATCATCTCTCGATGGACCAGTTGAATCACACATTGAGAGCACTCTGAGTCACTGGGGGGATTTGGTCTGCATCTGCTCTACGGTGTGGGTGGATCATCATCAGCCCTGCAGCAAAGAGTGTTCATACTCTTATCTGAAAAATGAGTCCTGGGTGATACAGACGCCCCAGTCCAGGACTCCGCGTAGGTGTGTGGAGCCTGGGTAGGATGGGTACACCAGGAAAGGCCTGGACACTTGTGTGTACCCACTTCCCCGACGGGAGAAGGCAGCTGAGGTGTTGTGCCCCCAAAGCCTGGCAAGGAGGAGCAGGTGATGACCCAGCCCTTACTCACTGCTGTGCCTCATCTCACCTCACACTCAGCTCGGGGTGGGTGGGGGAGCAAGGAGTTCACTCCGGGTGTGGGGGAATGTGAGGAGCCCACAGAGGGACCAGGTGGTTTCTCAGAGTATCACAGCACGTCCTGAGTTGGAAGGGACCCTCAAGGATCATCGGGTCCAGCTCCTGGCTCTGCACAAGAAATCCCCAAAAGTCCCACCATGTGCCTGAGAGCATTGTCCAAACACTTCTTGAGCTCAGGCTGGTGCTGTGGCCTCTTCCCTGGGAGCCTGTTCAGTGTCCAACCACCTTCTGGGGGAAGAACCTTTTCCTAAACCGAAACCTCCCCTGACACAGCTTCAGGCCATTCCCTCAGATCCTGTCACTGTCACCAGAGAGCAGAGGTCAGTGTCTGCCCATCCTGTTCCCCTCACGAGGAAGCTGTAACTGCAACGAGGTCTCCCCTCAGTCTCCTCTTCTCCAGGCTGAACAGACCAAGTGCCCTCAGCTGCTCCTCACACGGCTTCTCCTCAAGGCCCTTCACCATCTTTGTTGCCCTCCCTTGGACACTCTCTAATAGTTTAATGTCTTTCTTGTATTGTGGTGACCAAAACTGCCCACGGAACTCGAGGTGAGGGTGTGGAGCTGTGTCCTACAGCCTGGCTCAGACTTAGACTGCCAGCCTCTGGGTCTGACTGTAGCTCTTCTGGTTGATCTACAGGCAGACACCTCAGCAGTTCATCAGTTTATCTGAGAATGGGAGAATAACTTCATTTAAAAAAAAATCAGTAAGTTGTTACAATTAATGTTTGCCTTTTTCCTCTGAGGAAAAAGAGCCCACATTAATGAATTAGGAGCAGAACACTGGCTAGAAGGGACAGTTCAGAGTCTACCACTCCATATCCCTAAGCTCGTAGCTAGGTTTTTAAATAGCAGTTGTCATCTTGCATCATGAACGCCTTGTTCGAGGTGTTCTAGACCACATCAGAGTTCTGCTTCCCCCCCAGAAAAGAGGTACATACCCAGAATGCATTGATTTATGTCTAGAACCCCATGAATTTGAAAGACATGCCATAAGAAGAATAGGGACATAATTTTCAGTTCCACACTGAAGGCCGAGCTGGAAGAGCAGATCATAATAAACTGATAAAATCTCTTTTCAGAATCAAAAAAAACCAACCAGACCTTCCCAATTCCTTTAGTAGGACCAGTTGCAAAAATAAGGGAGAGTTAGTTATCCGGAGATCGTCTTCAAAATTTTTTCAACATTCCTTTCTTATCCCTGTTTGTTTCTATCTCAGCTTCCATCACACATGTTTGTTTCATTTCTCTTGAAGGACAGCTGTGGAGCAATTTTAGTAAGCTGCAAACAGGTTATTTGGGCAATGAAAATTAGGCCGAGCAAACTCAAATAAACTCAAATAAACCCAAATATCCTGAACTGCCACTACTTAAAAACAGCAATCTTATTGTTTGTGTTTCTGGTTTTACAGGATTTCTGAATGTCTCAAAGAGCCATTTATGAGGCTCAGATTGTTTAAGACGTGTTTCTTTCATGATATTTCCATCAGCTAGGAACTGAAATATGATGAGGAGACAGATGCTGCATTATTTCAGCACCATACATGGCTCCTTGAGACACTGAAAGAGCTGGAGAGAAAAAACAAATGCAAAGATTCGAAACTCAAACACAAGCTAAAGGATCAGCTCATATTCTCCGTGCTTCAGACTTTGCAATAATAAACCAGCAGAGCACATACAAACTTTCAGATCCCAAATGAGTTGTCATAGTTTTTCTGTGATTTTTGGGTACAACACATGACATTGTTCACTGTTCTTTGCCCTGGTGGGTCTCTGCATTCTCACACAGTAGATATTTTCAAAAGATGGCTGGGAGAGTTACCTGGACCAGGGGGCAGGGGACAGTTGGTATTGTCAGAACCGTACCTCCTTGAGGGGTCAAAGGACAAGTTCAGCTCCAGGTTTGGTTCTTTTGCAGCAGTGGACAGGGAACTGTGCCTTCATCTGAGGTGCCCACAAAAAGCACTGCCCTTCCCAGCTCTGTCAGTCACTGGCCTCCCTGAGGACACTCAGTCTTCAGTCTGAACGATTCGTGCTCACCATGGAATCACAGAACCATTAAGGTTGGAAAAGCTCTCTAAGGTCATCGAGTCCAACCCTTAACCCGGCACTACCAACACACCACTGAACCCTGTCCCCAGGGGCCACATCTACACATCTTTTAAATCCCTCCAGGGATGGTGACTCCACCGCTGCCCTGGGCAGCCTGTTCCAATGCCTGACAAGCCTTCCTGTCAGGAAATATTTCCTAACACCCAACCTAAACCTCCCCTGGCACAACTTGAGGCCACTTCCTTTGGTCCTATCACTTGCTACTTGGGAGAAGAGACCAACCCCCACCAGGCTGCACCCTCCTGTCAGTTTTGTAGAGTGAGAAGGTGCCCCTCGAGCCTCTTTTTCTCCAGGCTGAGCCTCCCCAGTTCCCTCAGCTGCTCCTCACCAGCCCTGTGCTCCAGACCCTTCCCCAGCTTCTCCGCTTATTAATAACACCGGAGTTTTCAGGCTGACTTCTCCTGCTATATAAAGGTTTTAATTCACACAAGGAAAAAAAGGCAACAACTGATAAGCCATAATCCAGCTGCAACTTTCAGCACTGCAGTAATCAGCAGTGTGCTGGAAGAGCCTTCCAGGAACACCCTGTAACTGCTTTTCACAGAAGCCTTAGGATAATTTCCTTGCCCACCGTGCCATTCAATTGCTTCTAATCACCTCTCTATCTTCCAGACCATTAGGAAGGCTTATTCCTGGGGCTGACAAATACACCTCTGAAGAGCAGGAGTGTTTGCCATGCGTCAGACAAGGAGCATTGAAAATAAATCCCCCCATTGAAAAGAAATCCCAACAGTATCGCCTATAAAAGGTTATCCCACTTTGGAAACACACTCCAGGAGTACAGACATTCATTCCCAGTTCAGAGGAGAAAGATCCTGCTTGTTTGCTAAATAGCTCTGCTTCTTTCTTCGGTCATGATTAAAGGAAAGTATTTTTTTCTTACACAACACAGACACGTTGAGTTACTCTCTTCTCTGCCAGGACACAAACCCTTGTGCTGGGTGAGAGCTCGTCAGCAACAGAGGAAGTTCTGCAGTCACATTGGGGAAATTCACCTTGCAAACAGATCGATTTTGTACAACTACATGGGCCTGTTTCAGGGCAGATGTATCACCCTTTATAGTCCCTTAACTGGACCTCCACCAAGAATACTGGGAGTTTAGACATCCATTAGTTCTGTATTCACTTACAGTCTGCTCTCTGCAGAGGACTGGAAGAGCAGAGGGATGCTGGGATCATTTCAGACTGAAGGAAATTTCAGACAGGGATTTTGTTTGCATGCTTCCTTCTAGAAGGAAGGAAGAAAACTCAAGATGTTAAACTCATCTTCTTGAAAGTGTTGCCACAGGAAAACAAAGATGACCTGACCTTAATGGTATGTTCAGACAAATGGAAGTTAAAAGGTAAAAAGTTAAAAAGTTAAAAATTTGTTCCCCAGGTGTCTGTTGCAAGTAAAAGACAAGATTTTGTTCCTTTTCTTGGTCTTGCTCGTGTCAACTCATCTCTTGAGATACAGAAACACCTTTTCTGTTTCGTAGAAATACAGAGCCAGAGAATGTTTTGGGTTGGAAGGGACATTAAAGATCACCTAATTTCAAAGCCCTGCCATGGGCAGGGACACTTTACACGAGATCAGGTTGCTCAGAGCCCATCCAATCTGGCCTTGAACATTTCCAGCAAAGGGGCATCCACAGCTTCTCTGGATGCTGACTTGCTTACTCTGGTCACAGATAAAATCTGGCCATCAGCCACTCCACAGGGGAGCAGAAAGTAAACTTGCCTTTTCTTTGAGCTGACCATGCTGCAAACCAGGGTAGGAACATATGGAAAGGAAGCCAGAGTTATCAGAGAGCACCAGAAAAACTGTGGCAAATAAGCTCCCTACAAAAAGGCAGAGTTGCCCTGATGTGAGGGAGTGCCAGTACTTAGAGCACTGACCTGTCAGAGCTAGGCTGGGCTCAGCTGTGCTCTTTCTGGGGCTGTTTCTGCAGCTGGGCTGACAGCCAAGATTCTTTTTCCCCTCTCTCTACCCACTAATATGGCTGGTGCTGGCAATGCTTTCCAGAGAGATTCTCTGGGCTTTTCACATTGAGAGGTGTTTGAGGAATCAGGTCGTGGCACACAACACAATCCAGAGAGTAAACACAATGGAGTAAACCACCAGATCCCCAGAGCTGTGGAAGCTTTACGCTGATATGAGCTGCCTTTCCAGGGTTTGGACTATGTGCCTGTGTGAGCAGCCATAAGATTCCAGTGATTGCAGGAGTTGCACAGAGTTTTTGAGTCAGAGCAATATTTCTCACCTCACTCAAGGTTTTTAAATGATTCAACTGAATGAATCATTTACTTTCAATCAAGTGAACGTATTTTTTCTCATCAGAGATCCAAGGGGGGTTCTGTCTTTCCGTTCTGACTGAAAATTGACACTGACCCATCCAAGATGACAGGCAAATTGAGTCAGACAGGAATCTGAACTCTCACAATAGATCTGCAAAAGAACAACAAGAAAACCCAATGCAAGCAGCAGATTCAGTAAATTACCTTGCAGATGCACTTCCAGGTGGTCATGATTCAGTTATTTAACCTCAGTCTCTCCTTTTTCAGCCCATGTTGAAAGAAATATGTGCCTTCTGCCTGAAGCCTGTCTACCCCATGGAGTGTGTGGTCACTGACAATATCTGTGTGCACCGCTCGTGTTTCTGCTGTCAGGTCTGCGGGAGGAAGCTGAGGTGAGTGGTAGGACTCAGGTGCATTTATTTTTAAGGGATGCCCGAGTAGTTTCCATCAAAATTGCCCAAGGGTAACTCTGGCAGAGCAGGACTCAGGAAATGAGAAAAAGGGCAGGCAGTTTCCCTGATTCCATCTGCCTCTCCATCACTGGAGGCTGAAGCCTGCCTACCTCAAGATTGCAGACACCTCTGGATCAGGAATCTGCATGGAATCTGATGGTGGCGCGAGGGTGAGCTGAAACTACAATAAATATTTACAGTTTGGGAATACTGATGGGAGATGTAATTGGAGGAGTCGTTTGGGTGCCTCCTATATTCACAGAATCGTTAAGGTGGGAACAGTTCTCTAAGATCGAGTCCAACCATTTACCCAGCACTGTCCACCACTGAACCACGTTCCCAAGTATCACATTGAGTCAGGTAGGTTGGAAGGCACCTCTGGAAGTCTCCACCCAGCCTTCTCAGGCCCAAGGAGGGCAGGAGCTCAGGAACATGTCCAGGAGAGATGTGAGTGGCTCCAAGGCTGGAGGTTACATAGTCTCAGCTGGGGCCGCTCTTTGAACATCTGATCACCAGGGAAAATGGTTTTTATTGCGTCTCATCAAAATTCCCTGTGTTACAACTTGTTCCCATTGCCTCTTGTCCTGTCACTGCTCCCTTCCAAGAGCACTCCAGCCCTGTCTTCTCTATAACCTCCCATAAAATAGAAACAAACAACCATGAGTTTCTGCCTCCTAACCTTCTCCTGGTAGGACCTGGTAGGGCCTGGCTGACCCAGCCCTCAGCCTCTCCTCAGAATGACACAGGTCTTTCACCACTTTTGTGGCTTTTTGCTGGATTCCTTCCAGTACAGCAATGTATTTCTCGCTGTGAAGAGCCCAAAACTGGACAAAGTACTCCACGTGGAATCCTACAAAAGTCAAATATAGAGGAACATTCACTTCTCTTGGCCATGCAGCTCAGGATGTATTTGTTCCCTGTCACCAGGGCACAATGCTGACTTGTTTTCAGCTTGTCAGTCGCTGAGACAGGCACCTCCTGTGAGGCTGCCTGAGATCCTGCTGCCCCCAGCTCTGCAGACATTTCCTCCCATCCTGCAGTTGTTGTATCATGGGAGCCCTGGGCACTTTTACCCATAAGGTCCACGCTGTGCATACAGGGGCAGAGATGAAGTACTGGTATGAAGCCTGGCCTGTAAATGAGAAAGGGATTGCACATAACCTGGGCTACAGCCCCCAGAGGTATTGCAAGGAAATGTTTAATTTTTCATGTTTTTGGGTGTTTGAAAGAAAAATCAAACATATTCTGAGAAAGCCAACACTACTTTTGAAAGGTTTCATTCTTCAACCCTCTCCCTCCCTTCCCCACTGAAAAAATGATTTTGCTGAAAGCCTGTCCATCAGTGCTACAGCTCCCCTCCCGCACTGCCACTGACAGCTGTGCCAATCTGTGTTTTCCAGCTTGCAAAACTATGCTGCCCTCCACGGGGTGTTTTACTGCCAAGTCCACTACAAGCTGATGGCTGGGGCCGGAAGCAGAAGTGAGATGGAAAGGCTGGAGCACCACCACGTTCAGCATGGACCACAGCCCCAGGACTGGTGTAACAGGGCCAAAAAGACTGAAACAAGAGAGAAACCTGCATCCTTCAGTGCACAGCGTGATCTGCAGCTGGCTGAGCACAGGAACAGCAGGGCTGTCCTCTTAGGGAACAAGCTCAGAACAGTCTGGCCACCCTCAGAACCAGCCTTGGCTGTAGATGGGAAAGCTGGAAACGGAGTGTGCTCCTGGAAAAAGCCGGCACCGAGCCTGCAAACCTACCAGGCTGCAGGCAGCAGGGCAGGCAGGGTGCTGCTCAGGGATCAGGAGAGAGCAGTGGAGAAGGGAAGATTCTTACCTGGAATCACCTACACCAAGGAAAGAGAGCAAGGGTGTTCCTGGCCCAAGAACAGAGAGCAGAGAGGCCGTGAAGAGACTGGGGATGGGGATGTGCCTGAAGGAGAGCGGGGTGGGAAGCTGTCCCAGCGAGTGGCTGCAATCCAGCAGGGCCAAGCCCAGCTGGAGAGAGGACCTGCCCGTGCCTCCCTCCCTCCCGTGCTGGAGCCTGTGAAACCCCTCCCTCGTGCCTCGCTTGCCCCCCACCCCACAGGCCAAAGCACTAAACCCACCTCGTGGATGTACCTGGGGGGCACAGGGGGCTGTGCTCTCACTGCCACAGAGGTCCCCGTGACACAAAACAAGATCTGTGGGGCCCTGAGCGCACCCAGTGAAGGAGGCACAGTGACAGGTGACAAGCCTGAACTGACCGTAGCCGCCCCGGATAGTGCAGGGGCCAAGCATCACCTCGGAGAGGGAATGAACAGCCCACAGACCGTCCATGTGCCAGGAGAGCTTAAAACGAGAAACACCACAAGCACAGAGCTAAAATGTGTAGCTGAGGGTGTTGAACTCCCTGCAAATGAAGCTGAAGAAGCCCATTCCCCCTCTGGTGTGTTGGGGACCTCTTCTGTATTTTCTGGTTCCCTGGAGCCAGGAGGGCTGGGTGTTTCACCTGAAATCACTGAAATGTTGGATGAGAAATCAAAGGCAAACACTGGAGAGTTCCCTGGGAAACAGATGCCAGTAACTTTGGAGGAAGCTCTGCAGCCATCCAGCATGAATGATTTGCCTGGAACTGAGAGCAAAGGGGTAGAATTTGAGAAGACTAAAGAAGAGAAACCAGTAACTATGGCAATGTCTCTGGAAGAGCCCGGTCCTGAGCACACATCTCAGGAAAATGAAGCTGAAAAGAGCAGAGTCTCTTCTCCTGGTTGTCCAGACAGGATAGATGATCACAATGTGTCCTCTTTACAAGAAACAGAACCTCAGGACACACGTGGCCCACTGGAAAGTAACACTCAGGAGGGTATTTGGAGACATGACACTGAATCACCTGGCAAGGATTTTCCAGCACCAACAGACACCCCTCTGAAAGGAACTCGTGACACTTGCCCCTCGCGTGATGAAGTCAACAACCCCAAGTCAAGGGATTCCAGGGAAGTTCTTAGTGAAAACACCTCGCGCATTTCTGAGCAACCAGCCAAGACATCAGAGTATTCCAAACCAAATGCATCCTTGGACAAATCCCGAGGCCATCCAGTATGTGAAGAAAAAGTGGATCTGAAACTCCCAGAGGAAAGCACTGTGCCTATGTCACAGACTGGTGCCCAGAGCAAGGAGGCCAGAAGCAGCCAAGCCTGTAGAGAGACATCAGGTAAAGGTTTCAGGCTTGGGAAAAACCCCCTCAAAACCCTTTTTGGCTCTGAAGACAAAGGAAGAGCTCCCAAGAAAGAAACAACAACTCAGAGGAAACCCACGAAGCCCCAGTCAGCCCTTGCCACTTTGTTTGGTCACTCCTCGGAGAAGAAGCAGAGTCCACGAGAAAAACCTGCAGGAGCCTCAGAAAAAGCAAATATTGATGGCAGGACAGAAAAGGCCCGGGGCCTCCTCAGGTCCTCCAGCCAAGCAAAGCAAAAGTCCTCCAAGAACGATCAGCTGCCACAGCCTGGAAAGATGGAGGTGTTCCCTAAACATATCCAGGAGAGCTCTGGAGGATTCTCAGGCTCTACTGAGGGCAAGGAGACTGATGTCCTGTTGTCAGCTCCCAGCACAGCCACGTCACATGATGATAAAAGTGAGAGAACTGAACTTGACATTCATCACCAAGTGTCTTTAAATAGTCAGGTTTGGCAGCAACAGGACAGCTGTTGGCCACCTCCCATGCCAGCACTGGAAAATCAGAAAGAAGCTGCAGGAATCTCAAATCGTGGAACAAACCCTCTACAGCTTCCTCCCGAGCTTGTGCCTGCAGCTGACAACACCGAAAATCTCACCAGGGAAGGGAGTCACCATGATGCTCATCTGCCAGAAGCCCAGAACCTGTTGAGTTTGGATGTCCTGGACACAGTGGCACAGGATGGGATATTTTTTTCACCAGGCAATTCAGAAAAGTTACCTAAGGAGGCTGAGTTTCAGGTCAGCAGCACGGATTTTCTGGGGGGCAGTAACTTGTTCTTTTCTGGAGGACAACATTTCCCCAGCATAGCAAATAAAACTCCAAATTTAGATTTGCAAAACTCAGAGACAGAAACTCCACCTTTCTTTGATCCGAATCCTTCAGATTTATTCCAGGAAATCTCATCAGAAACAAATGCCTCACTAGAGCTCTGGGACACCTCCAGCCTCTCGCTTCTCGATGGGCAGGATGAGATTAATATCAGAGACCTGGAAGGGATTCAGAGCTGTGAACTCCTCCTGCAGTTGGATCCACAGCGCCAGGCTCCAAAGGCAGCAGAAGAAACGTTTGGAATGGGCCCCAGTGCTGAAGGCTCCACAAAAAAACATCTCAGGATGTCACAGGATGACAATTTTCCCTTAACATACATGTTCAGCGGCTGCGCTTCTGAAACCTCTAATCAGGGTGTCTTTGATCATTTTGATGTTGATTCAACCAAAACGGGCCAGGAGGCTTCTGAAAAAATGAACAGGAGCAGAAAAACATCAGGAGCTGAAGAAGATTATGACAGTCTGTCTTCCGAAGACTTGGAGACATTAAATTATGACCTTTCAGAGAAGGAGTTCTTTATATAGGTGGAAAAAAAAAGGTTAAAAAAAGACACACAGCCCTCTCTGCAGCACAAGTGAGCTGATATGGGGCTAAAAGTGATTCTGGAAATCAGCTGTGCAATGATAAGCAAAGAAACGTGAAATTACCTTGCCAAGGTGAGAAGGGCAGAGGAGGGAAATGAAGCCTGGCGTCTTGAAGTCTTGGGGTGTGGGGACATTGCTATATCTGCTCTCCCTGTACCATTGCACTCTGCTCCTCCCTGACTGCCCTTTGCATAAATACTACATGATATAAATGTTATAAGAGTTAACAATCATACTAATGATAAACAAGCTCACAAGAAACCACAAGGGGTCAAAGCATGAACACATGCACTATGAAAAGGGTCATAGAGCATGTCAATCCACATGTTTTAATCAGCTGCCTGTACAAAAAAAAAAGATAAAGGAGTTAAATTGATTAATTTTTAAAATAGAATAAAATGAAACAAAATTAAATAAAATGAAGAAAATAAAATTAAATAGAACAAAACAAAACAAAACAAAACAAAATAAAATAAAATAAAATAAAATAAAATAAAGTAAAATAAAATACCCCAACAACCGCTCTGCCTCACCAGTGTCAAAATAACCCTGGCTCTGTCAGATCTGCTGGAGGAATAAATCTGCTTAATGACTGCGTCTGCTGCAAAGCAGTGTCGGTGCTGTGTGCAGGGAAACTGCTCAATCAGCATAAATCAGGGGGAAAAGGGATATCCTTGAAATTTATGTGACTCATCAGATGCTGAAGTCAGTCTCACCTTGGGGTGGGTCAAGGGGCTCAGGATAAAGGAACTGCAGTCTCAGAGCTGTGCCTGCAACCTGGCCAGGCTGTGCTCGGAGATGGAGAGGAGGCTTGCAGGGATCAAACACCTCTCACTGGAGCAGTGGGAAGCGGGTGGCCCTGTCACCTGGGCAAAAGGAGCTCAGAGTGATGCCCCAGAGGAGTTGTCACTACCAGGTGACACCCATAGACCTGATGTCTCCCTGCCAGCTCTAAGAGGAGGAGGGAAAAGGCAGGAGCACCACAGTTGGTGGGTATGCATCCATTTCCCCACAACTCTCCCCAGCACAGAGGTGTCCAAAGGGGTCTCCAGCCACTGTCACTCCTGATGTGCAGAGAAAAGCCAAGTCCATGAATTAATGCATCAGTGCTCTATTTCCTGTACTAGGCCTCATTCCCAGGCAGTGGTTTCTCTTTCTGAGCTTCTCCCCAGGATGCTCCCCCTCCCTTGTCCTTGACATGGATGTACAGGTTCTGCAGCTGTCCATCCCAGGCCTTCCCTGACACCTGCTGGTTTCTGATGCCCCTGGATAGAGGCTTCTCCATTTTCAAGAGGCTTTGCAAGCCTTAGTAATCCACCTGGCAGAGCTGCTGGGCAGAGAGAAACAAGCCCAGAACCCATACAAGTGGGGCTCCAGGAAACAGGGGTTTGCAGGGCTGCCCCAGCGTTTGTCCCTGAGAGATCTCCACCCTGTAGGATTGACCCACTCAGCCCTAGATGATGGAGACAGTTATGAAGACATCTTCCCATGAGAAATGTCATCTGAGGGTGACAAAGGACTGAAGCTTTCGCAGGGCTTCAGAAGGGCCTGCCTGGTCATGGCCGGAAGAACAGCTTTAAGGACGGAGTCACATCTGCATTAGCACATGAAACTCACTCAGATCTGGGTCACCCCCAAAGAGGTTTTATACTCATAAATTGGACCTCTGCCATAGGACGTGCTGGGGGAGTGGGATGGAATGGGAGGGAAGACCATGAGCCACACACAACAGGGTGAACCTGAGGACTTGAGCTTGTTGCACCCTGATGGAGAAGGCAGGACAAGGACAAAATGTCTCTGCCAGAGCAGATCTCCTTGGCCAAGTCATCCCCCAAAGAGACCACAGAGGGATTTAGGGTAAAAGGAACCTCTGGAAGTCGTGTAGGTCAGCCTCCTGCTCACGGAATGTCTCTGAATAACAGCAAGTCCTCTCATCCAAGGATGAGGATGCAGAGCCAAAAGTGATACGCTTGGCTGTGTGGTGTGTGCAGATGATGCATGCGCAGGGCTGGATTCACACAACTCTAAGTAACTCTCTTCCTTTACTCCCAATTGTACTAAGCATTATGATCTCACTCTCCCACTCGAGCTTAAGGCATGATGCTTTCAAATCCAGTATTCTGTTCCTTTTCTCACTTCCGTAAGCACAACAAAGCTATTCATGAAACACCAATCCAGGCTTGTGTGACCCAGGAGGGACTTTGTTGGATGCTCAGATATACTATGTGTATTGAGAGTGAAAGACAAAGAATTTGAGAGGAGATTTGAAGTGGCAGGTTAGTGATGTGTTCATAGCTCTGGTAAAAGCAGCCAGGAGCTCTGGTAAAACCAACCTTTGCCAAGTTACGCACAAAATTCCACACACTGAGGGCAATCCAGCTACCCAGTTCACCAGGAATAAAGACACAAGCCACTCAGGGAGTCTACCCAGGAAGCAGCTCAGATGTGCAGCAGAAATCAGGTCAATCTGCTTTTCAAGTGACATCAGAACCTCAGGCAAAGCCAAGCTGGTGTCGTTTCCCAAATCCTGTGTGCTCTGAATGTCTATGTGTATAATGTGCTGTTTTCCCTGAGGGTACTCTCTAAGCCAGGTCTATTTTAGGATTCTCCCCAAGAAACTGTAGTTTAAATCTAGTTTTATGACTAACCAGGGTTTCTACAAATGAAAACAGACAGCTTGGGACACAGCTGTCAAGACCAAGTCTACTGGACTACCAGCCATATTTCCTGGTGTAGAGGAGAAATGTTCTTCTGCTCCTCTTACATATAGTGTCCAGGATGCATTATATACTCATTAAACCATTAATGGTAGCAGCAAATTTACTCCTTTTGCTTCCCCACACCCAGTAAAATTAACCCTCATTTGTAGAATCCCAACTTCATGCCTCGGACAAAAACCTTGTGCTGCAGCAGCATTGCCTTCAGGAGGCCTTGTGACACATTCCAAGCTGGAAAAGGACAAGCTGTCACTATACTATATCCAAGAGTGGCAATCTGGTAATAGTGGCAATACTGCTCTGGCACCTTTGTTCTCTTCCCAAGAGCAGGGAGGGAATGCCTGGTGACAAAGTGCAGCCTGGAGGACTGCACTGTATCATCATAATGGATTGGTGTGCCAGTAGAGGTACTCGTTTTATCACACCAGATTAGGGCTTTATTGCTCACACAGTTTAAATATTAATATTTGCCTATTTAAGCCATAGGCACCAGTGCAGCCCGGCCACAGAGGTGCTCACCATGGCTGAGTTTCGAGATATTATAAGTGCTCTGGGGGAGTGGGGGCTGTATCAGAAACTGCTGATCCTGCTCGTCTCCCTCCCACTACTTCTCAATCCTTTCCAAATGGTTGGCCAAGTGTTCATGGTTGTGGAAGTGCCTCACCACTGTGACACCAGCTGGATCCGCGCCGCCGGCCCCAACCTGACGGAGGAAGAGCAGCTGAACCTCACCCTGCCCCGGGGCGCGGACGGGGAGTTCGAGCAGTGCTCCATGTACTCCCCGGTGGACTGGGACCTCGACTCCATCGTGGCCTACGGCCTGAATGACACGCAGAAGTGCAGCAGTGGCTGGGTGTACCCCTCAGAACAGCCACCGTCCCTGCTGACCGAGGTCTGTAACCGCTGTTTGATGAGACAGGGGTGTGGAAAGGAGGGGAGGGGAATATCCTGGCCTGAGGTTTGGCCAGCCAGTGCCAGCTGCGGTGGAAGGGGATGGAATATCCTGGCCTGTGGTTTGGTCAGCAAGTGCCAGCTGTGGTGCACTCAGGCTGATTTACTGCAGGATTTTGCCTCCGTCACACAGATGGCAGCTGGAATCCCTGGGAGGTTGTTGCAGGAACTCCATGATAAAGATGCCTGGGGAGGGCACAGGCAGTGACAGGGGGGGTGTGAGTTCAGCAAATGTTCTGCCCATCATCTGTCCCCTTTCCAGTGTCCAGACCCTCGAACCTATGGTGTATCTGCCTGGAGGGACCTTTTAGGTGTCTCTGACACAGTTTCCCCTGTTCTTCGTCCTGGTTCTGCTCACATCATCTGCTCTGGGAAAGACATTCACCTTCCAAGTGCTTGCCATTGATATTTCTGGGGCTTCCAGAGAACTTCAGGCCTGCAGCAAGACATCTCACGGGCCATGCAGTTGAACAATGCCTTGTTTATCAGCATCCTCAACTTCTGCATTCTGCTTTATCTTCCATCTTCTAGTTGGAAAGGTGGTGCTCTGTAAAAGGTTGTACTCGATGATCTCAGAGGTCTTTTCCAACCTAAACTATTCCATGATCCTGTGGCTCTCCCTCTGTGGACCTTTATTCCTCTGAGCTGGAACAGAGGAGAAAGTCCAGCCTCTGGCAGCTGCAAAGGCTCTCTGGTGTCCCTGAAGCACCAAGTCCATTTCAGAGAAGCCTTCTCTGGATGTTTCAGCAGCTGCATCCCTTCCCATTCCTATGCTGGTCCTCCTTTACCAGAAAAAACACTGCCCTCCTCCTCCTTCCACCCTCTCCTGCCTTTTCAGCCAGAGAAGAAAGCTGCTACAGCTCTCACCCCAAGGTCACACTTTAAATAAAACTTGCCAAACAGGAGACTCCCTCAGGGACGTTTGGGCTGGAGGGGAATCCTGCAGATCCCAGCACCCAGGAGATCTGCACCAGGATGCAGAGGCATGCTGAGCACCTCGTATGCCTGTCCCACTATCGATTTGTGCCCTAAGTGCTCCCCATGAAGGGCTCAAGCCCTTGTGAGGGGTTCTCTGCTCCCAGGGGATGGAAAGAACTCAGGCACCCAGATCCTGGATCCACCACAGACCAGGAAGGCTGCGCACCCCCAGAAAGCAGCTGGCATCTGTCAAAAGCAACAGCATCTGTGTTTTCCTTCCTCCAGTTTGACCTGGTGTGTGACAGGGCATTCCTGAATGACATCTCCCAGTCCATCTACATGGCTGGGCTTCTCGTAGGAGCCGTGATCTTTGGGATGATAAGTGACAGGTAAGGAAACACGGTTCCTTCCCAGAGACGCTGCCCAGCACCCAGGGACAGCCCAGATGAGGGTGCAGACTGTCTATGCACTGAACAGGAACTGCTCCCTTCACAGGACTCAATCCCCTTGCCTGACAAAGGGCATCTGGGGCCACCTGAGAGGTCTGTAAATGTCTGAGGGTTGAAAAGAGAGGCCAATATAGCCTTGTGGGGGGGCTCTTCTGGAATCACAAGTTTAGCCCCTGCTGGTGTCTCAGGCTTTGCCAGCACCACGATGGGTCAACAGTGGAGACACTGATTTTTCTGCAAATTATTTCTTGGGGTGTATAGAGGAGCTATGTTCACATGGATGTCAAATCTCCTCTGGCTCTCAAATCACTTTGCATCTCTCCTGGCTTCTTCCCTCTCCCCATGGGCTCTCTCCAGATACTGCCTGTGTCTTCCCTTTTCTTCCACAGGATAGGCAGGCGGCCAGTCCTTCTCATCTGCATCCTCATCCAGGGCTTGTTTGGCCTGGGAATCGCCTTTTCTCCCCATTTCTATGTGTTCGTAGCCTTCAGGTGTGTCGTGGGAACTGCAGTGTCAGGAATTTTGATTACTGCTGCGGCCCTGGGTGAGTGGGAGGCCCTTGCCCTGAGGCAGCAAATGTGGCCTCACAAGATACAATAACAGAACAGAACCCAAAAATTTTGGAAAAAGTGAGCCTGAACCTCTGTTTTTCCTCTCAGGTACAGAATGGGTCGGTGTCTCCTACCGGCCAAAGGCAGTGCTGATTGCTCAGACGGGTTTGGCCATCGGACAGATGCTGGTGGCTGGTTTGAGTTACGGAATTCGCAACTGGAGGCTGCTGGAAATTGCAGGATCTGCTCCTATGTTTGCCCTTTTCTTCTACATCTGGTAAGTAGGAGCAGGGCAGAGCTTCTGGAAGACACAACAGTGATGTGAAGGGTGTGAGTGAGGAGGTGGCAGCACCTCAGAACCAGGCTGGGTCTTTCCCACTGGAGTGCAGGTGCTGGAGGAGCTGCTGCACAGCTCAGCACATCTCCCTGGGGCACTGGGCTCCTGAGAGCAGCAGCTGCTTTGCCTCAGGTCTCCAAATTTTGAGCCTAAATTTAGGGTATTTAGATCCATTGATCCCGTGGGCCATTCACTTTAGAGCTGGACTTGCTGATCCTTGTGGGTCCCTTCCGAGGCAGAAGATTCTGTGGTTCTGTGACCTGACTCTGCGGTGGCCACGGCTTGCTGGACGTGCTCCCAGAGAAAGGGGCTGTGGGGGAACTCAGCAGGACACAGCAGCACATCCTGGCCTCTCCTCCTGGCAGGGTGCTCCCGGAGTCAGCTCGCTGGCTGCTGACCAAAGGCAGAGTCGAGGAAGCCAAGAAGCTCCTGCAGAAGGCGGCAGCCACCAACAAGCGCAGCCTCCCGCCAGGGCTGCTGGAGCAGGTACTGGGGGGTTCTTGTCCTCAGACACTGCCCTGGGCCTTGCAGCAGCCCTGGAGCTCAGCTCATCCCAGAAACTGCTCTGCATTCCCGCTGGGGATGGTCTGGGCCTGGACTGGGGGGGACTCCAGCTCCAGCTGAGTTACACAGGGACAAGGTCCTGGAAGAGGCCCAGCTTCTGCTGAGGCTCAGCCTGGAGCTTTCTGGAGTCCACCTGGGGATATGGGCAGGACTGAAATGCTTCCCTGGCTTTTCTCCTGTGAGGATTCCAGGAGTGTGACTGATAAGCACCGAGTCTCTGTTTAGTCTGTGGGTTTCCATGCAGAAATGCCTGAAGGGGAGTTCCCTCCTTGCCCGCCTCAAAGTTCCTACACTGGGGAAATGTTCATCCTGAGGAGCCTCTCAGTCACCACCCGCTGTGCTGGGCACCCAGAGCACAGGGACAGGAGCCCAGCCCCACTGGGCTGTCCTCCCTTCCCAGAGCACTGGGGGTCATGGGCCTGTCCCACCGAGGCTTTCCATGGGCTGCAGGTGGAAAAGGAGCTGGCCATGGGTTTCCTTCTCCTGCTTTGACTCTGGTTTTCTGTGTTCTGAAGTTGAAGCCTGAGAAAGAGGTGAAGTCTGGAAGTTTCCTGGATCTCTTTCGGAAGAAGCACCTGCTGAAGGTGTCCTTAATCATGTTATGTGCCTGGTAAGACATTCCCTGGTCCATTCTTTTCACACTTCTAGAGGAAAGATAAGAGTTGATGGTTGACAAAAATGGTAAATTACCGTGATTTTTCTGGTCATATAGATGTGTATGTGTTTATCTCCTATCATTCTAAGTCCCCATACTTGACCAGATTTACCTTGTCTGGACATGGTAAGAAGGCAATACTGTCGGTTTTGTTAGAAATGCTTGAGTCATTCCAGCTTTGGCAATACCTGGACCTTGGAGCAATTCTGTGCCTATCGAAAAGCTTTGGGTTCAGTCTAGAAATTGCTGACCATATGGAGATCCATTCTGCTTTATCTCCTGCAATTACGTGCCACAGAACTTTCACAGGTGGTGACTAGAACCAAACCAGAGATTGTTGGGAATTTAAAGAAGTTGTGTGTGTTCTAACCTTTCTAATTCTTGATGATAAACCGCCATAAAAACACCGAGTGACATGCTCTATCCAGCTTTACTTGAATTTCAGGTTTTCAGACAGCTTTGTCTACTACGGGCTGAGCCTCAGCGTGACAGATTTTGGTCTGGACATCTACCTGACACAGCTGGCCTTTGGGGCAGTGGAGCTTCCAGCTCGGCTTTCCTGCATTTTCCTGCTGGAGTGGTTTGGGAGGAAGAAAATGCAGAGCATTCTTCTGCTGCTATCTGGCCTGATATGTCTCATCCTCACTGGCATCCCTGAAGGTGAACCTTCCCAGCCTGTGAGCAGAGCTGGGCAGAGCCCTGGTCACCCCTACCCTCGTTCAGACCCATCCTCCCGTCCTGGCAGACCCATGCTCACTGCCATGGGCTCAGCTGCCTCCAGTGCCACAGCCCAGGGTGTTTCATCCCCAACATGCTGGCTTCCTCTCAGCTTGGATTTCTTCTCCCTCGGGGCTCTGCCTGGTTCTTCCACAGCTCCTGGCCCTTGGCAGGCAGGGTCCATTAGACACCACCACCCACCAGACACCACCACCTCTTGGCAGAAAGGTGTAGCAGAAGAGGTCCTTTAAAAGCCACCACGTCTCCTTTTCCTAGATGAAGAGAAAGAGCAAATGCCCACTCCCCCCCATCTGTTTTAACCCCAGTCCATACCCCACCCCTGCTGCTGTGCCAGTGCTGTGAGTCAGGCTGAAGGAAACAGTGGAGTTTCCCAAAGCCTTCAAGGTCAGGGATGTGGCATTCCCAAACAAGCACCCCCCAAACCCCTGTGGTGGCTCAGCAGCTCACTTCAGTTGCAGATGTAGAAAATGCCCAAGGCCTCAGGAGAAATCTGGGTTCTCTTTGCCAGAGGGTGTTTTCCAGCTAAGGGTACGCTGGGGATGATTTCCAGTGGGTTAGGTGGTAGATTTGCTTTGCAAGTCTATTGGAAAGGGCTGTCCCAAGAAATCCCACTGCAGAGAGTTCTGGTCCCAAATGAGCCATCCCCCTGGAGGTTACAGTGGTCATCTCTCCTCCTCCCCTCAGACCAGCCCGTGGTGATCACCGTCCTGGCCATCATCGGCAAATTCACATCCACAGCCGCTTTCTCCACATCCTACGTCTACGCTGCTGAGGTCTTCCCCACCATCGTCAGGTGAGGTCTCCCCCACCATTGTCAGGTGAGGTGTCCCCGCCCAGCAGGGCTTCACTCTGCCCTGGCTACTGACACAGCTCTCTGGCTTATTGGGTGGCTAGCTCGGTGGCTGGGAGCGCGTGTCCTTCCCTGGCCACTGCCGTGGGTGGCTGGGTGCTGCTTCGATGGCAGGAGGGTGAGCGGGGACTCACAAAGGGCTCGCTTACCCGCCAGTGGTAAAGGTGCAGGAGGAAGCAAAAGAGACGAGAGGGGCTCTTCAGGGTGGAAGGAAGGGGTTTATTCCAGGGTCCAGGAGGGCAGCGAGGGGCAGGGAGCGAAGCACGGGGTTGAAGAGCAAGGAGCAGGGGTAGAAGAGCCCAGAACAGGGCATTACAAGGGGTTTTATACCCCTAAAGCAGGGCAGGGGGATACATTCAAATAATCCAATTAGGGCACGGAAAGAGGGCAGTACACAGGCAGGGATGGGTACAAATAACCAATAACAACGAATTCTCTGGAACAGAGCCAAAGCTGGGAAAACTGGGGAGGAGAGAACAGAAACCAACAGGGATGTGGGGATTAACATAATTCAAATAAGTGGGGAAAAGGATCATGGGGGTAACACAGTTTCTCACCCTAAGTTTGAAGTTAGGGAGAAGTGGCAGGGTCCAGCCACTGAAGATGCTTGTTGTCTTTGGCCTGAGGCCACTCAGACAGACTGTTCAGGGTCTGAACCACTACAACAGGCTAGTGGGGGTGATGGGCCAAGAGCCCAGTTGTCCCCATGGCCACACTCAGTCCAGGGGCTGCTGACTCCTGCCCACACCACCTGCTGCCCCTCTCTCCCCCAGGCAGACGGGCATGGGGCTGGGCTCAACCATGGCGAGGGTGGCCGGGATCCTGGCCCCGCTGATCATCCCTCTGAACCAGTACCATCGGGCCATCCCCATGGCCATCTTCGGGAGCATCCCTGTGGTGGTGGCCCTGTTCTGTGTCCTGCTGCCCGAGACCCGTGGCATTGACCTGGCAGATGACACAGCGGACAAGCAACCCCCAGCTGAGGTGGGTACAGGGGACTCTGAATTTAAGAAAAAAAAAATATCCAAAACTGCAGATTTAAAGCAAAGAAAAAATGTCATAATTGGGGATGAAAACAGTCTCATCTCTTCCCCTTTCCTTCTTCTCTTCAGGGGGAGAAAACTGAAGAGCTTTCTGAGACACCAGAGACCATGACGGAGACTTGGAGAAGGACGTCTGCAGATGCTCAGGGGGCAAGTGATGATTGGCAGAAATCTACTAACAGGCTAGTCTGATCCCATCGTTCTTGAAGCAGACCAGCGAGGCATTGCTGCCTGGAAACTGGTCTTTCAGATGACGAACACAATATCCATGGTCACAGGCAGAGGAGATCTGTGTCACCTTGCCTTTGGAACAGATGCACTTCCGAATGTCCCTGAAACCCAGTTTGGCCATGCCTGGCTGGCCTCCCAACGTGTTCCCAGTCCTTTGCAAGCTGGTACCCGTGGAACCATCCCTGTCATGTTTTACAGCAATAAAGAATCGCCAGTAGAGTGGTTGTACTGGGCAAAAGCGGGCGCTGGGCTTGTCCCTCCTGCACTAAATCCCTTGGGTCGTCGGGCTGCGCGTCAGCCCAAGCCTCGATGTTTGATCAGGATGTCACTGCACCCCTGTCACACACGTATTTAGCTTTTCTTTCCATGTGGTGTTGAAGTTGAGTTTCTACATGAATAATATAAATTATGCTCTGAGTTTGATAAGAGACACTTGTAATGCAATATGTGAATAATAAATGGTGTTGACTTTCTTTTTCTTACTGTTTCACAGTTGGCCTTTGTAACTGCTCTTGGCTCTGGAGTGTTTTCTACACAGAAATTCTAAGTCTGTAATTTAACATGCAGATGGAAACGTGCTTTATTTCCATCAGACACAAACAATGCAGAAGCAGAATGTTAAAGCAGAGTGGCTGAGCTCAATAACAATTTTTTTTCTTTTTTCAAAGTCTTCCAATGAACAATCTGCATTTATTTTCTACAGTAGCAGCTGTAGAAGTTTTCTGAATGGCATGGGAACTCTGCAATTTGATGCCAAACTGTGTGGGCATGTGGACAGCTTTCCCCAGTCACGGTGAGCCTTTTACAGTGACCTTTAGTCTGCTGCTGCCAGCTCAGTCATGACATTTTAGTGTCATCTAGTGTCATGCAAAAGAAAGAGAAGGGCAGGCTCCTCTCCTCTGCTAATTTGTTTGCAAGCAGAGGACGTGTTTCAGTGCCCTCTGATGAATCCATCTCCTCAAACACATCACTGCTCTAGAAGAAGAAGGCTGCTCACTCAGGTTTACTGCACCCTTTGGTTTCCAATCTCTTTGTGCTCTAGTAAACGGTATTTTGGGGGCTGGGCTGTCCCAAGTCCAGGCCTGACGTGCCTGGAGGTGATGTTCATTTTGTGCTTTGGTTTTGGTGCACAAAATCACCCCAGAGTCACGTGGAACATGGCCATGGCTGGAGATGGGACGGGGAGTTTGCAAAATCTGGGTTTTGGCACTGAAGGAACAGAGCTGGAGAAGGGGCTGGAGCACCTGGAGCAGCTGAGGGAGCTGGGGGAGCTCAGCCTGGAGAAAAGGAGGCTCAAGGGGGACCTTCTGGGTCTCCACAACTCCCTGACAGGAGGGTGGAGCCAGGTGGGGGTCGATCTCTTCTCCCACGTAACAAATGACAGGACAAGTGGAAATGGCCCCAAGTTGCACCACGTGAGGTTTAAATTGGATAACAGGGAAAATTTCTTCTCCACAAGGGTTGTCCAACACTGGAACAGGTTGCCCAGGCCACTGGTGGAGCCACCATCCCTGTGGGTATCTAAAAGACACATAGCTGTGTCATTTAGGGATGTGGTTTCGTGGTGGATCTGGCAGTGCTGGGCTGATGGCTGGACTCAATGGCCTTAGAGGTCTTTTCCACCCTAAATGAACCAATGATTCTATAGCTTCTTGCACAGAGTCAGGAGAGCAGCTTTAATGCTCATCTCCTCACCTCCTCAGCCATTCCCTGATGGGTCCCTTTTTGCAAGCTTTGCTCTTCTCGTGGACCTGGGGCTTCCCAGCATGGGTCAGGTGAAAGGAGAGGGTGATGTCCTCTAGGTAAAGGGGAAGGTCCAGGATCCTGACACCTCTGCCCCACAGCCAGGATTTCAGCACAGTTTGTTGGTGTCACTGACATTGAAAATGTGCTGATTATCTCAGTGGTCCCTGTGTGGCTCCTCTGACAACAGGAGTGTTTCGCCCCTGCTTCTGTGTCTTGGAGTGATTTTACGATGATACTCTACTCCTGATTGTGAAAAACGAGGCTCACTCTCCTGTTAAAATTTAAGAGTTTAATAAAAGACAATAAAGGACAAAAGGTAAAGCAAAAGTTAACAGCGCTGGGTGCCCTGGCACTCGACCAAGAGCACACTTCGTTACAGGGAGACCCCCTTTACATACTTCTTCTATTGCATCAGCCTGTTGCATATTCATAAACAATTATGCATATTCAAACTTCCCCCAAATTATTTTACATGTTCCAGGAGCTAGTTAGCATGACTCTTCCTTGGATTTGCCTTTTTAGAGCATGCGTAGTCCTTTTGGAGAATCCTGTATCTTTTCTCCATCGGCAGGTGGATGTTGTTGGTAGAAGTGTCTTGTGGCAGGGAACCTGGTCACACCTGTGCTTTGGATGTTATCCAACTAAGCAGATGGTTTAATCATTGTAAGTTACCTACATTCTAAAACAGCTATATTAGTTATTTCTCCAGTATATCTAAGCTAGAACAAAGAAAAATAAAGGCATTTAGTTATCATTATATCTTTACAACAAAAGCTACCTCTATAAGAATTAACATTATACACATCGTATCCATTTTGATATTTGCGAAAAGCCGATACTGTAATATGTATTTATCACATGATCATCTCCTTTATGTCCAGAAATAGCTGCTGTACTTTAAGGTGGGTACGGAGGAGGGGCGCGAGCCTTGGAGTTCCTGCACGGGTTTTGTTCAAAGATTCACTACGGGGCATGCTGGGTGCAGCGCGGACCACACGTTACTTTGTTGCTGTCTCAGTTGAAAGATAAATTTAGGAGAAAACACTCTGGAATGAACGTTTCCTCTAAAGAGAAGGGCTTCAGTAATCCCTTTTGCCAATGAGAGAAATGAATTCCAGTGGGTGAAAGTGAAAAAAGAAACCTGTTTATTAACAAAGCGAGGTGCCCACAAGGCACAGAAAAAGATTGAATAAATCCTAGATATTGAACTCTCAGAACACTACCCCCCACCAAACAAAAAACGTCAAAATGCCCAAATTAACGGGCTGGCTGGCCACATGGCTAGGAAGGCAAAAACGGTGGCTTTGTCTCAGGGAAGGGAAAAAAAAGGAGTACATGCAGCAGCTCAGGTGAAACAGAGGGGAACCTGCTGAACCTCTGGTGCCGGTCTCCTCCTCACAGCAGATGAAGCTGGCAGGTTTTGGTGTCCTTTCTCTTGTTGGTTCAGCTTTTTTTTCTGAGGTGTCAGGCTCAGAGCAGCTCCTGCCGGGTCCCCTTCAGGTCCTGGCCCATCTCAGCGATTGTCTGATTCCAGACCGAAAACCAAGCCAAAAGAGTTCAAGAAAAAAACCTGGAGGATCGCTGCTGCAGTTCAGGGAAAAAGGTGGGGAAAGAAAAAAAGGCACTTCTTGCTTAAGGTACCAAAAAAAAGTTAGTTAAGCAGCAAATTAACTGCCAGTGTCCACAGCACCAAGCACATCTGGGGGTGAGTCTTTGAAAAAAGCCTGCACCAGGACTCCCAGGCTCCTGCCCCTCTCCCCAGATACATCTTAAAGCTACAGCAGCCATTTCTGGGCATAAAGCAGACAATTAGGGAATAGAGTATCATCACAAAATCACCACAAGACAGTTGCTTAGCTAGCTTGGTTTTTTGTTAGCTTAAGCAAGAAGTTTCTTTTCCCCCCTTTCCCTGGCCTGGAGAGACTGCAGCAGAAATCTTTCAGCAGCTTTTGTTTTTTTCTTGAACTGTTCAGCTTGGTTTCGGTCCAAGATCAGACAATCGCCAGGAGCCGATTGGCCTGGACCATGGGAGCCACTCCACCCAGCCCAAGACCTCGGGAAAAGCAGAACCAGTAAGAGAAAAGACACTAAAATCCACCAGCTTCATTTGCTGTGAGGAGGAGACCAATGCCAGAGGTTCCACACGTTCCCATGTGATTCGCCCAGGCTGCTGTGTGAATTTTTTTTCCCTTCACTGAGACAATAAAGCTGGCACCATTTTGTCTGCCCTGCCATGCAGCCAGTCAGTTTGTTTCTTCCCCTGGCATTTTGGGGTTTTTTGTTCTGCTTCAGGTGGGTGGGTGTGTGTTAGGGGTAAGGTTCTGATGGTTCAATACCTAGCATTTATTAAATTTTTTTCCTGTGCTGTGCGGGCACATTGTTTGTCAATAAACTTTTTTTTTTCACTTTCACCCACTGGTATTCATTTTCTCATTGACAGAAAAAGGGATTACTGAAGCTCTTTTTCTTTAGAGGAAACACTCACTCCAGAGCATTTTCTCCTAAATTTGTCTCTAAGCTGAGACAATCTGCTCTTCCCAGCTAAACCTCTCTACCCCATTTTGTCCTCACCACCTCTTCAGCCTTTTGGTTCCCTTCAATATGGGTATCATCTTCTTTGCCTTAGTTATCCCTCAGGTCACTTTTTAACCTCTGCCCATGGCTTCCTAATCATGAGAGCCCAGAGCACCCCACTGTGTGCATGCAAAAGTGTGTTTGCATTCCCACAGGTCTGTGTTTGCATTCCCACAGGTCTGTGTTTGCACTCCCACATGCTATTCCAGCACTCCTGGCTCCACTTTGTGCTGTCAACTCTACTCATTAAAGTGCAAGGCCATGTGTGGGCTGGCTAGGAGTGACATTAGGGCACTGCAAAAACGTTGGACATCCTCCCAGTTGTGCTGAACAGGGCAAAACATGAGTCAAGCTACCCAGGTGCTCTTCAAGTGCACAGTCCAGGGGTATTCGAACTGACAAGGTTCAGTGATCCAGAGAAGAGCAGATAAAATATAATACAGAGCTGTTGGAGTGAGTCCAGGGGAGGCCACAAAGATAATTAGAGGGATTGAAGAACCTCTGCTATGAGGAAAGGCTGAGAGAGTTTGGATTGTTCTGCCTGAAGAAGAGAAGGCCCCCGGGAGACCTCAGAGCCCCTACCAGTGCCTAAAGGAGAGCTGGAGATGGACTTTGGAAAAGGGCATGGAGAGACAGGACAACGTGGAATGGCTCGAAACTGACAGAGGGGAGATATAGATTAGATGTTAGGAAGAAATCCTTCCCTGTGAGGGTGGCGAGGCCCTGGCACAGGGTGCCCAGAGAAGCTGTGGTTTCCCCATCCCTGGAAGTGTCCAAGGCAAGGTTGGACAGGGCTTGGAGCAATCTGGGATAGTGGAAGGTGTCCCTGCACGTGGCAGGGGAGAATTGGAATGAGAAGATCTTTAAGGTCTTTTCTCACCCAAACCGCTCCAAGATTCTATGAAATGGATCTCCAGCCCACTGGAGGCACAAATGAGATGGAAGCAGAAGTACATCAGCTGTGCTTGGATGCCTTTATTTATGAAATGAGCTAAAACAGAGAGTCTCAGAGCACAATTTCCAAAGTGGTTCCTTCAGTAACTGTACATTTAGCTCCAAGCCTTTACCCTCAATGCCTTGTTTTCCATAAAAGCCTGAAGGAGGCACTCCACAGCCTTTCTCAGGAAAGGACAAAGGACTGAACTCCTCTGTTCTCAGGGTACTGAAGAGGAGCACCACAGCAAATCCTCTGAAAAGCAATGCCAGAGAGAAGATGGCACCACAGCCAGTCCCTCTTGGCAGGACATTGTCATATGGCACTGATTTTATCCAAAACTCTGTCTTCATCAAACTGAATAACCATGAGGTACTTTGATCCATGGAAAACATGTAGGCATGAGAATGGAGAGAAGAAATACTCTGGTTTAAAAGTTTCTTGACACTACCAGAAAAAAACCTTTGAGCTGTACAGTCAAAGATGAAGAACCACCATGTGTAATTCCCAGGCTTCATCCGTACCCATCCAATGGGAAAAGAAAGTTGGGCTGAGGGACATGAGATAATATCAAGGGAAGCACAGGAGAAACATGGTTTTTTCTTCACAGTATAAGACAAAAGTGGTCCTAAATCTTTTAAAGACAAAATGGATCCAGCAAAAAAGGAATAGACTAGAACAGAGTAGAAAATACTTGACATTTCCCAGAAAGATTTGCACTTTTTTTCTAAGAGACCAACTGCCACAACATCCCTCAGTTTCCTGGAATGGACAAATCAATTTGTTCCCACACTCCAGCCCGACAGCACCATTTTCCATGCCCAAAGCACATGACAGGCATCAATTCAAAGCCACCAGCACCAAGGTGAAAATTCTGCTGCCTGTTAGACGCCCTTGCTCCCTGCATGCTGTTTCTTCCACCACATCTTTTTTTTTTCTCAGCTGAGTATCTCAAATTTAAAAAAAAAATAAAAAGGAGTGTTTTTTATGAGAGAACGGGATGATCTTGCTAGACAGTCATGATAAATCACTCTTTGCAAGTGTGAGATTATTTTCAGGGCTGCATCTGCTCCAGCTCTCTTGTCAGTGAGCCCAGCTCTCTGTTGCAAGTTAATTCAATGCTTTAGTGGGTGTTTCACTGGACAAAGTTTACAGTCTCACCTTCCTGGAGACATAACAGGAAAAACGAAGAGAAAGTGCCTCCATTCTGATCTTAATTTCTTTCTTTTTTCCCTCAAATAAAAAGCACCCAATTTTCTCCAGTGAGAGCACTGTTGGACACCAGTGACAGCCTGCAGTGCCTGAGGACAAGCTACAGAGGGAGATACAGGAAGGCAAAAAAGACAAGGAAACCCAAGAATCGGCAGTGATGGCCTGGGCAATGGTGGTGTCCTGTGGTGGAGACCCTGCCTGTCCTCAGTGCCCACACAGCACTGGGCTGCCTTTATCCACAGCCACCCGCAGACCCAGCTAGAAGTACGTGGTCCTCGTGCTCTCGTTGTCTTGGCCACCATCTTTTCCTTTCACCTGCCCATTCTGAGAGCCGCTGGTGGCATTTTCGCAGACCTGGTGAAAAGGAAAAGGGTGTAAAAGCAAGGAAAGGTGTGCGATGAGCTGATGGCAGCCATCCCTGAGACAAGCCTTCAGCAAACTGGACCCCATTCCCTGTTGTTCCCGTGGGCACCCTTCTCCCAGCAAGACAACAAAAGTATTGGGGTGCAATTCCACCTGGTCCCATGGGGAATGAGGGCTGGGAGCTATGAGAGGCTGAAAGCCAGGGGATGGGGCTACAATGCACCAGCCCTTTCCTGAGGAGGGCAGACAGAGGAAAGCAGAGCGCTGTCTGTTCTATCTCGCGGACAGGAATGAAGGGATGACCTCCACGAGCAGGATTACGGGGTCTCCTCCCCTCCCTGCACAGTGGGACAGCCCCACTCCATGCCCTTCCAGCCCTGTAACTCCTAAAGAAACCCCCAGCACATGCAAGGCCAAGGGGCTCCCCCAGCGCTGGCTCCCCGCATCCCCAAGCCCAGAGGCAGCACCAGGGATAAAGAAACCCCGAACACATGCAAGGCCAAGGGGCTCCCCGAGCGCTGGCTCCCCACATCCCCAGCCCGGAGGCAGCACCAGGGACCCACCTCGGCCGGGGGGTGGCCGTCCCCTGTGTCATCCGCCAGCTCGGTGCCGCAGGTCTCGGGCAGCAGGACACAGAGCAGCCCCCCCAGCACGGGGGCGCTCCCGAAGATGGCCATGGGGATGGCCCGGTGGTACTGCCCCAGGAGACGGACCAGCGGGGCCAGGATCCCGGCCACCCGCGCCGACATGGAGCACAGCCCCACACCCGTCTGCCTGCGGGAGAGAGGGGCAGCGGGAGGCGTGGGCAGGGGGTCAGCACCCCAAAGCCACCACGGGGCTGAGTGTGGCCATGGGGACAACTGGGCTCCTGCCCCATCGCCACCACCGGCCACGGCAGAGGGAAGCTCCGATGGATGAGGAGAGCTCACCTGACGACCGTGGGGAAGAGCTCAGCAGCATAGATGTAGGAGGTGGAGAAGGAGGCTGAGGCGGCAAACTTGCCGATGGTGGCCAGGACGGTGGTTGCCACGGGCTGGTCTGAGAGGAGGAGGAAAGACAGCTGCTATGGGATGGGGGAGGGCTCAGCACCGCTCACGGATTGTGACCGGGGATGTGCAGGGACAACTGCGTCACCTGCGGGGAGCCATCGCCTCTGACAGTGTCTGGCCTGGTGGCCACTTGCAGTGCACTCTGCATCCATCATCTCACCTCCCCCGGTATTAATTTTCCCAGAGCACAGCTCTGTTGACATTGGGCTGAGCTCTGCCCTCTGCTATCGCAATCAGCAAGAAAAGGTTTAGGTTTTTGGAATGGGCCCTGGGCCTGGCTCAGGCCTGGAGGGATGTGAGCCACCCTGGCTGGGAGGACAGGACCAGCAAGGGAAGGGCTGGGGCTCTGTGCCTCCCCGTCCCAGAGGGTGTCCTCTCCATGTGAGAGGAGGTTGTTCACCTTCAGGGATGCCGGTGATGATCAGACACACCAGGCCACTCAGCACCAGGAGCACGGCCTGGGTTTTCCTCCTCCCGAACCTCTGCAGAGTGAAGATACAACCAACACGGGCTGGGATTTCCACTGCTCCGAAAGCCAGCTGAGTCAGGTAGATGTCCAGGCCGAAATTTGTCACGTTCAGACTCAGCCCGTAGTAGACAAAGCTGTTCACAAACCTGAAAGCCAGGCAGGGTGGCACTGAGCAGTTGTGAGCCGAGAGGAAATGCAGCATTGATCTCCAATGACAACATTTTGACCAAGCCACAGCATTTCCAAGAAGACATAAAGCCAGAGGAATACCACAGGCCTGCCAAAGCTGGAAATGCCATAACCTTTCCCACAAAGCATCTTAAACACCCAGAAGCAGAAACATCCATCAATAACATTCAAAACCCACAAGGTGAATTTAGTTATGAATAACCAGGAATCCCTTCTTTTCTCCATCTAGAAACCTGGAAAGAGGGGACCAGGGAATGTCTCACCAGGCACATAACATGATTAAAGTCATCTTCTGCAGGTGCTTCTTCCGAAAGAGATCCAGGAAACTTCCGGACTTCACCTCTTTCTCAGGCTTCAACTTCAGAACACAGAAAACCAGAGTCAAAGCAGGAAAAGGAAACCCATGGCCAGCTCCTTTTCCACCTGCAGCCCATGGAAAGCCTCGGTGGGACAGGCCCATGACCCCCAGTGCTCTGGGAAGGGAGGACAGCCCAGTGGGGCTGGGCTCCTGTCCCTGTGCTCTGGGTGCCCAGCACAGCGGGTGGTGACTGAGAGGCTCCTCAGGATGAACATTTCCCCAGTGTAGGAACTTTGAGGCGGGCAAGGAGGGAACTCCCCTTCAGGCATTTCTGCATGGAAACCCACAGACTAAACAGAGACTCGGTGCTTATCAGTCACACTCCTGGAATCCTCACAGGAGAAAAGCCAGGGAAGCATTTCAGTCCTGCCCATATCCCCAGGTGGACTCCAGAAAGCTCCAGGCTGAGCCTCAGCAGAAGCTGGGCCTCTTCCAGGACCTTGTCCCTGTGTAACTCAGCTGGAGCTGGAGTCCCCCCCAGTCCACGCCCAGACCATCCCCAGCGGGAATGCAGAGCAGTTTCTGGGATGAGCTGAGCTCCAGGGCTGCTGCAAGGCCCAGGGCAGTGTCTGAGGACAAGAACCCCCCAGTACCTGCTCCAGCAGCCCTGGCGGGAGGCTGCGCTTGTTGGTGGCTGCCGCCTTCTGCAGGAGCTTCTTGGCTTCCTCGACTCTGCCTTTGGTCAGCAGCCAGCGAGCTGACTCCGGGAGCACCCTGCCAGGAGGAGAGGCCAGGATGTGCTGCTGTGTCCTGCTGAGTTCCCCCACAGCCCCTTTCTCTGGGAGCACGTCCAGCAAGCCGTGGCCACCGCAGAGTCAGATCACAGAACCACAGAATCTTCTGCCTCGGAAGGGACCCACAAGGATCAGCAAGTCCAGCTCTAAAGTGAATGGCCCACGGGATCAATGGATCTAAATACCCTAAATTTAGGCTCAAAATTTGGAGACCTGAGGCAAAGCAGCTGCTGCTCTCAGGAGCCCAGTGCCCCAGGGAGATGTGCTGAGCTGTGCAGCAGCTCCTCCAGCACCTGCACTCCAATGGGAAAGACCCAGCCTGGTTCTGAGGTGCTGCCACCTCCTCGCTCACACCCTTCACATCAGTGCTGCTGTGTCTGCAGGAGCTCTGTCCACATCCCACTTACCCAATGCAGAAGAAGAAGGCAAATATAGGGACAGATCCTGCAATTTCCAGCAGCCTCCAGTTGTGAATCCCATAACTCAAACCAGCCAAAATCATCTGCCCAATGGCGAAACAGCAGTGAGAAGTGAGCACTGCCTTTGGCCGGGAGGAGACACCGATCCATTCTGTAGCTGAAAGGAGGGAAGGCTCAGAGTCATCCAAATTATTTTTCCTGAGGCAAACAGGGTGTTTCCCTGGACAAAAATTATTCTGGAGGTGAGGATTAGACTGACCTCTTGTGCTGGGACACTGTCCCCTTGCCCTCCTCTGAGCACTGGCTGGGGAGAGACGCTCCCCAAAGCTCTGACTGAGGGCTGAGAAGATGTCAAAGTACCAAAGGACAGTGAAGATCAAGACCTGTCCTCACCACGGTGTTTTTCTAGCCAAACAGGAATATTTTTATTTCTTTGCAGACTTTTCTATTGCATCTTGAGATGCCCCAGGGCAAGGGCATCCTACTCACCTAAGGCCAGTGTGGTCATGGTGATCCCCGACACGGAGGCCCCCACGACACACCTGAAGGCCATGTACACATAGAAATGAGGCACAAAGGCAATTCCCAGGCCAAACAAGCCCTGGAGGAGAACGGAGATCAGAATGACTGGGCGGCGGCCGATCCTGGGGAGAAACAGGGGAGACACAGTCGGTGTCTGGAGATACCCCGTCGAGATGGCAAGGAGCCCAGCAGGTTATACAGTGATTTATATATACAGATACCCTGATAAGGCTCAGACTAGACTGTGGGATGACAAGTGAAGCACTGTCCACACATGCTGTGTCCCTCTTCCTTCCCCCCCCGTGTGGCCATGTCCTCATGGGACCCAAGGACTTTGGTCAGGGTCCCTATCAGTGAGAAGCGGTGACAAAATGCACGGGGTGCACGGTCCAGACAGGCTCACACCGCCTGGTCTGTGCTGTGCTGGTTTTGCACAGACCCTGGGCAGGGGGTGGTGGCTGCTCACCTGTCACTCAGAGGCCCGAAGATCATGGATCCCAGGAGCAGCCCTGCCATGTAGATGGCCTGGGCAATGTCATTCAGGTCCTTCCTGTCACACACCAGGTCAAACTGGAGAAAGGAGAAACAGATGCTTTTGGATCCCCTTTTCCAAGGATGTGAATCCCTACAGTATGCACAGGGCACACAAGTCAGAGGTGGGACAAGCCCTTGGGGCACTCAGTGGGGTCCCTCTCCCATGCACTGGGACCTGCAGGAGTCCCCCTCGTCCAGCCCAGCCAACCCAGGGGAGCCTCCTGGTCAGCAAATTTTGCTTTAGGTGGACCTGGGGACAGAAGCAGCAGCTTGCTTCCTGCCAGACCAGCTGACTTCCCAGAGGAGAAAGGATGGGTGCAATGCTGATTCCTGGGAGAAGTGGTTTCTGTTGAAGAGACGTCCTGCAATTGCCAGCACCCAGAGGGCACAAATGGAAAGAGTGACATAGGAAGGATCATAGAACCATAGAATGGTTTGGCTTGGAAGGGACATTAAAGATCATCCAATTCGAACTCTCCTGCCATGGGCAGGGACACCTTACACTACACCACATAGATCAAAGCCCCATCCAATCTGGCCTTGAACACTTCCAGGGATGGGGCAGTCACAGCTTCTCTGGGCAACCTGTGTCAGGGCTTCACCACCCTCACAGGGAATGATTTCTTCCTCATATTTAATCTAAGCCTACTCTCCTTTATCTTAATTTAGCATCTTTCTCAGCTGACAATTGTGATGTTGGGGGTTGGACTAGACGACTTTTAATGGACCCTTCCGAGCCAAAGCATTCCATGATTTTAAGTTGGAAAGGTTAACCCCTGTATGCAGAGGGATGGGGAAACCCAGGGGCAGGAGGTCCCACCAGGAGTGATCCATCTCCCCACTGACACCTCTATCACAGCCTGCACCCTCTCCAGGACCACAGCTGGGGGCTGCGTGGTCCTCAACCCAACCCACACCTGCTGTAAACCCCAGCCCTCCCCAGCTGCACCATGGTCAGGCACCAGCTCTGGGGGAACTGTGGCCATTTGGGTGTCCCGTCCCTTCCACATCCCAGCACACCAAACAGCGATTACAGACCTCGGTCAGCAGGGACGGTGGCTGTTCTGAGGGGTACACCCAGCCACTGCTGCACTTCTGCGTGTCATTCAGGCCGTAGGCCACGATGGAGTCGAGGTCCCAGTCCACCGGGGAGTACATGGAGCACTGCTCGAACTCCCCGTCCGCGCCCCGGGGCAGGGTGAGGTTCAGCTGCTCTTCCTCCGTCAGGTTGGGGCCGGCGGCGCGGATCCAGCTGGTGTCACAGTGGTGAGGCACATATGAGACCATAAAAAGCTGGCAAAACTGGTGGAAAGCCACGCTGAGGCAGGGGATCATGGAGAGCAGCACCAGGCATTTCTGAAATCGCCCAAAATCACCAACTGCTTTCAAAATTTCCCCAACCCCTGACATTGGTGGCTGTGTCTGGGACAGGACAGTGCCGGGACAGACTTCTCAGAAGGCTGGAATTAATGTTTAAACCTCAGATAAGCTCTGCAGTCATAGGCAGTCACTAGAAGTACACCATGTAATGTATTAATCATCCCTGTGCCACCCACAAACATCCAGTGCTGGCTGGAGCAGAAGGACCCCTGTTTCAGGGAACCTGGGCCACCTCCTCTGCCAGGGCCAGGTGGCACTGGCAGGGAACAGACTCTTCTCCACAGTGACTACAATGGCTGCATTTACTGAACCACTCAGGAAAGCAAGGTTCAGAGGGGCCAAAACGAGCCCAGCGTGATGCGGAGCTGGGAATAGCCCAGAGGAATAAAGGGAATTATGTTAATGGTGGGCAGAGCCAGAGACCAGGAAGGGCAGCCAGTTCATTGTGATTCCATGGGATGGGAGCTGCCGTTCCCTTCATCTTTTGCAGCTTCCCTGTGTGACACAAGCCAGGCACGGGATGTCCCCCCTTCCCACCAGTTCTCGGCCACCCTGCAGGCTGCTGGGGGCTAAATGCAGGGAAGACTTGGGGAAGGGGTAAAGGGATGGGAGAAATTTGACACAGGGCAATGGTGCTTGAGGCCCAAATGCCTAAAATGATAATCGAGAACACGAGTCCAGCACTGCTCAGCCCATCCCTGCTGTAGGAACACCATTTGCCTGGGGCCCCTTTGTGTTGTCCATGAGGTGCCCAAAAGCCACTTGGATACTCCTGCTGCCCACAGATCCACGAGAAGGGCACTGTAAAGCACGCTGGAAAACAGATCATGGATGCCCCACTAGGGTTGACCAGGGCACCCACAAAGAATTATTATTGTGGAGGTAGAGAGGAGGGAGTGCAGTTCATGCTCTCAACGCTTGCCAGGGTATAAATCTTCCCACTTTCACATCAGCCTGTGTCATCCTGAGGTGTTTCTGGAGAGGGGAAACTCATTCCCAGGTGCACAGGGCATGCAGAGCTTGGAGCAAACCTCTCAACCGGAGACAAGCTCTCAGGCCGCCATCCTGAGTGCCCTCCTGGCTCCATTTCTGCACACAACTCCTGCAGAGTTGGACTCCTGGAATGGTTTGGGTTGGAAGCCATCTTAAAGCTCATCCAGTTCCAAGCCCCTGCCATGGGCAGGGACACTTCCCACCACACCACGTTGCTCAGAGCCCCATCCAGCCTGGACTTGATCTCCCTTTCCCCCTCCTGGGGGCTGTCCAACCTCCCATCATCCCAAACAGGAACGCCCAAGGGGCTGCAGACACCACTCGGGCAAACTCCTTCCCCAAGACACACCACCCAACCCAGTGACAAGCAAACCACGCATTAACACCTGGCAATGGACAATTTGTTCTTTATTGATTAAAAATTAGACACATGCAGTAAAATACAAAGTCCAAAAAAGGAAAAAAAGCCTGACTATTTTACATCTTTCATTATAATCTACAATACACCAAAGTTGTGAAGAGGATCCGTTTTCATTAACAGAGCATTGTCCTTAAAAGTAGGAACTAACTTAAAATTACCACCTGCTTCCAGGTTCAGATCAGAAATTTGCACAAAAACCAAATTCTTAATGACACTGGAAAACAATTATGAACAGCATTGGCACTTACTGGAACAACATCAGAAAAGACAGTTGTCTAGTACTGTAATAGCCCAAGTAAATATTTTGGATCCCTACCCAAAAGATCTGGAGATCTATAGAGCAAAACCCATCAGCTTCTTTCTCACTTATTTTCTCCATTAAAGAACTACGGAACCTTGGGTTAGCGTGAGCTCAAGCTCCTTAAGTCCTGGCTTTGGGAAAATGGGGAATAACAATAAATAGATGCTGCATTGTTCCATTTGAGCAGTTTGAGTCCTAACCTTCCTCAGCACCAGTACACAAATGAACGAGGAGGTCCCCAGGGCATGCAGGCAGAGGGAAAATAATACTGTACCACAACTACCTTGTCTCTGTATCCTAAAGGCTCCCAACACATCCACACTGAGCACAGGGTGACGGGAAAATCAAGGTGCCAGCCTGCTCTTCCCAATCCAAGAAGCTTGATGGGGGACGCCGTAGGGAATGCTTTGTGTCAGGCAACAGGGAACAGTGCCACACGCACTCGGCCAAACCACGTTGCTCAGAACTCCCTGCTATCGGGCATTCGCTTCCTGGGCTCTAGAGAGCATCAGCTCAGCACTCCGGGATGATCTCATTCCCAAATTCTCATCCTCCTCTCCCTCCCCTTCACACTCACCAGCCATGAGGCTGCAAACAGCCCATGGGGACACACCCAATATCCACCCAGAGGCTACAAGCAACAGGGGCGGTAAAAAAGAACATGCACAATTCAGGAAGCTTCCACAGCTGCTCATAGAGAACAAGATATAAATACAGATTGTTCATCTGAAGACTTGGAAATTAAAAAAAAAAAAACCAAAAAACAGAACAAAAGTCCTAATTGAACCTAGTCATTCCGCTCTGTTTCTGCATTGTTTGTGTCTGATGGAAACAAAGCAGGTTTCCATCTGCATGTTAAATTACAGACTTAGAATTTCTGTGTAGAAAACACTCCAGAGCCAAGAGCAGTTACAAAGGCCAACTGTGAAACAGTAAGAAAAAGAAAGTCAACACCATTTATTATTCACATATTGCATTACAAGTGTCTCTTATCAAACTCAGAGCATAATTTATATTATTCATGTAGAAACTCAACTTCAACACCACATGGAAAGAAAAGCTAAATACGTGTGTGACGGGGGTGCAGTGACATCCTGATCAAACATCGAGGCTTGGGCTGACGCGCAGCCCGGCGACCCAAGGGATTTAGTGCAGGAGGGACAAGCCCAGCGCCCGCTTTTGCCCAGTACAACCACTCTACTGGCGATTCTTTATTGCTGTAAAACACGACAGGGATGGTTCCACGGGTACCAGCTTGCAAAGGACTGGGAACACGTTGGGAGGCCAGCCAGGCATGGCCAAACTGGGTTTCAGGGACATTCGGAAGTGCATCTGTTCCAAAGGCAAGGTGACACAGATCTCCTCTGCCTGTGACCATGGATATTGTGTTCGTCATCTGAAAGACCAGTTTCCAGGCAGCAATGCCTCGCTGGTCTGCTTCAAGAACAGACTACATCTAAGATGAAGAATGAAAGCAGCAGGAAGGACTGCTTAATGTAAATTAAAAGGTTCAGCCCTCATGCCACGCCTGGCACTCATGTGGAGAGAACCAAAATGATAAAGAAAAAAAAATAAAATTAAGGCAGTTTACAAAGGGAAGCTGACTTCTAACACCTCAGAGTCAAGGAACTTCTCAAAAACACAAACACAAGGGAAGGCAGCTCTCCCTCCTGTGGGTTAAGACTCCGCTTGCTTTTTCAGGTGCAAGCATTCAAACCAGCAGTTTTAAAACACACAGCCAAAGAGAAGCAGATTTCTCAGTCATCCAGGTGACCCAAACAACATGTACATTGGTGTTTCAGATAGAAGGAGAAGCAGGTAATGAACCAAAAAAAAAAAATCCGTTCAGTATTAAAACTTGTGCAAAAATAGCAAGTGAAAAAAAAATGAAACCACATGTAAGCAAACACTTAGGCAAGATCATCAGAGCAGTGGAACCCCCTGCTTCGTACTCAGTAGTATTTTTCTTTAAAGTAAGGCAATAATAAAATGAACATGCAGGCAATGACGTGTTGGGTCTGCATGTTTGAGATGACAGATACAAAAACATGAGAGTTGTTTACAAAAGGTGTAAACGTCATCGGTAATTTCAGGAAGGTTTGTGATCCTATTAAGGAAAATGTTAAAGCTTCTAGGAAGGGGGCTGTAGTTCAATTCTTTGGCAGTAGTGGTTCTTTTTTTAGGCTAACAGAAGCATTACGAATATGCACATGTGGGTTCTCTGTTGGGAAACATCTCCTGGGACCAATGTTTAGCTGATGCTGAGCTGTGCAAATCCTATAAGTTTGCCATCATCCGGAATTTCTGAGCCGTCGACACCAGACGCCTGAAACGAGGAACAGAGATCCAAATAGCAACACACATGCTCTACCTTCCAGCATAAACCACAAGCAGGTGTATCAAACAGGGCGTGGGGAGGAAGCAGACACAGGACAGCTTTGCACTGTATTCAGCAGCTCGCACTACCCAAAGTTAAAATTGAGTACTTCTATATTTTTGCTCTTTTTTTTTGAAGCTATGAAGGGCTGGGACTGAAGTTTTGCCAATGTCTGCTCCAACCAGACACTATATGTGCAATAACTGGGGCAAAACAAGTGAAAACTCCTTACAGGAAGAGTAAAAAATAAGAGCACTTACTGCTTCACTCCCAATAACCTGGTTACACCTTTGCTTTGCTGCTGTAATTCCCCCTGAATTTCATCACCTCTGAAAGATTCACCTGCTCTGCTCTCAGTTTTGGCTCTCTCCTTTTGCCCACCACTCTTTTATTTTCCTTTTTTTCTTCTTCATTTCCCCATTTCCTCCTCAGGGACAATGTATCTGGACCCTCCCTCATTCTCTTCCTCCAAGAAAGGAGTCTGTGGCAATTCTCAGCCCATCCACCTGCCTTGAAATATTTCTGCAAGTGCGCATCCTGAGCCCCAAAAACACCCCTTTGCAAAATTGTTATATGTTTATTAGCACATCATCTCACACTTATTTGTCCCAGGTGCTGCTCTGAGGATACAAGGAGGGAGCCTGCAGTGCATACAGTTATACAACCAGTAAGAAGCTTTGAGAAAGAAGGGAGGATTTAGAGTGCATACATCAGATGCCTGCAGTAGACATCTACATGCAATGCCTTCTCCTTGCAAGGGACAACTTGGTCAATTAGGGAACAGGAATAAATACCAGTCTGAAAGTGATGGATCTGTTTGCCTGGGGCTCTTCCACAATTTTCTGCAAATTAGCTGCAACTGAAATCACACAGACACAAAGAAAATGGGCAAATATTAGGACAGGCTGGAGAAAAACATCCCAAACTCATTAGTCCTCTTTCTAATACTTAACAAACTTTGAATTTTTACACTGATAAGGAAAGGTTTAGGTCTCAATTAGACTCAGTCTACTTAAATCTAAAGCTTTGAACTGTGAAAACGCTGTTATTGTTACTACACTACTTTTTCGGAGGTAGTTATTTTTCCCAGGACGTGACGGGATCAATAGTAATAAATGTCCAACTGCATCTGGAAATCCAGTTAATTTTGCACTAGCAGCTTTCCTGTGTACAAGGAACAGCTTTGCTTGCTGCAGTTGGAATACACCGGCAGTGCTGCCAGTTTAAAAGTCTCACCTGCTGCACAGGAGGACACATTTATTTAGCAAGCTGCTGTTTGAGGCAGCTGATTCCCCCACACAACTCGTGCTGCTGCCCCAGGGCACGTGCACCTCGCACCTCCTTCCCCAGCCCTAATTAAACCCAAAAAGCCTGGCTGATTCCAGTCCCAGAGCTCTCTTGCACAGGACCTGTGAGTAGGACAGGCTTTTGCAGCAGTTTGGTGATGCATCTCTGTCAGATGATAATGATTTGGCTAATGCATCAATTAGACTTCATTCTGCATTACAAGGAACATTTGCTTCACAATGTTACCAACTAAATCATATTTCTGTGAACTGGGGGTTGCCTGTATGTTGGCACAGAACTGTCACCAGAATTGACAGCAGTTGTGCAGAGCCACTGGGGTAGAGAATCAAGGCCCAAACAAGAAATTCTCCTATCACCCACTAATCAGGTAATTTTTAACATGCAAAAAATGACTGAAATGGTTAGAGCAGAAAAAATAATTTGTAATTACCTATTACCAGATCTCTGCCATCAACAAGACCTGCTGAAATGAGCTCCTGAGACACACCATCTGCAGTATCTGTTGGGGAGAAACCCAAGAGCCATCACCACAGAGCAGAAATTGTCCAGCTGGTGCAGGCATCACACAGAAACCTGAAGGAGCTTGTACAAACCAAACAGCAAAAGTGTCCTTTATAAAAGACAGATATCAGGGTGCACACTGGGTGCTGTGAATTCACTGAAGAGCTCCACTTTGGCCATATCCATCAGTTTTACAGCAGTGCTCCCAGCCCAGCCACAACAAGCCCTTTAGGAAGGCACTGTGGACAAACACACAACTGCACAACACCAAACACAAAACCTCCCCTTCACACTCTCGGATTTCCCACCAGCTCACCTTTCCCTGGGGTGAATTCAAACCGAATATCGTGGAGCTCTTTATTTGAATTCCTGTGGAAAGAAGAGAATTTTATATAAAAGAGACCATTTCATGGCACTGAGAGGTGCCCAAAAGAGAGTGCTGTCATTGAATAATCAGACTGTGAAGTAAATTCACTGCATTCTACTGCATTCCAATGCAGAAACTCATCACTTGGGTGTGCATGTGGAAACAGCAGTCTGCCTCCTAACCTGACAGAGCCTGGGCCAGCCCAGGACAGGTGAGTGCCACCTCTCTGGAACAAGGCCATGTTGTTCCACTGTCTCAGCAACTTGTATCCCTCAGCAGAGATATCCCTGGAGTGCATCTTTCAGAGGAGGGAAGTGCTCACTGACTGCAGATGCACATGCATCATGGAAGTGATGCTCAGAATCCCCACTCCAATGCCTTCCAATAACCAGGATGCTCCAGAGACGAGAGGCAGGTTCTTTTAATGAGAAACAGCAGTGTGTGCAAGGAGCACAGAAAGATGTTTTTTTCTGCCTGTTTCTAGTGACACAGACCAGAATCCACTCCCTGAATTGGGTAAAAGCTGTTCACTCTTGGAATTGGCTGAAGTCTGAAGCTGTGCATGAAAGTAAGATGGCCCAGCACAATGCCAGAACCTCTGGATCCCTGAATCCTTTTAGGGAACCCAGCTAATTCCTCCTTCCCATTCCATTAGAGATCAGCAATGTTTACACAAAACCTCTTTCAACACATAGGTTTTGCCAAACTCAAGTGGATGTGATAAACTGCTTTTCCAGGCCGCAGTTTCAGAAGAGCAGAAGAAATCCAAGCTGACAAGTAGCATTTAACCACCACCCTACTAATTAAAAGGCACAGAAGTGTGCCAGTGGCCCTCTCTCCAAAGGCTCATCTTGACAGAACAGGTCAATTTTGTGTCCTTACCTTAACCTTAATACAAGGTTGATGGGGACTCTCACATCTTCCTGTACCGGAGCTGCAGCAGGGGCTGCAGGTGGGGCCTGCAATAGGATTACATCATTTTAAATCAAGTTAACAATTCCTTGATCTGGCTTTAAAACTTGAGATAACCTTGATCAACTATAGATATAAGTAAAAGTTTAACGCATCGTTTGAATCATGGCACTACAGTGAGAATGATGACAGAGCAATGAACCAGGCAAACTTCACACTTAAACAGGAGGGTCTCTGCAATTGCCTTGAAAAGAGTAAAATCTTCACAATTTTGAAAAATGCAAAAATGGCAGGAGACTTCAGAAGTGCTAAATGTAAAAAAACTGCTTGCTTTGCTCTAAAACTTAAGGTTTTTGCATATCCATGATAGCTTTAAGACCTCCTGTGTTTTAATCCCTGCCCCAAACATCTGATTTTAAAACCTGATACAATTGTATCACGAAAAATTTTAATTGGCATATTAGCATGCACTCTCGGTTACCTTTTTTTTCATGAAATCAAAGACTTTAAGAGCATCTAGCAGCAATTTTATAGCTGCCTATTTTCAACTCGGAATTACTTCTGAGTAATTATTGGAACGTGTAATCAAATAATTTCATACTGGTTAGCAGCAGGTTTCCAGTAGGGAAGATCCAAGAGTTGCCCTGCATTTGTTACAATACTTGCAATATTTCCAGTAAAAAGCTAAGTATTACTCAACCTCCAGCAAAAAAATAAAACAGAGAGAGGTCGGTCACTTGTACTGCCCATGCTGAGGCAAGGGTTTTATACCTGCAGGAACAAGACTGACACAACACCAGGCTGATAATTTAAGCATAGAAGTATTGACCAAGTGGTTTTCATCTAGATCACTTGTTTTTTCACAAGACAAAAAAAAAATAACGTTTTGTTTAAGACGAGCATTTTACTCCAAGGTCCTTTTGGCTGAGCAATGCAGCTCAGGGCTTCTGATCACAACCTGGCTCCTGTTGAAGCTGAAAACCACCAGGTCAGTGAAAACAAACAAGGGTTCATGGAGAAGCCCAGAGCTCTGCAAAACAGTAACCAGTGAGCACCAAGAACCAGAGGAGAGCTATAAAGAATAACACAGCCACACAGAGAGCTGTGAGGAAGAACAGATTGGCAATGTGGAGATATAAAATAGAGCATATTGACACTAAGATAGGGAAGAACACACTGACACAAGTTCATTAAGTTCAGCTTAGGACAAGCTACCAATAAATAAAGTATTGGGCACTAGTGGCAGTACTGTGATAGTGCATATCCCAAGTGTCACTGACACCAACACTATGGCAGCCTTCACTGCTGCTGGTGTTTCAAACTGCTGCATAAAATGCAGGGATTAAACACAGGCCTTTTTAAAGAGATTTGAAGGGGTTTGATTTAAGTATTAAAGCTATTTTAACGTAGCCAAGAATATGTTGAACTTCCACGGTTTCAGATTGTTCTAGCACATCTAGAATAAAACAGCTACAGGCAAACCTGAAAGGTGGCAGGAAGGGTGTCTGCTCTTACCTGGACTGCTGTTGCTGGGGCTGCTGCTGCTGCTGCTGGAGCTGCTGCTGCTGCTGGGGCTGCTGGAGGAGCCTGGCTGGGTGGAGGTACAGCAGTTGGAGGTTGTGCAGGTGCTTGTCCTGCAGCCTGAGGTAGTTCAGTAGGTGCCTGTGCTGGAGCATTGAGTGAAGGACCTGGAGGCTCAGCTGATGGAAACAGCTGCAAGAAAAAAGGAGTTTTAGTGAGAAAAGGAACTCAAGAGTTCTGATTCAAGCACCAGCCTTCCCAGAAGTGCTTGTCTGTCACATAAATTACTTAGAGCTCTAAGTTCAGTGCCTAGGGCATTCCCAGGCCTCCAGGACATTAACGCTGATCCCAAGTTGGTGTTCAGGGGTTTAATGTGTCCTTATGTCCAGGGACCCATTCTGTCCTGATATTTGCATGTTTCACTCCTCATTAAACCAAGATACCAGCATGGCTGTGGATCTTGGACAAAAATTACATTCTGTGGCAAGGCTGTGTGCACACAGATATATCCAGCTGGGATTAGAGCACCCTATCCTTCAGTCTCCCTCTTTCCTGGAATCTGAGTCCTACTTATATTTCCAAGCAGCCATGCCCTCAGAGCAGAGCAGCCCTGCTTTGACTTGTAGCACCTTTCAGAGAACAAACCCCAGCAAAGCAGTGAGATAACTATCGACAACTGAGCCCTTCACCAAGCAAATGTCAGAGTGATTTGGCTATCAATGGAAAGTGAATTCAGACTTCTTCAAATCACACTAGAGAAGACTGAGGATTGGACTTAAGTCTCTTGCAAAAAACAAAGCCAACTAACCAAACAACCCCCCCCGAAAGAACCCAACAAAAAACCATATAAAATTAATTTGAGGGTGGTGAAAAAGAGCTAAATGAAAGTTTAATATCTTTTTTACCTCTTATTATTCAGTACAGAGAAACCAATTTTGGCATGTGGGCCAAAGAACTGCCAGCTTGATGGCACTTCAGCTCCTCCAGTTTACTCTGACAGGTTGTAGGAAATATAAATCACTTTCAAGGTTGGAAACCTGGACAGGACACCTCCAATGGGAAAATTAATCTCAACGGGATTCTGCTTTTCAGCTTTTTGTTTGAATTTAGAATTTATGTCAAATTACAGTGCCAGAACTGTAGTCTTTTTTAAAATGTCCCTTTATAAACACTTCTTGGAAACAAATGAATGAAGAACAGGACAGCCCAACCCAAGACTAATTTCCAGGAGACAGCTCTGTTTATCTTTCAACACAGATAGGGAAAAGGCAGACATAGCACAGTCTCTGGAAGATAAGCAGTCCCTATCACTGAAAGATGAGACATACTAATATTCCTAATGTAAGAAACAGTTCAGAACTGAAGAAAGATGATAAACTGCAACTGAAGTTTTGTTTGATATCAAATACTACTACAGATTTCTTTCACAGTTCTGAGCACAGGTTCCAAACCAGAGAATTAGACAACACAAACCAGACATCCTAAAGTTGTGTTCTGCTGGGTTCGTGTTGTTTGGGGTTTTTTTTAAGGAGGAAATTAGAAGACAGTTGTTTTGCTTAGATTATTCTTGTGACCAATTCATTACCTTACAACAAACACACTTTTGCCACAGCAAGCTGACAAGACATACAACAAACTTACCACAAGAAGAGTTCTTGGCATTACACAGCCAAGGATTCCTTTTATAGGGAGCTCTTCAAACAGAGCTCAGCTAGACACTGGCTTCTACTTCACACAATATTGCTTTCAAAGGCTAATAAAACATGTTCCTTGAAACAACAGCAATAACTAGGAGTCTTTTCAAGAAGCCATTTGCAATTATAACTTACCTCGGAATTCTGTACAGGTTCTTTCACTCTGGGAGACTGAAAAACAGAGAAAAAGATGTCATTGCCTAGACCAAAGTGAAGCTTACTGACTAGGAGGACTTGTCAGAACCATACTGAACACGAGAAACCTACATAATTGTTTCAAGTTACATGTGTGTATTAAGATGCATGATAAAAGGGACAGCACATGATTTGTTGTCATATTGTACCACCCAGAAACACAGTCATGTGTCAGAACTTGCAGTCAGTATTTCCACAGTGGCACACAATACCCTAAGATGCTATCATTGTTACCCATTAGCAAAATCCAGGACTCTTGAAGATCACTCAGATTGGCTTAAATTACTTATGCACCAAGATGGGAAAATCCACTTTAAGCTACTCAAATCTGGCAGAAAAATATATACACAGATCCCGCCTGGCAGAATTCTGCTAGAAAACAAATTCCCTTAATTGACTTAGGGAGGTAGTTTCCAAACCAGCTTGCTTAAAACATACAGAACCTTTGTAGGGTGGTAGGGGGGAATCAGCTTTGCTTGTGCTGCTTTTTAGAAGGAAATCCCTGGCCTGCTCTCCCTGCCCTGGGACCCTGCATTCTGCTGTGCTCTTTGTGAGAGAAGGCAGAGAACTGACAGGTAGGTGTACACTCAGCAGTGAAACAAAGAGGCCAGTGGAACAAAGGGGAAAGTGCAGGCAAAGCAACGTGACCAACCTTTGCATATCAGTAAAACAAAGATAACACTGCACCAGCTGTTTCACATGAGCAGGGAGCAATTGCCGAGTACTCCTGGAAAGCCCTGCCATTAAGAGAGCCTGCAGCTTTCACTTTCAACAAATCCAATTACTGTGTGGAGATAGGTGGGATGGTTTGGTCCATGCTGGGAATAAAAAACCAAACCTGTTCCTTCTCCACATAATGGTCTAACAGGTTGCTGTTTGGACAGTACAAGCTGGACAGCAGAACATTAAGGCTCATCATGCCCCTACTCCACTAATAGAGGCCACTATCTTAACAAGTGCAGATCAGAGCAATTTGTAACATATGACTCAGAGGCTTCTTGTGAGAAAAGGTTAAAAAGTCTTACTCTCAGAACAGCAAATTTCAAAAAGCCCTCTGGACAGGGGGAGAAGGAACAGTTCCGTCAGCATGACTGTGTGCAGGCAGTGTCAGGAAAAAAGTCACACAGCCAGAAAGGTAAAGCCTGGAATCCATCTCAGTGTGCTCAGCCTTCACTTGACAGTTACCAGGTGGGATGAAAAACATGGCATTGCTCCCAGAGAAAGAGCCCTGCTTCACATCTGCAGGCCACAGCTGCTGCAGTGTTCTTCCAGGAACAAAGCTCATATCCAAGAGTACCTGGATGCCTCAAGGAATTACATAAAAGGAACTTGTCTGAAAGACCAGGGTGCAAGTATAGCAACACTGGCCCTGCCCCTCAGCTGACAACTAATCCAGATAAATGACAAACAGAAGTGGTGAGAGCCAGTTGAATATGAGCCAGCAGTGTGCCCAGGTGGCCAAAAGGCCAATGGCACCTGGCCTGTGGCAGCAATAGTGTGGCAGCAGAACCAGGGCAGTGATTGTCCCCTGTACCCAGCACTGCTGAGGCACCTTGAGTGCTGTGCGCTGTTCTGGGCCCCTCACTACCAGAAGGACATTGAGGGGCTGGAGTGTGTCCAGAGAAAGGCAAAGGAGCTGGGAATGGCTCTGGAGCACCAGGCTGACAAGAAGGAGCTCAGAGAGCTGGGGGGGGCTCAGCCTGGAGAAAAGGAAGCTCAGGAGAGACCTCACGCTCTACAACTCCCTGACAGGAGGGTGCAGCCAGGTGGGGATCAGTCTCTTTCCCCAGGTAACAAGTGAAAAGAAGAAATGGCTTCCAGTTGCACCAGGGGAGGTTTAGATTGGGTATTAGGAAAGATTTCTTCACTGAAAGGGTGCCCAGGGAAGTGGTAGAGTCACCATCTCTGGAGGTGTTCAGAAAACATGAAGAGGTGGCACTTGGGAACAGGGTTTCATGGTGAATACAGTGATTCTGGGCTAACAGTTGGACTCAACAATCCTGGAGGGCTTTTCCAACCTTAACAATCCTACGATTTTATGAAACACGTGGACAGAAAGAAAACAGGACAAACATTAAAAAACATTTACCTAAGGCACAAATAGACTGACTTTGGGGATTAGTTCTAACTAATTTTCGCTTGTGTAATCAAAGACGATGTGAGTAAGCAGTGAAATGTGACCACACAACTCACCACTGCACAGATTTACTGGGTAACAGAAGGTGCACTATTTAAAAGCCCAGTGCACAACTGCTTTAATTTGAATTCAAGATTTTAAAGGCAGAGAGAAAGTTCAGAAGGTCTTTATATCTAAAAGGTAATGTTGACCCAGCAAGTCACCATACTCAATGAATTGAAGAGGTATTTCTGGCTCTGGGTTTAATAAATATTTGCCTGCTTTCAGGTGCAGTCATAGGAAGAGACTTGTAAAATACATGTTTGCACATATTAAATTCACCCTATTTTTTCTGTAAAGTGGAAACAAGTAAAAAATACCAGCATTTTTTTCATTTACATAGATGATTTTATGCAGATTAATACTTCAGTATTTGGGCACATTAAGTCAATTTGTAGGGCCTCCTTTTACTTTGTGGCTGACAGCAGTAAAATGCAGGTAGAGATGGAATCACAGAATCACAAAATGTTTTGGGTTGGAAAGGACCTTTAAAAATCCTCTACTCCACCCCCACTGCAATGGGCAAGAAAAAAAGGTGCCACCTAGTTAACACAAGTTATTCTATCCAACAACTTGGATAAAATTGCAGGGGGATTTACAGACAGGTAGACTTTATACCAAGTGTTTGAAATACGACCAATAATACAGGATAAACACTAATCCTCAATAACACCACCGTATTCATGGCAAAAATTGGCAGTTTGGATACAAGTCTAAGGACTGGTTGAAAAGGAATCAAATTCAAGTAGCCAGGCAGACACGTAGTGAGGTCTGAGGTGCTGCAGTGCCCCTCCTGACATCCTGAAACATACAGGTGCCCCAAAGTGCTGTGTTACACATGAGGTGCCTCCAAAATGATAATATACATCTGCAGGAGGTAACTGAATTAAAACCTACTACTCCAACATCCTTCCTAAAGGTTTGCTGAATGGGAGACCTACAAGTAAATGCCAAGCACAGCCCAAATGAGAGCGACCAGGACAGGCAGCAGTACAAGGAAAATATATCAAAGCATCAAGAAAAAACTGTCTTGAAAAGGAGCTTGTAAACACGTGTGTCAATCTGCTTTTTCCTGCCTAAGAGGAATGAAACAAATAAGTACTGTTCAAAACACAGTAAACAGTGTTAAGTCATGGTACCCTGAGCTTTGAGACAAGATACAACAAGTTCTAAATAATCTCTGAGACAGAACTAGGGTCTTTTACAATATTGCCTCCTAAAATTCGATCATATTCTAGCCTAAAAAAGGAATTTAGAAGAATTCAGCTTATAAAGCATCAAAGAATCTCAGCAGTAACCACCTGGTACCAAGAGATCTTCCTTGATCATGTACAATACGAATCTGGAAACAATAAGCTCTTTAAGAAGTCACAAGAGTTGCTGTCATAAAGTACGGAATTAGTGTACCAAGTGGCTTTTAAAAACCCAAGCATTTCAAAAGATGCTGAAAAGATGCAAAATCTTGCATTTAATATTTAAGTGTCTATTCACAACAGCAACAGAAGCCAGGCTAATGAAAGAGAAATGAGAGAAGTTGTAACGGGATAAATGCTTCAAACCAATATTGCTTTTTTCCCTTTCATATTGAAATGCTTCCTCTAAAAATCCTTCACTGTCTCACTAATTCAATTACAGGATGATTAAAACACAGAGTCTACTTCCAGCCACCTGCTGTAGTGAAAAGGGACCAGGCAAATCATTACAGTCAAAACCCACACAGGTGACCGCTGGGGGAAGGCAACCTGAAAATTCGTTGTCATCTTTCAGCTGATCATTATGCATTACTCCTCTGAGTTGTTGGGGGGTTTGTGTATGTACTGGGAGAGGGGAAAGTGGTGTTTTCCTGAGGATTTTCAAGAACAAGACCAATCACTCCTGTGATTTCAAGGATGCTGTGAGCTTTTCTACCAGGATTAATCGATTTCAGTGTAACTGGGTCGGGGTGGGGCAGAACCAGACCCTGTATGTTTCAGGAATCAGCCATAAGAACAGGCCCTATTGATTTCAGCTCCATCCTGGAGAGGGCAGTAGGATAAAATCTCTCCTTACACTTCCAGAAGAAAGCATCTCAAGCAGTCTGCACCCTTAAAGGGAATATCCTAGCTGCAGTGAATTAGTATGCTGAGCTGGGAGCAGGCTGTCTGAATTAACATTTCCAATTATGCTGAACATCCCTGAATGAGACCAGCTGTGCCCCAGCACAATGACAGAAAAGATCAATATGATTTCTTCAACCTTCAGTCTGCTTTCTTTGCTTCAGCTCCCAACTCAAGGGAAGGGATTACAGCTTGCTGTGTATCATGCTTAAGGCCATGTGCTCCCCAAATATTTTTAGACGTACCACAACTGGAAAACAAAACAGAGATAGTGGAGTTTGAGGACCCACCCTGAGCTGTGAAATTGCTGCTCTGCCTTCCTCACTTTCTTCATCGAACTCATCATCACTCCACTCCCAGCCACCATCTTCAGTCTTATGAAGACGCCCACTGGAGCCTGGGACTCTCCGGACCTGCTCAGCACAAGGACACAGAACTCACATCTCAAGCAAACAGTTTCTACATTTGACTTTTTTAGAAGAAATGGCACCAGAACATCTTCAGGTTCTATCACCTGCCACACTGTCTGATTATTTTATTGAAATGACTAGCTCTACTTAGAAAAAGCTGCACTGCAGTAGTTATCATTAAAAATGTGAATACAAGCATAAAAAAATAGTACAGCTGTAACAGCAAGAGCCCAGGAGGTTTTCGGTACCTTTTTAGATCTTTCAGTGATTGTTGGTGCTCTCTGCAACATCTTCTCTTGTAAAAACTCTTTATTCTGCAAAGGAAAAAATACCAAACATTTGCATTGCTGGAAATGCCCTTTGATGCCTTCAGTGTCTCTGATAAAGTAACTGTTAAGCTGTTTCTAGCACAAAGTGGTTTACATGTTCCATCCCTATTCCCCCAAAGATATCAACCACTTCCCTGCTTTGGGCTGCAGTATATGATGTTTCATCCTAAATACCTTTTCAGTTAACAGTGCCACTCTCCTTATGCAAAGTGACACGGAATTAACAACTGAGGAGTTGGATATTATTCTGGTTTACTTGGAAATATACGTATTTTACTGCAATATCTGGTACCCTGCTGAGGCATTTGGCATTCTTCCACTTGCAGATACTACACCACCTGGATCCAACCCCTTTGCTTTATCTTACTCCTAAATTCATGCCTGTCCAACTGTCAAAGGCAAATCTCAGATGTCAGACAGGTTAGGATGCACGAATCCCTCTGAGCTGGAGTAAACAGAAATTGCAGCAGCAAGATTTAAAGTGGCTGAAAAAACATACAGCATTTATGTTTAGAAAGGAAGTAAATGCAGTGATCACAACAGACTGAATATTGGGAAACCGCTGTGATGCTTTATTGTAATAAATTTCCTCTTCAGCAAGCTGCTCCAGACTGGCCAATGCGGGCTCCTGAGAATACAGTTTTCTCACTGCTTGAACTGTGGGGCCAAACCTGTGGCAGCAGGGGAAGCAGGGCTGTCCAGGCAGGCACCCTGGCATTTGGCTGGGTATTCCACACCACACCAGTGCCATTGGAAAGCTCTGCTGTCCCTGCCCACGCAGAGCTCCCAGAACTCCCCCAGGATGGCTGCTTGCAGGCAGGATGGAGAGTCTCAAGACACACTCTGTCATTCCTGATAAGTGGCTCCCAGCATTATCAAACCATACTTTTACATAACCTAGATGGTATTTAAATATATGACTCAATATAGATGTATAGAAGCTGCACTCTTCAGCCTTCAAGTTCCAGCTGTCAGTTTGGCAGTGGCTGATTGTGACAGTAATTTAACCCCAAGTGTGAACTGGCACACATATTCACTTCAGATGCCGGGTTAAGGATTGCCTCATTTACAATAATGTTAATTTTCTATCACCACCCATGATAATATGTTACTCTCCAGCAGCTTAATGAAAGCACGAAGGAGATTTAACACACAATGAAGTGTAACGTGAACCACAACTCGCATAACCAAACAGAGAAAGGTCAGCAATGTGTAAACCATCTTGTCACTTTGGACACCAAGTGTACATCCAGCATAGAGATGCAGACTAATCAGCTGCCTAAAATCCTACTATGGACAGTGAAACCCTAGTCAGTACTGTCAAGAGCCCAGACATCAATTAAACTTGCCCTAAAGCAAACTGCTGCATTTCATCAACTGGATCACCCTCCAGACTTCCCTGGTTCATAGAATTATCAAATCACACAATACCCTGAGTCAGAAGGGACCCACAAGGATCATCGAGTCCAACTCCTGGCCCTGCACAGGACACCCCAACAATCCCACCTAAGAGCATTGTCCAAATGCTCCTGGAGCTCTGGCAGCCCTGGGGCTGTGACCATTTCCTCGGGAGCCTGTTCAGTGCCCAACCACCCTGTGGGGGAAGAACCTTTCCCTGATATCCAAACTAAACACCCCCGACACAGCTTCAGGCCATTCCTTCAGGTCCTGTCACTGGTCACCAATGAGATCAGCACTTGCCCCTGGGCTTGTCCTCATGAAGAGGAAGTGCAACTCCCCCTGGGTTGCACCTGTTAGGTTCCTGTCAGCTTTAATAGGGCATCCAGCTCCTGTACAGATACCTGGTGTGGCCAATTCCATTTAAGCATCTTAATCTGAGAGTTGAAAACTACTCTGATTAATTAGTGATGCTGCTGGGCTATTCCAAGTATGCAGTCTCTTTTTGACAGTTTAATCTGTATTCTGCTCTAAATCCCATGCACTTTGATCACAAAAAAAAAAAAGCAAACAGAAAATACTCCCCCCATGCCCATGGAAATACAAATCCTGCCCTGTGTTACTGCTGTCTGTCTCCTGCAGTAAGACCTTGCACGTTGCATATGCACTAATCTCCAGGCAGTAATTACATAATGCTCGCTGGCAGTTCACTCCAAGGCTAGAAATGGGAGTTTCCTACTGTTTTGTATCACAAGATCTTCACTTTCCATAAGGCAACACAGGCTGAAATATCTTTAGGTAGCTCTTGCACAGTGGGCCTCATTCAGCCCCTTGAACACAGACTGATTATAGAGTTTACTAAATATAAGTTACACTCACTGCAGCAGAGACCTTTATAGTTGGACAGGCAGCCAGAATGGCACCATTACAAGGGAGGAACAAACCCAAAAGGCCCTGAAAGACATTTAAATGCTCGAGAATTCCTAGATAATTTCTGTCAACAACAGCATACACAGGAGGTACAGAAGGGGGATTTTATTCTGTTCCTGCACAATGACCCATTCAACTCACTCAGCTCTGCTGGCTCCAAGTGAAAGAGCCCACACTCCTGCCAGTAAAGCTGTCACCCACAGCTATCATGCTTCTGAAAAGTCCTTTCCACAGCCTCTGCACAAATCAGTTTAGGAAGTGTTTTCTTACCTTTGCTTTTGTGAAAAATTTGTGTCTTAGGAGTTCTGCTGCTGTTGGTCTGTCAATAAAAACAGATGTAGAAAAGACAATTATAAATGCTCCCTCTCAACCCAACGGTCTTCCAGGCTGCTGCAGCTTGTTGGCATCTGTGAGGGCATCAGCTTCTCCTGTATAATTCCCCTAAAATCAATGTATTCCAAGTAAATTTTACACCAGCAATCTTTTAAATTACTCAGTGTATTCTGAACAAGGCCTATTCTGTTCAAAAGCAATGAATAACTTGGGACTGGTGGGGAGAATTTGCTCCCATTTTGATGCTGAACTTGAGACTCTTAAGATAACAACAGGATCACAGAAAAAATTTGCTCAAAATTGAAATCACAGAATCATCACTAGAGTGCAATACTCACTCTGTGCAAGTAACAATTATTTCAGAGATACCTGATTAAATGTGTGTAATTAGTTCCATTAAACACAGGTGGGATAATCAATCTTGGTCTAAAATAACATGAACAAGTATAAACTATTTTCCCCTTTAAGTCAGACTTCAGAATAAATATTGGAAAGTGAGAGACATCCCTTGGTCGGTTTAGGAGGAATTTGCTAAAGACTCAAGCCTAAATGAGAAAGTAGCAGCTTACAGCATGTTCCACACTGCAAACAGTGCTTAAATAGTAACAGAGTTTAATCAGTGACCTGCAAAGGCCATTTATCACAGGGTTTATTTCATCACAGACTACTCCAACAAAAGGCATCCTTACAGCAAGGGAGCCCCTAAAATAATGAAAAAGCAATTGCACTAAATTCTCTTCCCATGCAATATGCCAACCTCCTGCTTCCACAGTCAGGATGAGGCCAGTGGCTGTCAGTAGTGCTTGAAGAGAGAGAAGGGGTGTGCCACAATTCAGTAATTATGTATAATCTGATCAACACACATCCTAACCTGCAAGGATAGGATATGCTTTAGAAAGGTGAAAAAATGTCATGCTGGGAAAAAAACCCCAGCTATCAACTTTTATCAAGCACTCCACTGGATTCATTAAGCATTTCAAGTGCAATGCTTGTTAGAAGAGAGAGACGCATTGCACAGTGCGTGAGAAGCCTGTGTTCCTGGATCTGACACAAGAGGGAACTGAAAAATGTCTTCATTGTTATTATTATTATTTTATGAAAGCACTTTTTCCTTTCCAGAATTAAGTTTGCTTACTGAGGAGGAAAAAAAAAACAACCTAAGAAGTATTAAAATATGGCACAGCACACAAACCACCCCCTTGGTAATATTTCCTACGTCACTGAGTAGTCAAGATACTGTTCAAGGAAGGCTGAAAGTGTCATCAGGTCACTTAAACAATCTGTATTGATGAAAACATGTTGGTAAAATTTGTTTGTCCTGATTTCCCCTCCAAATCAAATATTACGTATTATTAAACAAGTCAAAACTACACTGAAAGCCTTCTCTGCACTGGCAAATTTTAAAAAGTTTATATTTATGTAGTTTTCCAAGTAAACACATTGCCCAACCTGTAATTTCTGATTTGTAAACACAAAGCAGTTTTGACTGTGAACAAAACATGAACTGAAGTCACCTGCTGGAGGTGGCCAAGGGAGAATGGCTCTACCCAGGCAGTGGACTGGGATGCACTCTCATTAACCCAAATGGAAGATGTGTGCCCTGGCCAGGCACAGTGCCAGACATTTATCCATAAAAATACGGACAGACAAGAGAATTTGTTGCCACACAGCAAGATTGCTGTGTTCCTTGTGACTGAAAGGTTGGAGGGGCAGAGAGTATACCAACTTCAAAAAATAGGGAACATAATGATGTTTGTGAGTTTGGGGGTTTTTTTTGTTTGCTTGTTTGTTTCAATTTATTTTGCTGTTATCCATTCTTACCTTTTTTCAGGGTCTTTTTGTAGGCACGATGAAATCATCTTCCTAAATGATTTCCCATATTTCTTCAGCATCTCCTTATCTTGCACACCAGTTTCCAAAGATGGAGGATCGTTTTGTAGCGTCAGCATTAAAACCTGAAATAATTATTGCTATTGGCAATGAGATTTTCCTTGGCCTTTGTTAGAGACAGATCTTGGGGAAAATGTATTTTAGACAAGCACTTTCATCAAGCATCTGAGTCAACAAGGATGTGTTGACAATGAACACCCACAATTTAAGTTACTGCTTTCCATTCTATCTCCTGGCCCACAGTGCAGTCTGTGGGCCAAACACAAGGTTGGAATGCATTTTCAGGTCTGTTTCATGGGATTAAAAGCACAAGCAGAGCAGAACTTCTACTAGTTTTCCTCATTCGAGATGAGCAGTTGTGCAAGGCTTTTGATTCAATATACCTCCCTGAGGTATTTCTTAGCTAGAAATCAAATTAAAGACAGAGGGGCAACATAAAAAAATACACGAGTTCACTTCCTTGTACCAATGTGACAGCAGGTGAAGACATTCCTCACATAAGCACCCATCAAGCCAAACTGATTCTTTCCCTCACATCACTTAAATATTCTGAAGGAAAGGAAGAAAATTACTCATTTCCATTTCCACTTGTCACCTACATACAGATGAATATCTATTTTTAGAAAAGGAAACAGCACATAGCACATTTAAATAGCTTTCAACAGCCATATTGCTTAGGGCAGCAAAAGCCCATCAATCTAGCTGAAATTATACAGCCCATGACAGAATTCCCTGCTTTCTTCCCCACTCCTTGAAGGGTCACTTAATGCATGAGTAATTTTGCTGCATAACAAAATTAATCTGCAGTGCAATACGCTTACATGCAATAAATAAAATAGAGAAGTCTTTTTGCAGGCTCATGACTGGAACCCAAACCTCACAGAACTGGGGACTCAATTCTATCTGGCATATGACAGCACTAAGTAGGTGCTGTTGATACTAAATAGGTGCTGTTGGTATTCAAGGCTTTATCCCATGCACTCAAACCACAATAAACAGAAGTACAACTTGCAGAAGCTGCTGCAAAATGCTACCAATAATCACAGCCCAGAAGGAAATACCAATGAAAACCAGCAGCACCTAAATCAGCAACACATTCCCCTGAACTGCTCTTTGCTCTGCCACAGCCACTGATGTTGGAGGAAATTTAATGGCATTTCTGAACTACTCAGACTCTCAACAGTCCCTGCACATAGATGACAATTCTAAAAAGTAATTCTGTTCTACAAGAGTTAAACCTGTGCCAAGTCCTGGCATTTAAATTCGCCATTCATTCGCCACATCCATGGATGTGCCTGTTCTGAGTTAGGAGTTGCTGGATTTCCAAATGCCACTGTGATTGTGGTGTGGGAGGGGACACACCCAGCTCCTGAAGAAGTAACACACAATGCCCACAGTACTTCAGCAGTTAAGATGCAGAAAATGAGTTTTCCCCACAGTGAATGGTTTGGGCTGGAACGGACCTTAAACATCATTTAATGCCAATCCTCCTGCCATAGGCAGGGACACCATCCACGAGCCCAGGGTGCTCCAATTCCCATTCAACCTGGCCTTGAACACCACCAGGGATGGGGCATTCACAGCTTCTCTAGGTAGCATGTTCCAGTGCCTCACCATCCCCACAGTAAAGAATTTCTTACTCACATCTAATCTAAACTCCTTACTCACATCTAATCTTAATCTCTCCTCTTTCAGTTTACAGCCATTCTCCTTTGTCTATCACTACCTGCCTGTGTAAAACATCACTCTCCCAATGCCAAAAACTGAGGGACTTGACACCCACAGGCCTCATATCCCAGGTCACTGCTCTAACCATGAGCCTTGGGGGTAGAACAGGCTCTCCACCCTCTCGTGTTTGATCCGAAGGACCACACATCCCAGGAGGAGAACAAAAGTGGCCTTCAAGAGGGTGGGCCAAAGGGGCTTAAAGTTTTGTGATTGAGACAAGGCCTCATCAGATATCACAAAGGAGATAAGGAAAAATATCTCAAAGCTCCGTAGGACAGGATGCTTCAGACCTCAACCAATGGGCATCAACTCTTAAATTTAGGATGTACCCTCCCCCTGAAAGAGCAGCACATTAGAAGCAGCTCCCAGTTCAAGAATCAGGAAACAGGGAGAGTTAGCCAAACTTATAAGGTGATCTAAGGTTCAAGATACTTGATAAAGAATTTTGATGTGTCAAGGTTTAAACAAGAACATTTCTTTCATTTCAACCTTAATAAAATACTTACTGTTGCCAATACCACACAGTTTCATACTGATGTGGTACTTTGAACTGATCAGTGATTGACAGGGCTGTGTCAGCGTTAAACAAAATTAAACATTCTTTCAGATAACTGGTAACACGAGAGGTATCAAGCAAATCTCTGAGAGGTATTAAGAAGGATTATCAGTGCAGGAGAAAGAATGGCTAGCCAAGTGTCACTGGGTGCCCATAAGGCATTCTGGATCATTATTTATAACCCTAAAAACATCTGCTGACTTCAGAGGTTTAAAACACACAGCACTTTCCTTAAGAACAGTGAGACTCAGGATCTAAATAAAAACTGCAGTTTCAGATAATGCTGATGAAGTGGCGTATTTTTAAAAGGTGACTCAAGATACATCTAAGAACATCATGATCCACAAGTGCAGGTTGAAAGGACAAACTCTTCTATGCAGTGTGCTAAGCTGAGAGGACAAATTCTTCTGTGCAACATGCTAGCCAAATTCTTGGAAACATCCACAGAACACACTGATCCCTTATCTTGCACAAGTATCTGGAGATCTGCTCACCTTCATCGGTGGGTATTTATGGTAAGGAGCTGCTCCCGTGGCCAGTTCAATAGCAGTGATCCCAAAGCTCCAGATGTCTGCCTTGAAATCATATCCTCTGACCTGAAATGAAAAACATTAGATGATGTTATCATGTGCCTCTTGCTGTCCTACACTACCATCCCTTTCACACACTCTTTCCCCTCAAATTTGGAAAGACCAGCACAATAGAGATGGAAAGAACACTTTTTCCCTTCTCTCCCCCCAGCTCCTCATACCTTCAAAGGAGGTGTTTCAGAAGTCACAGTCTGATGAAAATAATGGTTGTGCACTGTACAACCAGGACTGCTCTGCCATAAACTCCACTGCAGAACATAAAGGGGCACTGGGCAAACCCAGGCTCTGACTTCTACATACATCACAGAGAGTCATTACACAGTGTAATAAAGCTCTCACAGTTAATGGATGGACTGCTACCCCTTGGGATACCCGCCTCACTACACTTTTAGTCAACCACTTAATCAACTTGACTGCAAACATGCTCCATCCTGGAACTTCACGACACAGCAGCCCGGTAAAAGCCCCTCATTCCTGCCTGCAGACTAATGTTTCCCTCCACTAATTAACAGTAGCTTCTGCACTTGACATTAAACACAGGCTTGTTCAGGAAAATTTATAGCATTTACTTCCCCTCCTGCACAGGAAAAAATATTTCATATGCCAAAGCAGTTACTTCCTCATTATCATTAGGTAATATTTTGGCACTTGCTTTCTCCGCTGCAGGGGAGAGACATTATGTACTAACTTCAAGAGCAGCCCCGAAAATCAAAGCGTTTTGGTTGCTTAGGATGGTTTGTGTTTCTTCTTGCTACACTATGGAAAAATGAAAATTGAATCAGAGCAGAGCTAACAGGGATACTGTGCTCAGCTAACCTAACAAGCTTCAGAAAGACACTCGTTGTGATGAAGCCAAAAAGCATTCCCCAAGCTACCCTTAAAGATGATCTTGAATCTTGGCAAACTAACAAAAACCGCTCCTGCGCTATTTGTCATGTAATACTGGAGCTGGACTGAAACTTGTTATAGAGACAGGAATTTCTATCTTGCACTGATTTCTTCCACCCTGCAAGCATAATTTTCATGAGCCCTAAAAGTCTGAAATGTTTTTCGAAGTGCCTCAGTCTGTGGATGCCATGACTTCGAACAGACTTCAAGTCAGTTAAATAAACAAACACAGATATCTAGTAACATTTAAAAGAGCACAGGGCAAGAAGAAATACACTGTAAGGGTGCTTTTTTGTCTTCTCACACTGTTTTTAGGTTTTGAGAATAACTTTTGGGCATTTCTTAGTTTCATCTTTTAGTTACTCTTGCAGCACACCAATATACTGTACAAATCTCCATTTCCTGACAAGATTTTAAGTGTTTCGTGTGGGGTTTTAAAAAATTATTTCACATAATCCTGCTTGCAAGTGAAAGCTATAAAGCTCAAAACTGTCTGCAGCAGTTCAGCTTGACATCTGTCCAATACATTAGTAACCACCCTGCAGTAAGTTTATATCAACAACATTTATTTTTCTCATCAACTTCTTTTTTTTGCCATAAATCCATCAAGTGACCATACATTAAAGACCATGTTGAGCAACCAAATATTAACATTCTGAAGGAATTTAGTGGTGCTGAAGTAAACCAGATGGAATTGGGTCGACAATATCTACATGTGAGAGGCCAACCTAGAGCAAGCCCTCTCTCCCTCTCCGGGTTGGATCCAGTGGCTCAGAGTGACACCTGCTGGAAGGCAGCAAGATGATCTAATGGGCATCGAAGGATTTCACATCAGCATCAGCAGCATCCCAAATACTGCTTTAACATGAGATTTGCAACTGGTTAGATGTGCACAGCCTTGGTGGAGGTACTGCACTCCCTAAAAAAATTACCTCCTTTGGAAACACATTTGTGGGGAACCACCCTCCACTTCGTCATTGAAACCTTTATGCCCCTTTTTAGCTCCCTCCTTAAGATATTCTTCCCTTTTGTCCTGAGGATTGCAGCTGCAAAGAGCCTGAAGCAGCACCATTAGGTCCTGGCCAGGCTGCTGAGCCCTGGGCACGACACACAGGACAGAAAAGCAGGGGACAGCTCTGATCTAATTTTGGAAACACCAAATACTCCGTTTTAATTTATTTTAACTCAGCATTAAATAAAAAAGTCCAGAAGAATATGACGGTGAAGCAGTTCAGAATCAAGCTTGCAAAGACAATCCTGACTTGGGAAGTGAGGCTTTGTTCTGCCCTGTTAGACCTGCACTCAGAGGAGGCTGCAGCAGTGCTGGAATGCACCAGCTCCTCGGTGCCACCATGGGGAGCCACTGAAAAGGCCAAACATTGAACAAGCCTTCATCAATAATATATTTAAGCTACTCCAAAATTATCTCCATTCTTCAGGGAGTTTTAGATATTGGAAAAAATGCATTAAAATTCACTTCAATGCACTTGTGTTTAGCAGCATTTGATTTTAGATACAGATATACACGGGGGTCTTATTCAAGATCCTTCCAAGCTTCAAAATATTTTATTAGGAACAATAGTGAGGAGAAATGTATCAAGGTGGATTTGCTTTAATAAAACCATGTTTTCCTTAAATATTTTTGTCTAAAAAATTTGGAAAGAAAAATGGAAACCCATTTATAGCCAGTTATATTTCTGCTTAGCACACCTGTCAAAAACCCAGGCCTCTGACAAACTGATTTTAAGGGGATGAGGGATAATTTTCAGAATGCTCATGGCACTGAACATCAACGCCATCAACAGCTACTGCAAATGTCTTGGCAAGACTGTGGTATAATTTTATCTGTGAATCTTGCTCAGAAATGGGCAGCAGTTTTACATTAAACAAAGTTTCCAGGTATCCTTCATCAGAAGTCACACAGACAAAGCTTCTGTAGTTTGGTCTAGAAGCAGTGGAGAACAAAAAGTGACATTTCTCCACACAAGGGGAAGAAGTATGACATCTTTTAGTGAGCTAAAAGAGCAGAGGAAGAAGGGGAAGATGCAAGCATTCCTCAGCATTTAGAGCCGGCATACTCACAAGCCAAGAGAAGTTAAAAACCTGAATGAAGTCAAATGCATGTTATTTTACTGAATTAACTCCCCACTCTGACATGTCACAACTAACTACCCCAAATTCTTATGTTTGCAGATGCAGAAGAGCACATTACTGAACTGTGTATGTGCATATTTACCACGTGTGAAACTATTTATATTCTACCTCACGTTTATGCAAAAGGGAGGGGCAGGTTAATCTTCTTTATGCAATAGCTGAGCTGTCTCATCCTCACTTTAGGCAGGAGCCTGAAGAGAAGCAATGGGGCAAAATCTACTGAACACTTAACATTCCTCAGTACGAGTCTGGCTGCAGTAGGCAAGTCAAAGAAAATCCTGAGGTTTTAAGCAAACCCTTCAGGATTCCAAACGATCACCTTAGTTTGAAATAAACATAGTCATTGCTGATAACAGGGAACTCCAAGTGCAGATCAGCTCAGAGGACACTGGGAAAAACAATTCACCTGTTCCATAACTTCTGGTGCCATCCAGCAAGGTGTGCCCACAAAAGTTTTCCTGACTTTATTCCTGGTAATGTCACCACCAGTGGCCAGGAACGCGCTAACACCAAAGTCTGAAATGAAAACAAAAGCAGAATTTATTAAGAACACATCCTGAGCAAACTGAAGGGCTGTCCCTTCTTTCCCCTCATATTCCCAGCCACCCATTAAGTACCAGACCACAGAGTCATGCATGAGGGGTTTCCTAATAAAGGAGGAATGATCAACAGTTAGCTGAGAGTGCTGGTACACGAGCTGCCATTCAGCAGTTCGCCATTCAGTTCCTGGGGACAGCAGAGCTTTCAGCCCTGGCCGGCAGAGAGGAAAATTCCACTTTCCATTACAGCCCACTGGTCACATTAGAGCCTGCCCACACTCCCCCAGCAGCCCTGCTGCTGTACAAACCAGCCCTGCCAGCCAGAGCTTTATTTACATTTGCATACAGTATAACTGTACTGACCCCCAAGCAGCATCCTGCAACACCCACAGCAATCAAGCTGGGTGCAGAAAAAGTGCATTGAGAACATTTAACTGTCCTACCTGAGGTATGAGCCCCTTATTCTGGATGTTTTATTACCAGAATGTGCTTTATTTGATAATCCTCCATGGCTGAAACGCTCAGTGCCTTAACAGGACCTCAGACTGGTTCCTGATGATACTGAATGTGCCACAACCCAGCCTGAGCATCCCAGGGAAGCCTCACAGACAGTGAGGCTTCACACCCTGCACAGCATCACCCCACCTGGAACACCTTCCACAAACCAGGATGCTCAAGGATGCCCCATGCACTCACTGGTAATTGCATTTCTTGGAACAAATCACTCTTCTGCATGAAAACTATGCTGTAACCTCATGCTATATGCAATTAAGAATGACACGGAAAACAGAATCACCAACAGCAGCATAGAGGGATAGCAATGGGATAAAGCATGTTTGTTCAGAGAAGAGCATCACAAAAGATCCAGCAACCAAGTAATTCAAGAGAGGATGGCACTTTGCTTGGGGAAAAAAAAATAATCAAGTGACAGGGAAACTGTTAACACAGAACTGTGTAAGTATTTCTTCCCAATCTGCTCCAAACGACACTACTTATGTATTGCTGAATTGCAGGCCTGCAATGGGCCTATAACAAAATATATAACTCAATTCCCTGTAACTTTATCCACACACACTTCTTTTTTTAAAACACAGTACGAGCAATCAAAATCTTGAATGCCATTTTTGAGATTGATGACAGGCTTGGAAGGCAAATCTCTGAAATTCCAGGGCTATTTAACATAAAACCAGGACTTTGTTGATCACAACTGGCTTGAAAATTCTAGAAACTCTGTTGACAATGCAAAATGTAAAAGCCTTTGCCTCTGTGGCCAGAGCAGCCAGAGTTACTCCATGGCTTAAGGATGTTATATTGAAGAATTAACTGCAACATAAGATCCCTCCTTACACTTTGCAAGTCATGGCATCCATATGAGGACTGTCCCAAGTTTCCCCCTGCATCACACCAGCAGTGCAATGAGTCACTTCTCATTACAATTTCAGTATTTGAGAAACACCTCTGAAGTTATCACTTCGAAGACACTGAAAGCTTCCAACTCACTTCAGACAGAGATTTCCAGGACAGGAACTCAGTGCTCACTGAAGTACTAGACATGGGTAACTGCAAGGTGACATTAAGGAAAGTTGCATAGAAATCACAGAGCTAAAACCAGCACTAACAAAAGACTATCATTAGGATTCAGCTCTTCTAGATGTACTGTCCTGTTCTTTTCCCAAAGGCATCTTGGCTTCCTGCTACCCTTGAAGTTCTAGCACACCTAGATGGATCACTGTGCCCATCAGCACTGCAATCTGTATTTTTCTGGAAACCCACTTTTTGCAAGAGTGATTTTTGCTTTGAGATCTTCCATGTGAGTATCCATCATCTTTGCTTTTCTCAGATACTGAAGGAGCTCCCCAAAAGATTCAGAGTAAAGTTGCCTTTCACTGCTCATTACAGGAAGTCTCCCAAGATCTATTGTTCTAAACACAAGAGCAATTAGAAGTTCTTTTAAATAAGATAACAGTAACAGAAACTTGTCCAAGTGCCATCAGCATTTTATTGTGATGTGCTGTATTTGAACTTGCACATATTATCTTACCTCAAGTTTCCATGCAGTCATTTTGAGGGGAAAGGAAATGCCGTTCAAAGCAAAAGCATTCCAGCAGTAAAAAACACAAGTCCTTTACACAGTATTCACCACATCTCACATCAAACATGGGTTTATAAATTCCAGATGGAAATCAGGCCCCTACATCTGCCATCTGAAGAAAGCTTAAATGGAATTTAAGTTTATTTCATTACATGGTTGATTTATTTAATGTTTTCCCAATTAATTTCCCTCATTTCCAGTGGCCTAAAACAGGCTCAAACAGCCTGTGCTACTCCCCTGTAAGGAATGACTTTGAGACCATCTTCTCAAATGTCATCTTACTAACTTTATCCAAGCCCCAGCTATTCAGATAAGAATGTGCCTGCTCTCAGGAAATATCTGCAAAGCAATAAAACACAAGCCCAACCGCAAGTCTGGGTTCAATTCTACTTCTGAGCAGTTGGTACCATCTGCACCTCAGTCTCTCTGCCCCCAGAAAGGTTAAAACACAACTAGGTTATTGCAAATGAATTTAACTCTAGAAAACGGGAAAATCCACGAAATTCAGGATCGCTCCAAAGTGTTTACACATTTGTACTCTTCCTTGGCAGCTCGTAGTTTATATTGGCTCACTACAGTGATAACTGGAAAGGACTGAATCACCAGAGACAGGGAGAAATTGGAAACGGTTGGACCTGGCTTGCAATACCAGTAACCACCACTGCTGGGGATCCACCGACTGGCAGATATCCTAAAGGAGCCCAAATATTGCAGACTTCCAGCAATCTGGGGGCAAATAACAGTCTCCAGGGTGTCTGGATGGAAGTGGTGGGATCCCTTTTTTTTTTTTTTTTTTTCTGAAGCAATGTAGAAAACATTCATCTGTTGGAGCTGTTTCAGTCATTTAAACCAAAGATTGCTAAAAAAAAAAATAAAACCATAAAGATGTGTATCTCCAGACTCTCATACCACAGCAAAACCAATCCAGGATGGGAATGTCAATTATGCTGATGCAGGCTCTGCATAAAATATGGCAATTTTGACTCTTCCAACAGACACATGTGTTGCAAGCCACATACCCTACAGGATACTCTACAGTGGCAATGAAGTTGCAGAGCAGTGTTTGAAAAAGCATGGCATGAGGCAACAACTCCTGCTATTAAAGTATCCAAATTGTCAAACTTAAAAACTACTCTGGCCACTCAGGAAATGTAGAAGCTGAAAAGGAAGACCAAGTACAAAAAACTCAGCAACACAAGAGTGCTGTGGCAGGACCACATCACAACAGGTACCACTGTGGGTGTGTCTCTCAGGAAGATATATTTCCACCATATTCTAGATTGTTTTACCCAAATCTAGAAGTCATCTCTTAAAAATAATCTCTCCTTGGCCCTCTCATATTGTAACATTACCTTAATCCTAAAAAGCCCAAGTACCTGCTACTGCATGTAGCTACCTACAAGGTACATAGAAGGGAAAGAAAGAAAGAATGTGCTCTAAGAGCCACGACCAAAACCTGCTACCAGAAGGGCTTCTACAGAGTTTGGTGGGCTTGGATCAGACCCTAAAGCAGTTTTCAACTTCAACAGGGGCAGAAAAACAGAATAATTCAATCTTGACTTCAAAACCACTCAGAGTTGTCTTTAAACAAAAAGCATTTCAGAAGACAGCACTAAGTGTTTTTTTCACTGGTCACCTTCCTTCTTGTTCAGTTTTTCACCATCAGAAAACACCTGCAGTTGTACTCAGTGTTTTCCTGCAAACCTTAAAGCTTTTAGAGCACTGAAGATGAATGAACCTGGCAGCAAGAAGAGGAAGGCAGTGATAAATAGCAATTTTGTGCTGAGAACGCAGCAGGTGGTAGGACACCAGATAAAAGGAAGATTAGTGGAGAACAAAAATCAAAGGCTTCTTTCCTTTTAAAGTCTAGATGAATGCATAGTGGTATTGGATCTGTAAATGCACACTTGTCCTCCTACTTCACAAAGTAACTTCGGCATGACAAAGCCCAGGCTGGGTGACGCCACCCACTGCCCTCTGAGATGTTCACAAGTGGTTTCAACAACCAAACAGCGCAACAACTCTTCAGGAAACACAGATAGTACAAGTGACACCAAGAAAAAGTTATTTCACAACACGCTGCTGCAGGAGAGGCCCTAAAAGTCTCTACCAACCACAGAGAAAAATACTTTTGTCCCTTTTTTTGAAAGGGAGAAGAGGCTCCAAGGTGTTCATGATACAACACAGGCTCCTCGAGTGAGCCCTGCAATCGACACTCCCCTCTCAAGTTAGATTTGTGCCTTGCCCCTTGTTCAGGCAATTTAATCTCCCAAAGTTAGAGTTTCCTAAGGGAAAGTGGGGAATGACACTGCCTGCATCATAGCTCGATGTTTATGTAGAGCGCTATTTTAGTACAATGAATTAAGAGCAGTCAGGAACACAGCGAACCGGTGACAAGCTGGCATGGATTTGTGGAAAGTTACACAAATTCAGTTACACAAGTTTTGCCTGGCCTTAACTATCCCCGTTTTATAAATAGATAAAGAGTGAGGGGTTAGGCAATTTGCCCAGGATCAATTAGCAAGTCCTGAACAACTTAGTGAAATCTCAATCTACTTCAACTGCTTGGCAACACGGCCTGCCCTGGCCATGGCTGACACTCCGGGCACCTCTTGGGAGTGCGCATTGAGAATTCTCTGGTTTTAAATCCTGAAGAGATCATGTTACTGTCTCCACAACCAAAAAATCCATGCATGGAGGGATGTGCGCCTCTCAGCCTCCAGCAGACACTTGAATCATCACATTCAATCTCAGAGGGGTGGGTGACAACTTTATTTAATATCCCAGTGGATAAAATCAGGGGAAGTAAAAGATTTAGTCTGCATTCAGTCTCAGTAAGATGCTCACATCATGCCATAGCTGGAGCATGGCTTATACTGAGCAAGTCTCATGCACCCTGGGAGAGTTTCTCCTCAACCTCTCCCATCCCTTCCCAGTCTATCAAGATGTTCACTTCATTTCACAGTAATTTATAGGTCCTGCATAATTAAATAAACTGACAAATGCAAAGCCTTGCTTACTGTGAGAAGCCATCCCCTGGTTTATGCATCAATACTGGTGCCAATGCAGTTTTATGTTGACAGAGTGTTTTTATCCGTGCACTTTTAGACTCCAGGGAGCCGATAAATGCCAGGGCAAAGAGGTTTTATGCTCTGATTAAAAGAAATGAAGTAATTGCCATGGAGAGGCTGGAACACAAAAGAACGTGGCTATCTCCATTTACATTGCAACCACTGTCAGCACAGCCCAGAACAATGGTATCTGGGAAAGAGTCCTGCTCTCTCCAGAAGACAGATTAATCCAGTGTGCAGGAAAACACTTCAAACTGAGAAAGCGACACTGAATTGTAACAGGCTCTGAAAACTTGGTGCCAAGACACAAGCCCAAGCCAGCGCCCTTGGGGAAAAAAAGAGAAATGTTAAGAGAGAAGCAAACTGCCTCACTTTAGGTCTCGCTGGTCAGCTGGATCTGTTAAAGACAATTTTCTCCTTGGTTCAGTGGATGCACTTTTTGAAAGCCAAAGGAGCGACACAGTTAAAAATAGAGTCATGAGTAAAAATAAGACTTGGGGAGGAGTTTCAAGCTGGGAATTTGTGCAGGGCATCAGAGGAATTTTTAGAATTTCCACTTCCAGCAGATGCCTCTGAGCTCACAGATTTCTCCTCCATCTCTTTACCTGCAGCCACCTCTGCTCACAGTGGCTTTCCCCATATGCACAAACACCAATTCAGGGTTACAAACAGAACCTGAGAAATGTCTGACACACGCTCATCAAGTTCCTTTTCCTGTTCAGCCTTAACAGAATTGCACAGCCCAAAATTCACAAAAGAGGCTTTAATTTTCACTGGTTAGAACTATGGAATACTGCAGCAAAATTACTGCCATGAATTCCACACAGTGAAAGTTTCAAGCAGTTAAATTCACTGACACGTTGTGGAGGTAGAGTCCTGCAGTGAGGTTTCCACCACTCAATCTCAAATGCACCTTTGCCTTTTTCCCCTCAAAGGATTTCCAGATTGAGATGTACATTCCTCATTTACATTTAAGAATTACATTTCATCTGGGACAAGGAACAGGAATTGTGTCAAGCAGTAGGAAACGCGCAGGAACACAAGGTCACAAAAGCCAAAGATTGAATAAGACCTTCTTAACAACTGTTCACAGGCAGTTTGGATAGAGGAGTGGCAGAAGGGAAGGAGTCATTACAAAAGAATGGAAGTCTTTCTTCCCTGCTACATGATTTAAATTTTTCATGTATACCAAACCAGCTCCTTGCAGGGAGGTGCCCCATTCACTGCAACCCTCAGGCTACATTCCACAGCTGATCAATCTTTTGTTTTTTATCTCGTGGTGTAACTTTCCAGCAAAACTTAAGAGCGTTTGTTTCATGGGAACTAAGTGATGTCATCCAGCTCATAATTGAAGCACTCAACAATCAACAGAATTATTCATAATATGCATTAATATTATTGTCAAAGGCAAGTGCTTTGATCTCCTTGAAACAAATCTTGTTTTACTGGGCTTGTTTTGCTTCCAGCATTTTGTCCTCCTCAAAAAATTCCAGAGAAATTTTGCTACTTCATCCTGGGTCAGGAGGCAAAGAAGCTTAAGTGTCAGAAATTCTCACAGAAACAAAATCTCATGTTATGACCAGGTCGGGCTCTTCCCTATTATTCATTCATTTATTTTCATTTCTTTCAAGTCATCAGCTGCCTCCACAGAAACGAAAGTGCTTCCTGCCACTGCAGTGAACCCTCTGACCTTGGTTTAGTGGCCCTGCTGTGGCTGATGAAAGGTGGCAGGGTCGGTTCTTCTGCATGTTCAAAGAAAGAATTCGTAAAGAGGGAACTTTGGACATCTCGCAGTGCTGCTTTCGCAGGATATGCAGAGAGACGGATTTCATCATTTAAGTGTTGCACATATAAACCACGTGCAGTTCAGTCTAAGGAAAATGTATAATCACAGACAAAGTAAATACTCTGAAATGCACAGAGCTAAGACCAGTCAACCTTAAATCTATTTATCAACTAAAAACTGCTCAGCAGAAAAAATACACGAACAGGTACCTATTGCCAGTGAGCCTTAATACAAAAAAACCAAGCCCTGACACCCCTGTGGAAGAGAAATGCAAGCAGCTCTCTCTAGGCTGGCAGAAACACTCAGAGTTACAGCTTTTTGCAGCCTCTCCCAGAACAGTGCCAAAAGCCCCGTGCAATTACAAATCCAAAGTGTTATATCTTGGCGCCATTATGGAAGAAGCTGTAGGATTTCACTGTATAAAGTTTGGTCCTTTAAACATTTCAGAGGCCACTCTGTACCTTCCATCAGCTGCCACACAACTGAATTATTCACACCTCATTAGAAATATAACAGCAGGCATTAAGGGCACCGGGAGACTTGGAAAACAAAGCAACTTCAGGTTTTAAAGAGAAATAGGGGTTATGTACTGTAAGAGGGCTTATTGTCCTCTGTGGAGAGGAGAGCTACCTATAAAAAACTGCATTGCAACATGTTCTACTTCCTGGTGGAAAATCTACTCCTTTCATTCCAAGAATGAAATGCAATGCCAGGCATAGATATTCCAAAGGAATAAACAATGCTACAGGCACTTCTCCCTCACAAAACAGTCACTGCCTCATCCCTAAACTCCCACCACACCAGCCCGACCCACTGCTGTGCCTCTACCAGCAGGACAGGGCCCTGAAGGAGAGACCTTGTCACACATAGATAAGGCTCTTCCCAATTAAACATGGGATTGAAAATGTTAAGCATGTACAGGGATGTTTGCCAAGCTGGCAGGACCAGACACGAGCTCTGCTCCCCAGCTAGAGGTGGCACTAGGACTGGAAAAGCACTACAAGATCCACGGGAAGAACACAGTGCTGAGGGAAAGGAGAATTGGAGAAAAATTGTACTCAAGATAGGAAAACAGCACGCTGGGAAGAGAAGGAAAAACAAATATCACAGGTTCTAAAAGTACTCTCCAAAAATCTTGACCTACTTAATAGTCTGCAATAATAATAATAATCAAAAACACAGAATAGTTTGGGTTGAAAGGGACCTTTAATGGACATCCTGTCCAACCCTTTGCCATGGGCAGGGACACCTTCAACCAGAACAGGTTGCTCAGAGCCCCATTCAACCTTGAATGGTTTCAGGGATGAGGCATAATTCTTGATTTCTGGAAAGAAGAGTGAAGTCTGCAGGAACAGGTATGAAAAAAAAAAATACCAGAAGAGGATCAGGGGGCAAAACACCACACAATACCCTTTTCCACATGGTCTATCCTCACCCAGGACCGTTTTCAGCACTCCTCTGTTGCTGCAGCTCATGTCAGCAGTGACTGCAGCAGACATCTCCAGGCACATCTGTATTAGCTGAAGCAACTGTCTGAACAGTTTTTCTTTGCGTGACTGCTTCCAAGACTTCCAGCTCACCTCAGTTTGGGCTGGGCCAGGGCAGCCACTTAAACACCCTCTCTGCCATCCAGCTCAACTGAAGTGGAGCAGGGAGCACCCACAGGAGCAGTTTGACCGGCTGATCTTTCCTTAAATGACTTTTACCATCAGATATGCCCATTTCCTCCTGATGGATCTGTCCACCCTTCATCAGAGACCTTTGGAAAACCACCTCACACGTCAGTGATAAATCGGTGAAGTCTGTGCACTCCACTTCCAAGCCTATAAACCTGCTGATGTAAAAATCTGACTAGCTCATGCCAAGAACTTTATCTGATCTATTGATTCTGAGGACTTCACAATCAAATGATTTATATCTGCTGATTGTCATTATTCCAAGTAATAGTATTTTAAGATAACAAGATATAATAAACTCTGGGTTGGCTTTTTGTTTTGGTTTGTGGTTTGTTTATTGTTGGGGGTTTTTGTTTTACTGTTGGGGCTTTTTGAAGCTAACATTTTTGTGTAGGTTTCTCCTTGATCTTTAAACTATTTCTTTGGATATGCAGTTATGCCTAAAGTTTACTCAAAGCTACCAGGAAAGTTACCTGCAATTTGCACTGAGCCATCTTCTCCAAGAAGAATATTTCCTGCTTTCACATCCCTGCAGAAAGATAAAGCAACAATAAGTGGAAGTCATTAAATCTTTCCTTCAACCAACAAAAATGCATTAAAAGGTTATTATTTCTTATACTTTGTTTCTTACATTAGTACTTCTTGCCTCAAATCATGCAGAAGTAGGGACTTAACATCAGTTTTAACTTCGTTAGATAGGCACTAAGCAGTATTTTTGTGATTTATATTTTAGGTACTACACACAGAAATAAAAAATTGGAACTTTGCAGAAGGTACCCTTAAAAATGCAATGGTAGTGGTTTGTCCCAGGTTCCTGAAGCTAGCTAAAAAGGTGAAAACTGAACCTAGCACTGGTCTGATACTGATGTACCCCTTTAGGGAAAGAGACTTCAAGAGACAGTGAGTTGATCTGGTTCTCTCCCAGCCCCACATCTCACTGCTCTCCAGCCCTGGAGAAGTTCCCATGCTTCTCAGGAAATCAGTTTAGCCCCATACACTGGTGACAATACAGACAGCAGAAAAATGTTGTTTGCTCCTGCCTTAATGAGCCTGGTCAGTGAGAAAAAGTCTCCCCGTTATCTTTTTTTTTTTTTTAAATGAACGAACACTCAAGAACACCCAGCATGTGCTATGAATGTTTTGTACTATCTTCTTTCTAGCCAAAAGCTCTGGTTTTCAGGTTAACAGCAACACTTCTCCATCCTTGAGGGGAGCGCTACTTCCACTGCAAACACTTTGAAGTTTTCCAGTTTACTTTCACAGGCTGCTCCCCACGCCAAGCCAAGAGAAGCACTTCATAGTTGACAGCCCTGTTCATCAGCACTGCTGCTAAGCTTGCACTGCCCAGGAACCCACGTGGAACAGGAGCAAAAAGAGAAAAACAACCCCAAAACAAGCAGATTTTCCATACACTGCCTTTGGCAAGTATTCCAAATCCTTTCACATACAGAAATAAGTTCAAAGCTATTTTTTTCCTCTCCTCCCTAGTGCATCATGAGAACAGAACTGGTGTGATGGCCTGGCCAAAGAGCCCCAGTCAGGCCCTGGAAATCTCCTCCTTCCTGGCTTTGCTATTCTGAAGAGGAGGCTGGGCCACTGCCAGTTCCAGGCCAGGATAATTTTAAACACATCCTCTCCAGCACTAGCATTTGTCAGACTCTTCCCAATACCCAGTCTAGGACAGTGGCATGACAAGGCTTTTTCCCAGCACAGAGCAGAACAAAAACTGCCCATAAGACTGTTCCACTAAAAATGAACAGCAAACTGCAGCTGACAGCACCTTCAGCCATCAAACAGGTATTTCAAGTCATGCCAAATGTACACCTCTTGCTAGTAGTGTCCATCCTGGATCCTCATCCCAGCTTGAAGCACAGGTGTGAGAGCAAGTACAGGAAAAATTCTAATTTGCTTTAATAATGAAGATGTGTCATATAATTTCAGAGTTTCAAACAGATCTGATAGCCTCAAGAAGCTGACTTTCCCTTCCAGAAGCATGATTTTTGTTTTCTTCCTGCAACCAGCACCTGTAGCTGTTGCAGACAACACAACATCAGTGGGTGGAGGCTCTTAAATACATGAAGGACCTGAAGGGATTAAATGCAGAATTAAGCACGTGACTACACTACCCTCTTTAGCATCCATTGGCCAAATCCAATATAATTGGTGCTATTGAGCTAATTGCCATGAGAGACACAAACCTGACTGAGCTCTGCACTCCCACAAACTGTTTGTGGTCCATAACAAGGAGGAATAGAAAAGGTCCCGGCCAATATTTAGGTAGAAGACGCCTTTGGGATCCAGCCCCAGGAGCACATGGAGCCACGAGAGCTCAGCGCCAAAGTCTGCTGTGTTCTAGGTAAGGAACTGGCTCACACAGTGTGAAATGTGCTTGGCACAGGCACAGCCACCTCCAGGAATCCCCCTGCACACCAGCCCCAATTCAGAGCGAACACAGGGCGTTCAGGAAACTCTCCAATGCTACTGGAAATGTTTACCCACAGCTGATTCTCCTGTGACAGCCAGGATGCACGAGGCCCTGCCAGTTCCAGGTTATGGGGAAAGGAATAGCATGCACAAGGTTGCCTGTTGAAGTTATTAATTCTCTTACTGGAGTAAGAGTAATTTCCTCTTCCATCTGTACTCCAAGGCAGCCCAGGATGCTGGAGCACTTCCCCAGTTTGCAGTATTGTGCAGCCTTTCCAAACTTCCCCTCTGGCAGAACTGCATGTGTGGCTCACCAAGCCCCCACAACAGACCACACTCAGCCACGAAGGAAGTGCCAGGGAAGATTTTAAGCAAAACTAAGTCTCAACTATCATGCACTTCACAATCCAAAACAACTCAGGCAGGTTTCCCTGGTGTAGCAATAGCTGCCAGAAACCAGCAGGCATTCCACATCACCAAACCATCTCACCACAGCAGAGCAAGCTGGACAGGCTTGGAATGCAAGAAGTAGCGAAACAAGCACTCAGATTGAATCCCATAGCAAAAATGAGCCAAAGGACTCCAGGCCCTTAACCCCCTCAAATCAAGAGGTTTCTTTTCTTTTTAACTTCAGCTTGGGTTAATTAAAATTTACATACTTTCTCATTGGAAACAAAAGTCAGTAAATATGACACTTAAAGCTGGTTCAAGAAATTAAAACAAGTCATGGACACAATATGAAATCCAGGAGGCCAAAACAGCCACTGCCAAATATCCAAGTCAAACTGCAGAATTAAATCACTTCATGTGGCACTTCCTCCCAGTAACCAGCCCTCTGCAAAGGCCATCACTCACCCCAGCCTGGCACACTCCACCCCAGAGCAGCAAAACTGATGGGGCAGCAAGATGTCTGGGGACACCAGCTCCACTGAGGAGTTCCATAGAAGCAATTTCCATCTTTCCCATTCCCCAGCCCAGTGTAACAGCACTGCAACAGCATCAGGTGAACACAGAGCAGCCATAACACTGGGTGAGCACAAACCCCTTCCTTTTAGCATATCCATCTTTGAAGCAGGTTCTCTTCTAAAATCATACTGAAGATTAATTAATTGCATTTAAATCAATGGGGCAGGGGAAAGAGGATCAGTGCTCTCCTGTTTATTTTCATCAGGAGATGCTTATAATCTTGTGAGCTGAATGGCAAGAAGTTTGTTACTGCAGGATATAGTTATTGCCAAGTGTAACAAATTGAAGGCACTTCCCATTAATGTGGTAATGGCCATATCCTGGGCTGATACACTGGGAATAAAAGGTGTGCCTCTGGCATAATTACTATAGTGGAAACAGGAAGCAGCTTTAGGCTTTAGCATAAACAGTAATTATATCACATTTTAAATGAAGTTACAGAAGGCTGGAGCAAACTTTCTTTTCAATAGCCTAACAAATGCTACAGTAGTTCTGGACACTCCTGCTCCACAGCTGTTATCTTCCTCTCTTCAAAAGCCTTCAAGAGCCCTTCCACAAAATAATGACTATGTTTTTATTTACCTTGTACTTCGCAACCAGAGTGGGAAGAGCAGTTTGGACTCACTCCAGTGCAGAGCTGGATTCTCCACATCCGCCTTGAAAGGTTTCATAGCAGGGCAGAAACCTTTCTTCATCTGCATTCCAAACTGGTTTAGCTTCCCAGTTTGACCAGACACGAGTTACATCACATTAATGCCTCCAAGCTGGGGCTGGGCCATAGGTATGAGGTGCTGTATGACCAAATCTCATCCCAACACCAAAATTACCCCTGAGCTCCAGCTACAGGAGACTTGGGAGCACAGGAAGGCAAGGAGATGATGCTCCCCAGTTTTAAGTGCCATGTTCCCACATTTCCCACAATTCATTTTTCAATGGGGCACAGGGAAACTACCTGAGCTGCATCCTGGTGGCTTGTTCCCACTACAAAAAGTGTCCTTAAAATCCTCCTAAATGATCAGACCTTTCCTCATCTGTAGCCCTCAATCCTTGGCCCCATCCCAGAGTGGTTGTTACAGCCACTGCAACCACAATAGAAGGGACCTGAGCAAAGAGTGTTACCCCAGGAGCTCTGCAGCCCAGCAGTGAGAAGAAAACTGTCACAGGAGAGGGGAAACAGATAAGTCCTGTTTACTCTGCCTCTGCTTCCAACCTGCTGGCATGTGCCTTTAGAACACAAAGCTGGCCGTAAGCACAGCCGTGAGTCATTTGCCCATTAGATGCAATTTACATCAACTGCAACAATAAATTTTCATGGACTGAACTCTATAGTGCATAATCTGGCACAAGGAAGGAGTGGTTGGTCCTGCCAAGTTTCATTTAAAAAAAGAGAAGGTGCAAGATGCAACAATTACTATTTTCTGTTAATAGTAATGAACAACTCCAAATATTTATGCTGAATGCAACCAATTGCTGGAGTTGACATTGTTCTGAGTAATTCGTAAAATACTTCCAGGACAATATCTCTACATTGCCTTAAATATGAGGCAATCTGTGACATTTTACACCAAATGAGTGCTACTGTCTCTCTACCAGCAAACATTCCTCCCCCTTCAATAACATGCTGTTACCTGTGTCACCTCTTCCCTTTGCCTTATAAGCCAAGATATAAAAAGCTGGTGACAGGCAAGAGCTTTACCATTTAGAGCTGCAAAATGTAAACTAGGCTTGGAGCGTGCAGGCAGATCAGTATTTTTACACCCTCAAATGTCAGCACGTTCAGTACAACATAGGAGAAGGCATTCAAGGCAATTGCATTGGAAGTGCTATACATTAGCATGTCCCTGTTCCTGCTCAGAAAAGCTGTGTGCCACAACATTTTCATGCCACAGCATTGAACCTAAAGCCCCAAACTCTTGGGTGAGGTGCAATTACTGCCTGTCACAGTGCTGTACTTAACTGCAGAGCCGTACTCGGAAACATCTCCCAGAGCTTGAAGGTTTTCCAATGGCAGAGAGCTGGCAGAGCAGCTTCCATACTCCCTGCTGAGCCCGGCATAAGAGGAGGGAAGAGAGGGCCAAGTCCACAGCTTGCTTCGTCCCTGCTCATCCACAGCCCTCTCAGCAGGCCCTCGTGGCCACTGGCAGCCAGGCCCAGCTGCAGCAGCCAGGCTGCCATAAATTCCAGCGGGGGACCAGCCCAGTGACATGGTTTATTGCCCAGGATCAGGGAAGCACAGCGACTGCTGCTTCCCTCTTCTCCAAGCTGCTCTGTCAGCTGCTGGGCTGTGGTAAAAGACCACAGCCTCGACACAGGAGCTGAGCCAGCAGCACAAGGCAACTCATAATTAACTTTAGGACTCAAAACAGCAGAAGCATTTTTGAAGCTACATCTTCATGGGGGCTACATAGGTGGGAATAATTAAAGGCTTTTGAATTATCCTTTTAATGGCTGGAGAAAGTTTGATGAATAATCCAATGTTACCAGGAATTTTAAAAGTTTTTTGGGTTTTTTTAAGCAGTCTGAAGCAAGGCTTTGAAAGGCAGAAGTGACTGACAGACAGACTGTGGCTTTGCAAACAGAGCCATGTGTAGACAAAGCCCACTGGAAAGGACTGTCAGCTTCCATCACAGAGAGCTTTAAGAGTACAGCAAGTACTTGTTTTCTCCCTGTCCTACCCATAAGATCCAGGCAGATCACTCTGAGTGCAGTGAAGAAACCTCTTGGGAAAGATAACTCCATCCTGCCACCTGGCATAGGCAAACAGAAATCACAGCAAGGGCTGCATGAGAAATTAATCTCCCATTGCACTTCATTGTAAAAACATAAAATATCTTTCAGAGGCTCCACAATGCACTTACTATGTACAACCCCTCTTGATTTTCTGCCCTCCAGTGCTGCAGAAGTGGACTGCTGCTTTAAGCAGAGGGTTTGGGACCCAAGAAACCACGACTCAAATTTGATTTCTTTTAGGTCGAGTCGCTCTGTCAGCTCAGACAAGGGACAACTCACTAAAGAAAGCTGCAGGAGATCTGCCTGAAATTCACTGTCATCTTGGTTGTCTGAATAGCTCCAGGAGCTGGGAAGATGCTGAGGCGGTACAGAAAGAGTTGCAGACCTTGGGCTAAGTCGATGCAAGGCTCTATTATGAAGCGAGACAGGCAGCAGTGTGTCACATCCCTCACTGTGTTCCTGTCTGTCACACAGCCACCGTTATCGCAGTGCCTGCAATTTTCCTTTATCTCAGCAAATTAGGTCCAGCTCACACTTCTCATTCCTGTGCCAACTTTGTCTCTGACGGTTTGGTGCTCTCATTAATTCCTTCTCTTCCCACGTGGTTCAAGCCTAACAGAAGATTAAAGGGAGATGTGATTCAAGGACAGACCCTGCCTGCCTTGGACTCCACCTGCCACCCATGGCCAAGCCTCCAGCCCAGCAGCAGTGCTCAAGTAACCTCAACTGCACGTCAACGTGGGGCAAGTTGCTTCAGCCAAATCCCAACCCTTAAAAAACAGTTTTTAGACACATCAGCTCCTTCAGCCAGAAAATTAATACTACAAGCACTGAACCTAGCACTGCCTCTCAACATGGAGACGACCTAATCATACCAATCCTCACAGCCCCACTTCTTCCTCCTCCAAGAGGCCTTTGCTTCACACATTCATCCCAAAGCACATCACTGCTTTAACATCAGCTCATGGCAAGGAGGATTTGCCAAACAGCCCACGCTTCTGACAACCTTCAGCAGTTAATGCAAGAGAGAAGCTACATCTCCAACTTCATACACTACTTTAAAAAAGTTTCCCCTGTTCTGTCAGAACTTCAGGACTTTTCTCTTGCATGAGGAGAGGACTCTGTCCAGCAGGCTTTAAAATCAAGCTTTCATACGTTGAACAGCAGCTAAAAATGTAACAGGATTTCATCCACAAATTCATCTATTCAGCCATCCTACTTCCTAAGGACTGCAGTGGGGACAAGGCACAAAGACCCTTTAACAGCTGCTGCATGAAAAGCAACACACAGAGTGAGCCATGGAGTCACAAGGTCTCTTCCTACCCCTGGAGGCCCAGATATTTTTGGGACACCCTGCCTTAGTCATTGGTAAAAGAGGGAAATAGTCAAGTTATAACGTGGTCTTATTTCAGTATTTCGTGTCAAATTCTTTCATGTGGAAGGAGGTGGGTTTGCTTCACGTGGCAATACCAGTGACACCACCATGCTGCAGTACCTCTTGCATGTCAAAACTTGTTTCTAGTGTGCTCAGAAATAGGAATTTCCAAAAAATTACCACGTGCACATCACCCCAGTTTGAGTACAAGCTGCATCAGGTAGCAGAAGAAACAGGAATGTCAGTGATTCACAGATCTCCCTACCCTGATGGAAAGATGAAAGGTCATTTTGGCAAATACAGAATGAACTTGGATCAAATTAGACCCCAAAAAATTGACATTGGGGAGCTCAAAAAGGTCTCCATTTCCCAAAGGCAATAAGCACCCTGTTCTGGAGAAGCAGTAAGTCTATCTCTATACACACAAGGTCCAAGGCATTTCCCATACAGCCAAGAGCTGTCCCTATCTACAAAGCCACCCACAGCTCCTGCTCAGCCATGTCTGCAACGTGGACAGGAGGAAAAAGTTGAGACAGCCAGGGCTCACAAGAAACCTGTCAGAAAGATTTCCTCCTCCAAAATCTATGAGATGACAGTTTTAAGCATGACCAGCATAGGAAGAAAGATTTCTATTTCATCCAGTTATTCCCATAAAATGCAGAAAGCAGTTATAAAATCAGGTATCTGTACAATGGAAACACGTCCTCTCTGCGCTCCCAGTCTCACTTGGTGATGCTTTCCAGGCTATCATGAAGAGATAGACTTCTCCATGGCAGTTCTTTGTTTGTTGTCCTAAATGTGTGTGGATTTTCCCTCACTTTTGTTTTTGAAAGTATCCACTTTACTTTTTAATATCAAAGTTTTATTAGAACGCTGCAAGGCAGGATATAATTCAATTTAGTAAACATAAAAAAATAATTTCTGACGCAGCCTTGCAACATTTTCATGCGTGTTTAATATGTTATCACACAAATTTAGCAAGTGGCCCTTTTCTCCTGCTTTATCATAAGACATGAATGGAAAGGCTGCAGTGGTCTGAATAAATGTTTAAAGTATCTCCACATATGCAGCTTTTAGGATCTATGAAGGCCAGAAATTCTGGTGCACCAAAGCAGGGAATATCCAAAGCCATCTTTTTGAAGTGAGTTATATTCACATCATGTATCATCACAGCAGAACAGATGAACAAGACAATTTAAACAATTACTTTGCTGCTTGAGAGATGCTGCAAGAACCTATACTGGGTAACCTAGTCTCAGCAATCTACACCAGATAAAGGCACTGACACGAGAAAGATGTCACAAACAGTGTTGTACACGTGTGTGAATGGCACTTGGTTTCTTCAGAGTAAAAGCTAAGAGTCTGTTACATTTTCACTTGATACATTTAATGCTGCGGACCTGGAATGATTATTACCCCTGGAAACACATAAAATTCAAATACTCCTGACAATCTGAGAATTGCTAGTAACCACCACTATTTGAGTGTACAACTCAGTCACGGATCACTGACCAAAACCTGTCACTGCTGTTGAACCTTTAGGAGATCACCCAACCTCTGTTTTCCCACGCTTCATTGTATTTTTCCCCTGTTTCTCATCTCCATGTAGCAAAGCAGAGAGAAAAACCTAAAAACTCCTCTTCCTTTTATAAAAGGCAAGAACAGTTCTACCCAACAGTTGGTTTTCCTTTGGACTAAACCAAAGTTACTTTGAGTAACTGCAAGACAGCCAGTGACAAAGTTCAGAGATAGCTCCTGGGTGCAAGGGAAATGACAGGGGGGCAAACACCTGATTGCAACAGCCACCCCTTCAGGCATCACCCTGGAGCCCACCCGCACCCTTGTACTGCAGGGAGTTCCCAAGAGTTGGGGCACTGGCATTACCTGGAGCCATTGCAGGGCCCCCAGCACCCCTGTGATTTCAGCAGCAATGATATTTACCACCAGAGGTTGAAATCCTAGCTTTTTAGACTTCAGAGCAAAGACTGTCTTTATCCACTTTGAGGAAAGTTGTCTCCACAGGAGTTATTGTTTCTGGCTGTCTGCAGATTTGGGATTTACATCTGGTTCCTATTATCTCTCTGCAACCACAGGGAATTTTCTTTTCTTTTCTTTTTTTTTTTTTTAACAATGAATTTCTGGATGATGCAGTGGAAGAAACAGCCACCAGGAAAACGTGCCGGTTTGCCAAACCACCACAATACATCCCAGTCTGACTGCACAGAAAGTGGGGGTTCAGTGGTCCTTGGGCCCTTGACACTGCACAGCAAGGTTTATTTGGGAGAACAAATCACCCAGTACAATCTAGAGCAGCCTCTTGTCCTTCCCACTGAGACACACAAGAGTAACAGTTTCTATCCTTCTGGCTTCTGAATTGTTTACAAATTAAAGCTCTAAAATTTATATTAACTACCACCTCTAGAGGTTATTTCTACCCATCCCATACTATAAGAGAGAAGAGACCAAAGTCCACCTCTCTGAATAAAAAAATCCACTTCCCACAGCTAAGCAATAGCCAACTTTCAAATTACTGGTGTCCTGACTTAAAATCCAACCAGCAATTAAAGGCAGAAAGGCTCCACATCCTGTCATCCACTCCTCAATCCTCCCCTACCAAACTTCACTTCCAAAACACATTCCTCAAAGCAAGATCACAGCACTGTAGAGAGGAGGGCTTGGAGTTCTCCCACAGTATTCCTACAGAACCATGGAAGTACAGTATTTCAGAGGCATACTGGAATCCAGTTTAACCACAATACCAGCCAGCATGGCTATCAATGCATTAATCAGCTACATGAAAATCAAGCTTGAATACTGCAGGACAGCCAAGTTCTGCCAAAATATATCCATCAGCTCCTTCACCTTAAATCCAAAACTTGTTACTGGAGGTGAGCTCCTGCAAAATCCCACATGCAAGTATTGGTGATGTGTTTGTACTCACATACAGATACCTATTTTTCAGAAGTTATTTACTGTTAGTACAGGTAAAGAGGCAAAGAGTTAAACTTTGATTCCCTGTCAAAACCATCCTAAGGTCCAAAAAAAAAAAAAAAAAGTGAACCTATTTGGCATAAAAGCACAGCAAGAATATTGTTTCCAGGGTCTCTTCAAAGCCACATTCAAACAGCTGTCCCAGCACCCTGCTGTCCACATTCCAATTTTGAAAAGACACCAAAAACCCCCCAAACATCCAGTATGGCAGCACAGACTGATCTAACTCAGCATATAAAACATGTTGCTACTCCTCTCACCCTGTAAAAAGTAGAGCAGCAAACAAACTAATAGCTGGATTGCTGCCATGCCAATAGTTCAAGTGCATGCAACTCTAAACCACTTCCCAGGCTTTTTTGTTTCTACAAAAAAACAGGCCAGCATCACATTTATTGTGCTGCAATAGGAGAATCTGGTTATATTTGAGCAGTGTATTATTTCACCTGGACTAACTAAAATATTCAGTTACACAACAGCTAATCATGAACAGAAGATAAGCTCAGAGATAAAAATAGGGAGAAAGACAGAGAGACCTTGTAACAGTTAATCAGCATGATTCATTTGTCAGCCTGCCATATGCAGCACCACCTGAAAAAGAAAGCCTTGAAGTTCCCTCCAATAAATCTTTTTAAGCAATAAAACCTCTCGGGTTGGTTTTGCTTTAGTTTTATTTCTAAGTCATTCATCAAACTCCTGCTAATCCCCAAATACACAGAGGAATCAGAGTCCAAATGGGGAAGAGGTACAACATACCCCGAGTGTCACCCAGCTCAGATTAGCCTGGCAGCGACCCCTCACAGCACGTCAGTCTTGTTTGACTTCCATAAAGAAATGTGCCCGAGCAGATTCCTGCAGGACAGCTTCATCTGAGGGCTTCCGAGTCTGGCCCTCTGTCCTCAGCGCTCTGGCTGCTGCCCAGGTACTTAACTCACTTAACATGAGCCGGATCACTGGGATTTCAAATCCTCACTGGGATCACCGTGCTACGCAGGAAAACACAACAGGGACAGTAGCAGCTGGCACGGGAGAGGCGGCCAGGGACAGGGACAGGCACAGGGCAGGGAAGGCAGGGAGCTGCCAACTCCCAGATAATGGAGGCACTGGTGATTTTGGAGAAAGATGGGCACCATCTGTAATCAATTGTTACTGTGGTATAGAGGGTTTCATGAAAATAAAACTGATTTTGTCTTCTCCTTTGTCTTTGCCATAAGGCCTCAGACACTTCCCAACAGCCCTTGCAAGACGAAAGAAAAAAAAAACCAACACTTTGGGCAATGTGGGAGACTTCAGCATTTATTCCTGAACAATGGCGTCTATTCAAGTCTCAGACTCGCTCTGGCTGTTAATTAGGAAAGTAAACAAGAAAAAAATTATAATTTAAGCCTTCACTAGATATTTGGCTTTCTAATCTCCTCTAGAGAATACTGTCAAACTCCTCTCCTGTCCAAAGCAGGGATTTACACTTCCACACCAAGCCAGCTCCCCAAACCTTAATTGGAAGTGGCATTAAGTTCAAGGCGGGCGTAGGCAGAGCAAGATTCAGCAGCAGCAAAATTTCATTAAACCAGTTTTTCACGTGTTAACTTCATTTACCCATTTAAGATGATGCATAATTTAGAAGTATTGAGCAGCTCCACTGACAGAAATATGCTCTCTGATCTCACCAGTGATTTACAGCCCCACTTCTGGTCTAAAGTGCCCACAAAATTACATTTGGGACCCAATATTCATCCTTTGGGCTGTGCCACCGGCCTGGCTGTCCAACTTCAGATGTGCTAATTACAGTCATTCACTCATACTGTGTCTCTAATTTTATCAAGTTGTTTTCTCCAAGGTGTAACATGAGCAGAGTTGGGATATTTAGCGTAACCAGCTGAACATTTTTTCTGCTGGACGGCTGCTTGCTTTGAGATGGCTGTTCCAGGTCTTAACTAAAGCCCTTCAATTCTGACCCCTCACAGATGATCTTGCTCTGGCCTGAAGTTCACCCCAAGCACAGCTGCCCCACACTACAGACACAATATCTGCAGTTCAGCCATCACCTGATGTGCTTTCCTTTAGAGCCAGATACTTTAAGCTGACCCAGGGGACCAAAGTTCAGTTATTTTAAACACTTCCTCTCAGAGCATCTCAGGCACGGCTGCAAGATTTCCACCTGCCTTTCCCATCAGGCATGACCAGTATTATGACCCCTAGCATTAAGCAAAATGGGAAAACCATACAGATATTCCTACGGATGAGGAAAGATCCCAGCTGCACTACAACTTTAAACTGTGTTTTCCCCAGCAGCACACACACATCTGGATAAAATGGAACACAGCATGAGGAACTCCATTAAGGAAACATGTTTCATCCTTCAAAGGCATGTCAGCTTGCCTTCTGCCAACAGCCAAAACAGCTTTGCATCACAGGTAGGAAACCACACAACTTTCCTTCTGTATCCCACCTCTCCAAATTTCCCAGACCGCTGTGCCCAGCACAATGAGATAATCCAAACCCTTTTCTATGATAATATATTACACAATTGTTGGAGCAGCCCCAAAATACAGGGATGGAACACATGAAAGGAGCTGATACACAACCACAACCTTAAGCTGCAGCAATGACACAGCTCTGATTTCTTTGCTGAAGTATGGGCAAAATGCTTCAATGAGCAGGATGAGAATGATCACAGCAGGTTTGATCCAGTTCACTTCCAAATGATTCAATATGAATCATATTTTCTTCAGACCATGCATTTTGAATTTTGTGAACATGGTATTTTTGCTGAGTGCAGTAAAAAAAAACCCACACCACACACAAATATATCCTCTCTAATCTTTACCACATTTACTAGTTTTGCTTTTCCACTCCAGCCAGCCAAATGGAGAACCACCTCTCTTCAATGCATAAAACATTATGTAGTATCTTCCAAGAAACTGAGTTTTACAGGTTGCTGCTGCTTTAACATATATATTTCAATTTCACTAGACCAGAAGATAACTAAGTCAGCCACGCAAACCAACTGCAGGCCACAGATGAACACAGTTCTGTCAATTACTTACGGCAAAGTGAAAAGTTACCAGGTAATTGGCAAGTAAGTTGGTTTATTACTTTACTCTAAATTCCTAGAGGTGCCTCAAGTCTTATCTCAAAAAACAAAGTTGAGCAACCAGCTATGAAATCAAAACTGTCTCCAATGAAGACAATGATTCTTGTTAAATCAGAATTTTAATTAAGACTGGAAACCAAAATTTGAGACTTCTTTCAGGGAGAAGAATTCCACCTGAATTATTTCCAACTGTTTCCTTCCTTTTAATCCAAAATAACCTACAAAAGCCAGTCAGTTTGATTGAAAGTATGAATACTTCTTGTATGTTCTAATTAAAATAACATTTTGGCAAAAAAATTACCTCTTCTTGTGCAGCTATAAGAGGACAGAAACTTACTCCAACACAGCAGCAGCAATGCTTATAATGGCATTGTACCAGAAGAGAGCCAAGCTCACAAAATTCCCAAGAAAGAAGAGGCTGTTCCAGCAGCAGTCTGTGGCTGGGATTGTGTATATTACCCACAAGCAGTATATTCTATTTTCAGCACATATTTAGGATTGCAAATCTCAGTCTTTTTAACACAGAACAGACCAACTTAGTGTCTTCTCCTACTGAACTACACCACACCTTGACACCAGGAGAGAGGAAAATATGATTTAAAAACATATCCCAAACAAGACAGCAGCACAGAAACCCATGAATTTCAGTGATCTGCCAAGTCACAGGCCATTAGTTAACTGGGCTTTGCCTGCAGAGGAAGTTCTTCCATTATTTTTATTTCCCTTTTTTTAAATGAAATTACTCAAATTCAAATTTCTGATGCTGATCTTGCAGGTAACGTCAAAAAAAAAAATCAGAGCTGGAAGGACTTTTTATTAAATTGCTCAACTGTGCCTATGCAGTGCTCTTGGTAAATCGTAGCTCTGTAAGAAATAAAACCAGTGAATGTTTTCCAGCTTTCCATCAACTACACTTTGCAGCTGAATGTTGACATTTAGAAAGAGATTCTCTTTAGAGATATTAGAACTTTCAACACCCCAAAATTTACCCAAATTTGGCCCAGTCATAGAATATAGACACATAATATATAGAATATAAACATTTGAATTCTGCATTCTGATTAAGCTCCCATCTTTACTTTCCTCTCTTTACACCCTCACAGAAAGTTGTGGGATCAGACTCTGTGCTCAGCTACTCTGTTTCAGTAACATTTTACAACAAAGTGAGAAAAACATAAAATACCTGTGGATTTGCCCGTTTTTATGCAGGTAGTCCAGCCCCTCCAGCACCTCCTTAAGGATTGTGGCTATACAGGCTTCATCCAGGACACCAGTCTTGTGTTCTCCTCTGGCCACGATGTGCTTGATAATATCCAAAACAGAGCCTAGAGAAGAGTTAAACATCTCAGTTTAAACTAGAAGAACTGATTCACAGTTAAGTGTAATTTATCATCATTTAATACACAAGGAATTCACTGATGATGGTCAGGATCGGAGTCAGAAGTTGAAGCCTCTGCTGCAGGAAAGCAGAGGCAACAATGCACCCCTGGGAGCAGATGCTCAAGGTGGGCTGTAAAACCCCTGTGATCTCGAGCAACTGAGAAGTTATTAGAACAAGCCAAAATGTAAAATGTACACACACAGAACTCTTGGAAGGTTTTTCAGTAGATACTGATGCTACAGCTGGCTTAGTGCTGAGTACTGGAGAAGCTGAAGGGGGTAATGGAAAAAGCAGGGGGCTGCCAGGACTCAACATGCTGAAGGCAACAAGCTTGATAAAATTAAACACTCTTTTTCAGCTCCTACAAACTCTGTGCAGAGGAATAGCAGGAAAAATCTCATCTGTTAAGGGCTGGTACAACCCTAACAAGGAAAAAAAGTGGAAATCATTAAATAGAGAACAAATGAGGCTGAATTCTGACAGTAAGTCACTTCTTCACTGTGTACAAAACTGGAATAGCTTAGATCCTTCCCTAGAAGCATGTTTAGTCTCTCTCCCAAGCATGGTGTGAATTACATCATCTTCCATGACAAACCAGGCTTTACAGAGCAAACCACTTCTTCAAACTGCACCCAGGAATAAACGGAACCAGTGACTCGCACCAGGCCTCTTGTGCAAGGCCCTGCTTTTCATAGACGTTGGGTACTGCCCTCTCTGTATTTGCATCTGGACTGAAGACACTTCTCAGAACTTTTTATTGCTCCAGCATGGGATGGCTAAGCCTCTTTTCCAAAGCCTGTGCCATTTAGCCCCTTCAAATTTGGGTTTCTATGGTTTAATGACTGGATAGGGAGTAGTAGGATTTTTACAGCTACGAGCATGAAGCAATGTCAGCAGTACTGGGAAGTTCTTAAAGAACGAGAAAAGCAGGCATAACTGGAGAGCACAAATTCCAGCTTTGCTTGCCTTTGAACAGGAAACTTACAGGGAAAGAACATCCCAGAAACTAACTCAGCTAGTTTAGAAAGCTGAGTTCAGTTTTAGAAAAGTTTAGACAAGTCCATTCTTCCTAACTCACAACCCAAAAAGTAAGAAAACATTATTTTTGGATCTGAAGAACAGAAACTCTCATGAATGTGGCCCATGGGGGAATTAAGTTTCACCTTGTAAATTCTTGAAGCAAGTGGAATATACAATGGAAGTTTTTAGTTCGATTTTCTTCTCACCCTTCAGGTTCAGGTAGACAAAAAACCCCTTCCTCTTTAACATTTATTTTATTAACTATCCCAATTGAATTTCTAGTCCAAAGCAATCGTGCAGATCTGTTTTCATTTAGAAGAGTATTTTCCTTTTGGACTCTCCTACTAAAGCAGAGGCTGCAAGGTTTGAATACAAACACCATGTGGAAAGGCTCACTTTGCACAATTCAAACTGCACAGGAAACAATTACATGGGTGCACAGTGTCTCTTAGTTGGAGTAAAGCAGAATATGCTGAGCTCATCTAAAAGCTTGCTGCAGCCAGCAGAGCCTCTATTTCTCACTTTCCATCTTCTCTGGCCCACTGCCACCAGCCTCACCTGGACACCAAGACATCCAGTAAACCCAGTGGAAATAAACTGGTTGCCCTGAATGGCACCTTCAGCTTCCTCTTACCAAAAAATCTTTGCCTGGTTCAAGATATTTGCAGAGGACACAATCTTAACACAGCAGCCTCTAACAAAATAGAAAAACACCCCAAAGAAAAATGGGGAAAGAAAACCAAACCAAAAAAACCCAACAAAACCAAACCGAAACAAAAAAATCCCAAATGAACAACAACAACAAAAAAAAAAACAACACAGAAATGAAGTTACATAACATCCCCCCAACACTTTATGCAAGAATACTCAGTGTTCAGCCTTCCTCTATCCCACCCAAGCAGAGAAACACGCTCATGTTTAGTGAATTTTGATATGGGTCTTAGCCAAAAGTTTCACCCAGATGTAACTCAGGTTATTTTGACATACATTGGACTTCCTGCATCAGAGCAACAGTATCCTTTCTGAAGCAAACTAAGATTTCAGATGTTAGAGATGAACCCCTTCACTGAAATCTCATCTTTATGTCCTGGCAAAAGGACCTTCTGTTGTGTGTCATGAGGACTCACCTGGCCCTCAGCCGATCATGTTTTCACATTTAAAGAGTACACGCTTCCAAACTTTGAGGCTTCTTATCCTGGACAAGAATTTTTGTGACATAAAAAAAAAAAAAAAAAGAAACCACCAAAAAGGCCCCTCCATTTCCACTGTCCAGGTTTTTCCTCTCAAATGTGCCTTAATCTGGAGAACAAACTGTCACTTGTTTTAGAAGTCCAGTGAAAATATGTGGTTCTTCACGTACTCTTTTTGTCCTCTTTCCACCCACAACTCCGTTAGCAGACTTTGTTCACAAACATTTCCCTTCTCCTGCAAAGGGCTCAGGGAACATGAGGAGGCAGATCATATGGTGCTCAAATTCATTTGGTCAAAAATTCCTCTATTTAGCCAAGTCAGAGGTTGTATTTAACCCTGAAAAGGGGGTGGAGGGTAGACAGACAAGAGGGCATGCACAGAGCCAGCCCTGGTTGTGAAAAGGCTGATTCACACCCAGGCTATATCTGTTCCCAGTCCTGCCTGACACTTTTTAAGCACATTTATTTTAAAACCACTTTCACATTGAGATGTTCACAGAAGTGGGGGAATTTGCCAGTCCTCTACAGAAAGGAGAACAGCAAAAAGGGATCAGCAAAATGCCCACTGCAGGAAACAGCAGAAAAGCAACCCAAGAGCCACCTTTCTGCTGGAGAAAGTGTTCTTAGGATCATCCCCCTTTGTCCACTCAGGGTTTGGCTACTGGCACCACAGCACCATGAAGCTGTGATTTTTCCAACTCACAAATCAGTAAGTTTGGGAGTTGGTTCTGACTCACAACTCAACTGCAACTTCATTAAGCACAGCACCAGGGAATACAAAGAACAAAGCCAAGCTGCATTTCCCAGCACTGCTCCATGCAGGGTTCCAGCGCTCTGGCTCAGGAAGCCTGGCATGGAGCAACAGAGTAAGCAAATCCCCAAACAGAAACCCACAGCCAAGGTAGGAGCCACTTTGAAAGGAGAAGTCATGGGAATTGCACTACTAAGGAAAACACCTCTTGCTAGAAGGCCAAGATTGGATTTCAGCATTAGGCTGATAAATTCAGTGCAAAGCCAATCCCAGGGGTCTCAGTTAAGTGTGTGACACACTCACTAGGGTAAGACCTCCACTGCCTTAGGATACAAAGTCCCACACCAACTCCATTATACCGGACCAGGAGATCAGGGAATCAGAATCTGAAGACGAAAATGTTTTGCACAGTGGCCTGTTCCCAATCCAGAAATACAATAACTGCTAAATTTAACTGGAAACTAATTCAGCTGAAGTGGAACCAGGGCCTAAACCACACCAGAGCATGTGCTTTACAAACTGACCACACTGCTGGAAAACACCAGCATGACTGCAGATGCTGCCAGCTTCTGAGCCAGTTTCAAACCAGTTTAGGAGTAACTGGGGAAGAGAGAGCACATCCAAAGACAGCTGGATCTCTGATTAAACACAGTTTCACTATGGATTTGTGCTCCATGTGCAAACTGCTCAATCTCACTGTACGACAGAATCTACTGGCCAGAGGATGAGGTTCACACTGGAAATAAGGCACACAGCTCTGTACTAAAGAACAGTTACAAGATTTTCAAGGAGAAAACAAATCCACTACAATATCTCCAGAAAAGAAAAAAAATATTTTTGACTCCTCCCTAAAATAAAACCTCTATTTTAGATAATGCTATGAAGCACTCTGGTGTATACTATACACGGCATTAGGCTTGATTACAACAATTCCCTCATGATTTTTCTCATTAAAAATGCACGAGTAGCAAGTACAGACTCACAGTACAGGAAAGTGAGCCCTAAGTCAGGGAAAGAAAAAAAAAAAGAAATTAAGTTTGGCTGAGGCTGACTGGAAAGCTCTTCCAAGCCCAGAAGGGCCACATACCAAGAAAAGACAGAGAAAAGGGTCAGAACTGGAGTCCAACCATAAATATAAATAATGCTGTCATTAACAAGGATGTTTAAAGAAAGCTGGTGAGGAGCAACTGATCCCAAAGCCCAACAGAAGACAAAGGAAAGGAGACAACATTTAGTGATTGATATGGAAAAAATGCAGCTAAAACAAATTCCTGCCCATCAAGTATACACTGTGCAGCACATCAACAGGAAGCCTACGAGATACTGTGCAATCTGATAAAGCATTTAGCATGACTTGTCATTCATCACCCAAGTGTCTCAGTGTACTCTGACACCAATGGTCATGGAAATGCACCTACTTAGTAAGGAGCAATCTCTCAGTGCAAACTGTACAGCAGTTGAGAGGGAAGTGGTTTTCTGTTCAAACTCTCAAGCTTTCCAGTCTTCTCCAAAAGCTGCTAATGCAGTAGCTCCTAAGGACAGCACAAGTCAGCAGGAACTACCTGTACACAGAATTACCCTCAGCCGAGAGAGCCCAACCTGTAACTACTTGTAAGAGAAGGATATTGAGTTTTTTTGGATATTGACATCAGGCATAACATTTGCAATGGACAGTCTTGGATCCCAGCAAAAGCAGTCCTGGACTTGCACCCCACACATACCCAGTAAAACTGACTCTTTCAACACCATGAACTATGTGCTACTCCAAAGATACCAGGCTACCTATGGCAACAAAATGAGATTAAAGTTCCACGGTTCACCACCTTGCTGTTGTGCCCCTGCATCCACTTTCAAAGCCATAAAATGGGATCACTGCAGTAACTGGAAATCCAGTTTTCCAGGCAGGGTGGAGACCAAACAGCCCGGAACTCCTTAAACCAGCTTTGCTGCTGGAGAAAACTTCTGCGTAATCGCACCCTCGGGGCAAGAAGTCCTAATTGTTCCACTGATTCACTTTCAACAGCAAACCACCACAAACGTTGAGGCTTCCTGTTCCAAATCCAGAGCACGACTCCTTGACCTCACCTACACCAGCAAGCCTGTGGAATGGCATTTAGGAAGCCTGTTTCTGACGTTTCTCCTCAGCAGAGGAAGCAAGCATCCACAGTCATCAGTGACACTGCTTAGTGCCTCAGCACGTTGGGGCTGAAGCAGAGTAGGGCATGAAAACCTGAGCAGAAAGGAAAGCTTGTTTGCAACAAGAGTATATATAAACGCAGGAGTATTCCAGCTGGAATTTTACATGCCCCCAGAGGCAGAAAAAATGTACAGCAGAGCTGGTTGCTATGGGAACCATATCTTGCATGTTATATTATAACTTAAGTGACAGAACCAAGATATGCTGTAAGTTAAATGCAAAGAAAATTCCTCATTTAACTTTGTCTGGGAAACAGAACAGGAAAATTTAATTCTCTAATTTCCAACCTGAAAAAAAAAACCAAAAAGAAGGTAACAGTACCTGCATTGATTGGCCATTTAGAGGCCTGCAACAAATAGGCTGGAAAACGGTGCTGGGGATCACCACACAACTTTGTGAGAATCAAAATCTGCCCCAAACCTGACAAACACTGGTGCTGAACAGGCTGAACCTTTGAGAAGGGGGAGTTGGCAGATTCACTGCTGCTTCTTTCAAGACATATCAGCACTAGCCAGTGGTTTCGGTGAGCCTGACTGTCATCAGAGCCAAGAATTAAACCTGCACCTTGTCAGTCACTGGCAAACAGATGAAGAAAATGCAAAAGAATGAATTACTGCTTGGATTCAGCACTTCTGGGACTCAGGAATACAGATACAGTAGAGAGTAGCAAAGTAAAGGAAGCAACAAGTTATACAGAACAAAAGGAAAAGACATTAACCCTGATTAAGCCTCCTCAGAGGGAAAGCTAAGGAAACTTCCACTTCTTGCCTCCTTCCCTCCAGGGCATGTGCACGGATGCAGAAGAAATATGAACATATTAAGAAAGAAAACAAGATAATACAATAAAGGGAGCAAAACAGCCTACTGCTGTTGTGATCAAGATATTTACAGGAGGAAATCTGAAGACAAACTAATTTTTCATGCTTTTCTTATTAGAGTTAGGAGTCGCAATCTATCTACACACTTTGCATTCTGCAATCATGGCCATCAGTCCCTGCCATCTCTTGCTTCTAACTTATCCCATCCTTAATTGTTTGAAATTAAGTTATTTCTACAAATAAAATCAAAACCCCTCCAGATGAATTAAAAATAGCATATCTTTCTCTTAAGAAAATAATTCAACATAAACATGAGGATTTCTAAGAACCTGTGGTTTATGCTTTGATCATAACTCTCTGTTGGAATTAGGAGGGGCCAGATCAGAGATTAACACAGCAGAAGCAGAACAAGATGTCCTAACTCCCTGGTAAAGAACTAAGACTTGCCTACCTCTTTTGGTCTGGCTTTCTGAACTTCAGATAAAAGGTTGAAGTAAGAAGTTGATCAGATAATCTTAAAAACTTTCAGAAAATAAAAAGTTTAACTATTTCAATACAGCAATCTCCTTAGCAGATTTCATTAGGAGCCTTCAAGACGGCAGAATATCCAAGAGCTCTATCTGGAAATGTTTCAGTATTTAAAGGATTTGCACAGCTTAAAAATATTTTGAAGGTTTCATCTGCTGCAGGCTAGAACAGGAAAAATTGTTGTGTGATGTAGCAAGTCACCAGAGCCGGCTGTTTCATAGGAGCAACTGTTGTATAGAGTTATCTACAGACTTGGGTCACCTGTGAAATGAGAGCTCTTGTCAAAAGCAGGGAGAGTTTAGAAGAGCAAGAAGGTCACAATCAGTAAAAGCACAAGAATAAAAGCACAGCTGCTCCTCTTCCTACTAAAAAGCCGCTGGAGTTTGAGAGCTGGACTGGGCTTCAGCAGGCTTTAAAAAGGCACGAGTAAAATTCATGAGAGGAGAATGCCAGGGAGGCAAAGAGCAGGTCAGCAGTTGTCTAGAAATAGCCATTGGAGTTTAGTTTGGAGTAACACTGGACTCAAAGGCTGGGGTGTCGAGTTCACATTGCTAAGCTTAGAACCCTACAAAACTTCCATCATTAGAGAAAAGGGTCTGCAATTTCTACTGAAGGGAATAGAAACAGCAGACCCTTCACAAATCTGACACAGACACACGTCACCAGACCTGAAAGAGGGTGTCAGTAACCGGACACACCAGCACCCCTTGTCTCTACCAGCTGCATCTCATCACAGCCACGTTTCTGCCATCAGCAACTCCACACCTGCTTTGGGGTCAGTGCTGCCAGTTCAGACAGCCCTGAGCAGTGGCTCCCACCAGCCTGGCTGATGCACATCAGCTCCCCAACGTTACCTCCTGGCTGCTAACAACTTTCAAATATAGAAATCTCCCATCAACAGAGTACTTGTGGAGACAAATAGTTCTGTTTCATTGACAATGTCAGCCATGTAATAAGGCACCTTTGAGTGCACCCTCTAGTTGTCAGAGGAGCAAGGCACTGTTAGACAACAAAACTTCATGGATTTAGAGTATTTTTCCTTAGAGACATTCCTAAAACACTTGCATGTATGACCAGGTTAGGACTTCACCAAAAGACTGCAGCCAGAAAATAAATTAAATTGCACTTACAACAACAACAACAACAAAAAAGGCTTGCATTACAGATTGGGCTGTCCTGTGGGCTGTTTATCAAATTAATAAGGTCAGTGTTTGTAGGCTGAAATTAAAACCAGTTTCAGCCTGAAATCACACACCAGCATACACTGAAAGAAGAGAGGCAATAAAATTCTGAACTTTTACCTGGAATAAATTCTCAAGTACAAAAGCCATGATCAAGATACAGAATGGACATCAGAATGTATTTCATATTGGGATGCACAAATCTCTTTGAACAGCTAAACAAAATGAAAGTGTTAGGCTGCACTCTGTTTTGGTGGAGGGTTTTTTGTTTGCTTTTTTTTGTTTTGTTTTGGGGTTTTGTTGGGGGGGGGCATTCCTTTGCTTTTTTTGTTTTCTGGTTTAAAAACCAGCTCAAAGGTTTTTCCTGTTGAGAAACCCAGACCATTATTTTTCCCACTGGATGACAGATGACCGCAAAATGAGCCACTTTATTACTGATAAGAACTAAGCTCAAAGGAATGAGAGGCAGTTTTAGAAGTGTCTCTTGTTACATAAATCATTCAGCCTAAGACCAACTGAAAATAGTCTCATTAAAAGTGAATGAAAAAGCTCTTCAATCAGAAAGCTCCAATCACAAGTTTCTTCCCCCATCCTTAAGATTGTGCTGTAGAATTTGCCTATGAGATATGATATGAGATTCCTGAAGCACAGATATAAAAAAAGTATGAAGTAAAAAGTATATTAAAGAAAACAGCTGAAAAATACCTCACAAGGTACCCGCCTGCTTAGAAAGTGGCAGGTCATTCTCAAAGTCTTTCTATTAACTTTAGCAATTCCTCCAGCCTTCAAATGATTCTTTTTAAGTGAGAAAACTTAACACTGACTCACAGAAATGTTGGGGAGAGGGAAGAATTACACTCTTACTAGTCCATCTTCTACCATATGACCCTACTCTTCAACATATGCAACAGAATAAGCAGCAGGGAGATTTCCTAGCACTGCTTTACTGCAAGTCCCCCACTAAATGCCAGTGCTGCACGAGGGTCAATTATCAGGCTGGAGAACATAAAAGGCCATTCAAAGGGAATATTAAATGAGAAGCAGGTCATCACTCACACCAGCAAGAGGCTGGTTCTGAAGCAATGATTATTTTTCCAGAAATTTTCCACTGTAGTCTTTACATCTGTGGTGCCTTGATAATGATGGTCTGACTTCTTCCCAGCTTTACACAAAAACAAAACAAAAAAAAAAACCACCTCCACACAAAACAGAACAAACAAACAGAGACAACATTTGGAGGTTCAAGGATGAGCCTCATCGTGACTCGATTCTGACAGAAAACTGCTGTGAAGTGTCGGAGGCAGCTGTGCATTTTCTTCAAAGAGGTTGTGTACTCTCCTGGAAAAGGCCAAACCCGCTGCTGCTGCCTCTTCAGCACCCCTGAAATGCCATTTCCTCGTGTTGTGGAAACTTTCCCATAGATACACTTTTTATACACACAGCAACACTGCTTGCTCTAAGCTGGCAGGGGATTCTTTTCCACACACAGTCATCACATCTTTAATGACTTGTTACATGTCTCTCTAAGAAAACAGAGGGTATTGCCTAATGACACATGAGCACATGAGACATTAAAAACCCTTTAAGACAGACTTAAGGTTGGCATGGAATTTGATTTCACCCAAGAGAAGTGCTAAAAATCTCTCAAGAACATTTTCAAAGAGACATGTTTTATGGTCATTGTTGAGCTCTTGTGCAAAATGCAAACAGGTTTAGCCGGATTTTTCCACATCATCTCCTGGCATTTCACAGTCCACAAAATTAAGCCAAGAACAGAGAAGCCAAGTTGGGTTTTTTTTAAAGCAAGAAAACAGGGATTTTTTTTTCCACTTTTCAATTCCTTTTCACTGCAGTGCCAGGAAAATGAAGTCTTCCTAAAGACAGGCCCAGGATTTAGCAACAGCCCTTTGTGTTATCATCCAGAACTTGATTCCATTTCTTGTCTCAACTGTAACTTAAACAGGAATCCTGGAAAATATTATGACTTCAAATAAAACATTACTGATAGAAAATTTTCAAACTCTCTCAAAAACAGCTGTTTCTCCAGTGTCTGAGAGAATAAATCCAGAAAAGGGAAGTTTCCCTGGCTCTGTGTAAACCAGGCAGTGATTTTCAAAAGCTAGTTAGCTGTTACTACTGATGGACATAACACGAGAAGCTAGTTCTGAGCTGAATGGGTTGCAATCAAACATTACTATTCATGCACAACGGCTGGAAAGATGTCTGGAGGGAAGGGACCTGGGGGTGCTGGTTGAAAGTGGCTGAACATGAGCCAGAGTTTGGTCAGATGGGCAAGAAGGCCAATGGCACCTGGCCTGTGGCAGCAATAGTGTGGCAGCAGAACCAGGGCAATGATTGTCCCCTGTACTCAGCACTGCTCAAGCACCTCAAGTGCTGTGTGCAGTTCTGGGCCCCTCACTATGAGAAAGACACTGAGGGGCTGGAGCGTGTCCAGAGAAAAGCAACAGAGCTGGGGAAGGGTCTGGAGCACCAGGAGCTGCTGAGGGAGCTGGGAAAGGGGCTCAGCCTGGAGCAAAGGAGGCTCAGGGGGGAGTTTCTGGCTCCCCACAACTCCCTGACAGGAGGGGGCAGCCAAGTGGGGGTCAGGCTCTGCTCCCAGGGAACAAGCAGTAGGACAAGAGGAAGCTGCCTCAAGTTGCACCAGGAGAGGTTCGGATTGGATATTAGGAAACATTTCTTCATGCAAAATGGTTGTTCAGCATTGGAACAGGCTGCCTGGGGAGGTGGTGGAGTCACCATTCCTGCAGGTGTTTAGAAGACGTGTGGATGTGACACCTGGGGAGAGAGTTTTAGTGCTGAACTTGGCAGTGCTGGGGTAATGGCTGGACTTCCTGATCCTAAAGGTCTTTTCCAACATAAACAACTCTACAGTTCTACAAAATGTCTTTGTTCACAGGTGGGAACCTTAAGAGGTAAAGAAGGGAGAGAGGAAGGAGGGAAGACAGGTTTTTATGCTGCCTTTAGGGTAAAGAAATTGGACCACTCACCTCCACTAAGTAACTTCATCACCAGCCAAAGCTCATCTTTCACCACAAACGATGTGTAGTAAGATACAATGTTGGGGTGATGGCACTGACTCATGGCTTGAATTTCTTTCTGTAGAGAAAAATAAAACATTAGCAGTTGGACACAGTGATTATTATTTCTCAGGCACAGAAGTTATCTTCCTCAAGATACCAAGAGGGTGCTGAGAAAAAGGAAAGCTAGAAGGTAAATGTAGAAAATCCAGAAATACTCTAAACACTCAGGCTGCATCATACTAGAGCCCAAAGGTATTTTAGGGTGTTCTTCCTGTCTGTCTAGAGGTACAAAAGGTTAACCAAAAAACCCTTGGTAAGGCCATCAAAGTGGCGGCAATCAAAACATCAGCATGCAGCTACCACAGAATATTCCAAAAAATTCACTCTGGTTTGTGACCTAAGAAGTTCATGCTGACTTCTTTCAGTAAGACACTATGTAACAGATGCTTAAGCTGTTGAAGACTATCATTTGGATGAGAAAGGGAAATATTGGCCTCTGGGAAAAAAAGGCCTCTTATTCCTACTGTTTCTTCCCAGCAGGAAAGCAGATGGCTTAGCTCAATCAGGTTGAAGGCTCAAAGGACAGCTGTATCCTTTGTCCTACTAGAAGAAGAGGAAGATCACTTCGAGATTAGAAAGTCAGTAGCTACTACCAGTGGAGGACAATATGAAATATGTTGAGATATTAAATTGTTTTGAGTTTTGACTGTGCTTAGTCTTAGTTTTGGTCATGGGTTCAGGGTTGAGGTTTTCCAGGTTATGGAAGGAACAACATCACAGAAAACATTGACTGATTTCATTATGCAAGCACAAATCACCAGTTTGGACAGAAAGACTCACAGTTTCTTGGCTGTCCATAGACAAAAGCCATCCACCGAGCCAAGCCTGGCACCCTGCACTGCACCCAGCTGAGCCTTTGTGCTTCAGCCAAGTCCCCCAACCTGACAAGTTGTACCCTCCAGCAGCACCCACCCCAGACACTCATCCCCTCATACCCTGAACTTCTGCTCTCAACTACAACATTCCTTCACGGGACACAAGGAAGGAGGAGAACAAGGGCCCTTCACTCCCTGATCCTTCCCTCCCTCTAAGCACAAGAGTTCCCTGGTACTGAAGTACAAGAAAGAGCTCTGAGAAGAATTCACTCATGCCTAGGACACCCCACAAATGCAGCACATTTTCCTCCTGCTCCTGTACAAAGCTCTGCTTGTGACCGAGTTCAGAGTAAAGCCACTGCTTCCCCTTGGCAAGGCCTGAGCTGGCAATCACAGCTCCAAAGGAACAGGCTCATGTTGATTTATCCACTTAGCACTGCTTTTCAGGGAGTAGGTGCATTTGAGGAATCCAAAGCAATTGGTTTCTCTTTCTGCTTCCCCAGGAGAAGCACCAACTTTCCAGGAAACTTAACAAGCAGATTAAAGAAGAATCCTTCTAAACAGGAAAGGATATTTGAAGAGTAGGGAATAGGCTATTCATCTCCATGTAGCATACTCTGAGTAAAAAACAGTCTGTGAAAATAAATACAGCCTAAAACAATATATTCTGCTTACTCTGACAGCTCCAGCTCCCTTCCTTGCAAACTTTCACTTGTGTCAAGTCGTTTTTCAAAAAGGAAATAAATCAGCAACTTTGGAGTTTTCTGTAGTTCTCTGTAGTTCTCTCTCTGACAATTAAAATATACTACGTGAGAACAAGTGGCACCGGAGGAAACCAAGGCGGAAAGCAGCAAGTAGGACTGGTAATCCATCCCATCAGCCAGACCTGCCACAAATCCACCACTCTCAGAAATTATCTAGAGGAGCTGGTTTTATATTTTCTCAGCTAGACTGCTCAAAATATTTTGAAGCAGTTCCCTGGGAGATCAAGAGAGTAATATGAGAAATATATACAAACATTGCATATTTAATATATATTTGTGTATCCTACTGGAGTTCAGGAGGCAATGAGACAAAGTCTGGACCAAGCTTTCTTAAGAGCCTAGACCTAGATCAGATCTTTGGCATTTAAGCAGCTCTGTACTACAGAATTTTTTAGGCATTCCATGACACTTAGTTACCATTTTATTATTTTTCAAGAACTTCCTCTCTCATTCACTACAACAATCTGCTCCCTGGGCTGGGAAGCACGGCTAAAAAAAAATAGCTCAAGTCTGCCATGTGCATCAAAGCATAAATAGGGAAAATAAATAATCACAAACCTGATCTGTGCAATTAAACATCTCTGTCAGCCAGTGGATGTATAATATAGGCAGATTAATCCACTTCTCACACAATGTAGCACAGCTCTGAATAATTAACTGCATCACAGCCCACAATTTTCAGTGTTTTTACATTATTACCAATCAGAAGGAGCAGCAGCCAGGCAGACTTTCTCTCCCACCCACAAACCCCCATTTCATTTTCAGCAGTTTTCTAGGCTAGTCTCATACTGGCTACATCAAAGCTTGGTTCCTGTTCTCCCTCAGAGAGGGTACCAACATCCTGAAAGCTCAACCCATACAATTGTTTTAAGTGATAGTGGCAAATCACAGGGGCTTTGTGGTTAAAATGCTTCCTGGCATAACTGAAACCAAGCCAATTCTGTCATACATCCATAGTCTGCTCAGTACAAATGCAGAGGCTGAAGGGCTGTAGTTAAGCAGGAATCCCACTCAAGGATCACTGGGCAGCTCTGCTCAAAAGCATACTTAGAGTAGGAAGAGATAAAATGCAGCAACAACCATTCTGTGTGTAGTAAGCTCAGCTTTAATACTATTCCCAAAGCTTTCGGGAGAGTTTGCTGCTCTTCAAACACAACAAAGTCACAGCAGGCAAAGGTTTCCTCTTCCTACCTCCCTAATAAGACTGCTATCCCCAGATAACAGTTACAACTGTGCTTCCCATATTTTCCCCAGCATTAAAACTATATTGGAAGAGTGCTAATAAAAATCTCAGTGATTTCCACACCTCCGTAATAATTTATTTGGGCTACTCTATACAAGTTTTACAGAGGAAAGGTTGCTTTATTCCCTCTCTGCCAACAGCTATGGGTCACTTGATCCAGACCCCCAAGCCACCCACAGATGCAGCTGGTGATAAGCAGCTCTTCCACCTAATACCCCTCACACTCCATGGCTTCAGTGATGAGAGACAGCCTTCCTGCCAATTCCCATAAACTTCTCTGCTTTCTGCTCAGCTATGGAGAATGAATTCCCAACAAAAACATGTCTAGACACAGGCAATGGTTTGGAAATGGTTACATGCTCACCCTGGGCGAGATATTAAAAATATCTGTATTGTCAAACACTAAAAGCAAATAGACTGGGATTAGCTCTAAATGCCTCCATGGCTTCCATTAAGGGTTCTGACAAATGTTTTCAGTACTTCTACAGGCAATAAAAGAAACATTTCAAGGCCTGCAAAACAGCAATAAAACTGCAGTGAAGTATAATCTAGAATCATAAGCAACCTATTAGTCTCCTGTAAGTCAGACATACTTCTGGAGATCTGATATTTTGGATGAGGGTTTATTTGCCCACTGACACACAACTGAAGTTTGAATTAATAGGAGCAGGTAAGGCCGTGTTTTAGCTACCAGCTCTAGTTTCTTAATGGTATTTTCCTTTCACATCGTCCCTTTTTACTCTGTGTTTATCTGCCCCTGAAGCTTGCTTCAGAGGCACTTGTTCTCAAATACCAGGATAAAAACTGTGCTTTATTTAGTTTTACTTCCTGTATGTTGACATGAACTCAAGAGATACAGCACAGCAGCAAAGTGCTTTCATGTGGCTACCTACAACTTCAGAGGAGCCCAGAAAGCTGTCAGCATGGCTACCCTGTTTGAAGGGAATCACAACCGTAAGAGAAGTGGGGAGAGAAAGCATGGCTGGGGCAGAAATCAAAGCAGGTCAGATGTGATCACCCCTTGAAAACACCAGTGCTTCAACTATGGCTGGCAAACATCTCATACCATGAGATTTCAGCGGAGAGATAAAGCATTAAAGCTGCTCTTCATCCTTTTAAAGCAGGATTTAGAGCTCCAGTCCTACAGGCAGCCATAACCATTCACATTTTGCTTCAAGTGAAATTTTAACGGTTTAGCTAAAATGTTGTAAAATTTACAATAATAATTCATTTGCCTTTTGAGGCAGCAACATAACTAAAATAAACCCAAACGTGTTCTTCTACCAAAATTAACTTGAGAGACATTTTTTAAGAAGGTGGGGGAAAAGCACAAAATCAGAGATTCTGATTCAACTCCCACTCCTTGGATTATCCAGTTCAACTTCTTGCTTCAAGTGGCTACAGGAGCTAAACTGGCATGAGTAAAAGGGGTTAGATTAGCCCTAGAACAACAGCAGAAAAGAAACAATTCTGAAAGAGATAAACACACTTCATCCATTAAGTAATCTTCAGTGATGGGAACAAAACAGTCCTGTGGCAAGTCATTCAGCAGTTGCCCATTTTAATGGCTGCTCTTCAGCCTCATTCAGTGGTCATTCCCTCCTTCAAAATCTTCAGCATTAGTGAAAATGTACTGAAGGAAGCACGTGTTTCTGAGCTGTTGTGGTGTAGCAATTCCTACATGGCCATTTTTTCTTGGTTTCAGCCAAAAAGCAAATGGGCAAGTGACTGCCTCCTCTCACAGATATATGCAAGCCAGCTTTACCCACATCACCAACTAATCTATCACTGACCCTTGCAATTGTTCAGATCAATACCCAGTGCTTACAGCTCAAGAAAGCTTTAAATGTGATCAGTGCCCACAGACAGCTACAAACTCTCTAAAGTTCTTTACATGCACCATCTCGTGCTCATCCAAGACATTCTACGTTCAGGATTTCACCCACCATTAACCCTGATGTTCATAGTGAACTTTATAAAAAAAAAACAAAACAAACCACACAAACCAAAAAAAAAGCCCAAAACAGAACCAAAGCAAAACCCAAACCAGTCCAGTACTTAAGACTTCTGTTGTTGCTGCTTTGATAAACAATACAACCAAGCTGTACCCAGCATCGGTTTAAGTCTTAAGCTGCAATGCCAACATGCAAGGAACATGTAACACAGCAGATCAAATAATCATGCAGAAAACACGTATCATACATCGGACTCCCTGGCACTGACTCTTGGGGACATTTTTTTCCCTGGAGCAAGTATAAAGGTCTTCAGGCCTGGAAACAGAATTATCATGGCGACTCCCATCAGATGACAGGCATGGATGAAACATCTGTACTACTTCCACAGCAATCTGCTGCTTTGTTCCCAACAACCTTATAGTCTGGCTAATCCACTTGTAGGAAGTGCTCTGTCAGATCAAAGGCAGTTCAATATCCTGTCCAAGTCTTCGACAGGAGGTGTAAAAACCCTATAAAAAGCAGTTACACAATTATCTACCCAGAGGGTAGACTTCTGACTAAGCCTGGGCAGTTAACAGTTGGCTTATGCTTTAAACTAGGGGAGTTCATAATCCTTTTTCTAAATCCTATCTAATTTAACCTTCTCAACTATAGGTTGATTTATTTAATCTCACGCAATGTTTGATCTCCATGTTATTGGCAGCAAGTTCCCCAGGTTATTTCCATGAAATTTTAAAGGACATTTCTGTTTAAGTGCAGTTCAACTTGTTCCCTCAGCCTCCTTAACTGCCCTCTGGCCATAGCAATGAAAGAGTAGTACCTTCACTTCTCTGTGCAACCTGTCAGGCCCAGGGCAATCAGTCTCTGGAGAAGGAGGAATTTGGAATCTTTCTAGGAACAGCAACACCACATCTCCCATGCTCTTTCCTGAGCTTGTCTCCTGTTGAATCATCTTAGGGAATAAACAGGCAGCATTTCCTCCTAGCTGGGAAAGCCCAATGCGAAATATCCCATAGCTTATGTTTCCCTTTCTGCTGTTCAACATTCCTGGTAACTGCTAAGCTGACAACCCACGTCATCTGCTACTCATGGAGAAAAAAAGTCTCCATCTGGATGAAAGAAAACTCAGCTTTAATTGCATGAAAATGAAGTAGAGTTTGTAGGACAGAGGGGGGATTTAAGGCCTTTTAGATCAGTAATTCTTTAAAACAAGAAAACACTTATACAAGAAAAAAGGCTGGAGGCATGGTTATTTTGAGGCAGATGTCACACTACTGTTTCAAAGATTGGCAACAGCAGCAAAGCAACCAGCATCCCACAATGGAAAAGAGTCAGAGCAAAACATAGCACTGAATGGTGTGCAGCTGTGAAATACAACACATGAGCAAGCAGACTGTTTGCAAACCCACACCAGTGTGGTTGTTAACTACCATGGGTTGCAAGACAAATAAAAAGTGGAACTTCAGCAATAAATCAAAAAGTCCAAGATCATTTGTAGACAACACTGTATTTGACCACCTCTCCTTACACTCCACTCTCAGTCACACCCCTGAGCAAGAATCATTATAAGCTACATTGTACTTCTCTGTCAGCTGAATCCCACATGCAGTCTATGAAAGATCTGGGAGCATTCAAAAATGTACAGGGAAAAAGATAAAAAAGAAATGGAAGTAAATTCCTGACAAACATCACCTAATTCAGTAGCTGGGTTAGAAACAGGCCCATCTCTGCACAGAATCACTCCTGCTGTCTACATTCCTTACAGCAATTAGCACTTCAGCTGAATAGCTGAATGCCCTTGACTTGGCTTGCTCATGATTCAATAAAACTGGGCTTTCCTGCATTTCCCATACCCCACAGCAGCAATAAATAAATCCAGTGCATTAACCTATAATGTCATACAGTATATGCAAAGTGTGCAGTTTATTCCTGACCACCCACACAGCTCAAATGTATATTGAAATAAAAGGATCAAGATCAATACCTTTAATGAGCCAAGTCATAGCACTTACTCACTCTAAGCATGGCATCTCCAAAGTAAGGACGTGGTCCCAGATTTCCTGGCCTCCAGACACCTGCTAGGTTTAAAGGAAGCTCAAGGCCACTCATCCATCCAGCTGCCAATAGAGCCACTTACTCTGCATTTCCCACTCCAAATTAACCTTCCTCTTCTCCTCCACCCCAAGAACTAGAAGTGCCAACCACTAAGCAGCACAGACATTGAAAGAGGTGTACAAGAACCAAATCATCTTTTTAAGGATGGCAGAACTGTTTGCTGGTCTCCCTACCCTCTCCCAAGCAATGTGTTCTACCTCCTTGGCTATGCAGCTTCTGGGAATAAGGAAGCTTGCTTCAACAGAGAAGTCTCTGGGTGTGAAGCACTGGAGAAAAATAATTATAAAATAATTTAAGCACAATTTTCCCTTTGCTATCACACTGCCCAATGAGTGGACAGTGCCCAAACCCAAGAGCACTCTCCTGAGCCCAGTTCGGAAAGCAGAGTTCACCATAAGCTGACTGCTGTGCTCAAATGACTTCAGAGCAACAGAAGGAAAATGGAACTCATGAAAGCCCCAGTTTGGGATTTTAACTGCACTGGAGGAGAGGAGAAAGCAAGGTGGGGGCATAACATACCCCAGTGTGAACTCATCATATTTGTCTTTGCATTTGCTTCTTAAAAAACCCATAACCTGCAACCATCTACAGTTACCCTTTTGGGGTTTTTTGGTGGGGAAGGCACAATCCTGCAATACGAAGTAGTTGCTCAGAAAAGTTAATTAAAGTAATTGGGAAAACTGCCATGAAGGGAGACTACAAGACTGTAAAACTTGAGAATATTTACTTTAGGGTAGAAGCAGATATGGAAACAAGATAAAAAGAAGTGAAGGTAAGAGCACACAGAGCTGGGAAATCAGGAACTTCCATTCTTTTGGCTCTTGCTCTGAGAAACAACATTGGTGATCCAACAGACTGGCAAATTCAGAACAAACCCAGAGAAAACACCTTTTTACACAGCATATCTACCTCAGCAAATCACGCCCCAGGAAGCTGCTACAGCTCAGAACCATCTTTGTTCTCCACCTCTCCATGACTTCTAAATTCAAGAATATTTACAGCTGCATACCCAAGCCCAGAGAAGGACCCACACCAGATCCAGTCACAAAACTGGAAGCTCTAGAGAGCTGACAATACATTGCAGTATTGACCTGCAATAAGGCACAGCAATACATTGCAGGCCCACCCATAACAGTAAAAATCATTGTGAGGAACAGGTCAGACAGAGACTTTAAAATGCGCAATTAGAAGTACTTATCTAAAATTACACATCAAGTCTCTGCAGTGTCTCTTTCTGAACCTAAGCCTTTTTAGCCAGAATTGGGAATCACTCAAAGAATCACAGTCTCAATTACTACACACTGACAATACAGTCACAAATACCACTGAGGCAGGGTAGTATGGGCAAGCCACATAAAAGGCTTGAAAAGGATACCAAGGGTTGGTGTAAGGACAAAAACACCAACTGTGAGAAGAGATCTTGAACTCCTACACTAGCATGAGCCATAAGAGGATTTGAACACAGGCCATCTTGAGTCCTACACACAACTCTCCACCGGAGCACTAAAATGTGACAGACTGAATGGAGCCTTTCCTCTTCACCAGGGCAGATTTGCAGATACCTATAATGACAAAAATAGCATTAGACACTAGATGGAAACTGGAACTGTGGTTCAGGTGATTTGCTGAAGATTGTACAAATGTAGAGGTAGCAGGACTCCCAAATATCATCTCTGTTCGACCTTCTAATTGCAAGCACCAAAACAAGTGCCTGAGGTAAACTACAGAAGCTGTCGAGATTCAAAGGGGACAGAAAGACAAGGCAGGATTATAAAAATCCTAGAGAGTTGCTTCAGAAGAAAAGATGGTACCAGGCATCATCTCCATAATGCCAATATTTACCATGGAAAGTTTCGCCCCAGAGAGCTTTTTCATTTCAGTGGAGATCCCTCAATGTTCACAGGAATGTCCATTTCTGCCTGGCTTAAATTCAGGCACCTTCCAAATGTAAGGTGAATGTGACAACCACTGCACTGCAGAGGCACCAGCTCACACACACGAAGAGAACCAAGCCCATCAACACAGGAGCCAGATGAGAAAAGGGAAATTTCAGTTACCACAGCTACTGCAAAAATCTGGTTTTCATTGAGATAACCTTGAGAAAAGAGGCTCAGAGCAGCAGAAAATTACAGCGCTCCAGCTCCAAAGGACTCTGTGCCTGTCCTGAACTCAGAATTACGGGGGTTTCCATATGGCAGCCTGCAATATGTCAGTGATCTCTTTAGCTGGCATCAGTACCAGAAAGAGATTAGGAACAACAGCTAATTCATTAAGTTTTTCTCTTTACAGGTGAAGGGAAAAAATGTAAAGAACTGCAGGAAAGAAAAAGAAAGCAAAGCCATTCCCTTAAATTTTAAATGTTCTGAAAGCGTGTAGCTCTGGATGCCCCTCAAAATTCAGAGCTCTTGTGGGTACAGCAGAGCTTCACACTTGCACATTAACTCAGTTCAAAACAAAGGGATTATACAAAGTGCTGAGCTCTAAACAAACAGTCTGAAGTTTTGCAACAGTTGATCTTTTTAACATTTGAAGTACTATGTCCCACAACCAGGACAACTGAGCTGCCTCTAATGAAGTCAGTCGAGCTCCCTCATCTTCACCCCACCTCAAGAAAGGTTTTAAAGCACTTGGCAAAGAGATATTTCAGGAATAACTGAAACACAATTCCCCAGACAATTCTGATTGCATACCAGGAGTTCATCCATGCTGGTCTGACACTTCTCAAGATTGATCCGTTTAATCGCCACCTTCTCCTTCTTCGGAGCGCAGAAAGCTGCCTGGACCACTGCAGTCGCTCCACTCCCTGGGGGGGAAAGAGAGAGTTACCAACACCTTACAGACCTCAGCAGGAAGGGAGGGAAGCCAGACAACAAAATTCTGAGTGCCAGATAGTAAAGACAGCAGAGCCAGGTAAAAACCCAGGGAAAGCCCTATAGGCACTCCTCACTGTGCAGCTCCATGGGCTGGCCCAGCCGCCACATCCAAGTGCTGGGCAAACTGAAGGAAAACAAGTGGATCTTTATGATCCCTTCCAGGGATCATTACAGCTCTGCAGACCAAAACCCTCTCCAGACTCCAGCTTCCTTATAAAAGAGTGATTCTACTCATGTACTTTTAAAAGAGATGCCACTGAGGTCACACAGACTTTTAACCTGATGTGTTCACCCAAAGTGTCAAAACAAGCCACTCTTTGCTACCGGCACTAATGAGATTTTTCAAATATTTTTATGCACAAATTGCTGCTCTCATCTCTCCTCATTTTATGCAAAGACACGAGGTAGGTTTCATTCAAGCAGGTTTAGCTCCAGCTCTCACACTGCTTCAGTTTCTGGGTTGAAAACCACAGCCAGAGAACATTTAAATTCCAATAGGGAAAAAATATCACATTTTAACATACAGTCCGTCAAACTGCTACAACTAGGGAGTTCTGGATTTAAAGTACTCAGCAACATCATATCCTTTGACATGAAAAGGAGTTTGCAATAGTGAGACTTAAAATCTATTTGATGTTAAGTTCATTTTTGTCAGCCTCCAGAAGCTGTTGCAACATTCACCTCTCATCAATAGGACACCTTGTTGCTTTGCTTTCTACTTTCATCTTGGTTCCCCACATTTACACACTTCACTGGAAAGGAGTAAATCCAAATTAATGAAAAAGGGGGTAGGATATGTGGAAAATAGCTCAAAAGTTCCTATTGCAAATACCTAAAAAATGCTAATAAAAATAAACCTACAGCTATTTTGTTTATTATCCCAGGCATAACTCTTGAGCCCATTTGGGCTGAGAAAAATGAGAACAACTATTCTGCATTTTGGAATAACACACATATTTTAGCTGATTCTCCTATTTTTAACACTATAAAAACTACTTCCAGAATCTGAAATTCAGGTAAAGCACTTTTTTGCAAGCTTTGTGATTTTTTTCTAGTACATTCACATAAATTGGGGGCAAAATCTTTCATTTTCAAACAAAGGCTACTGAAGCTCCCCACAATCACCATCAAGAGTCTTCTCACACCAAGTTGCACCAACTCAAATAAAGTTCCAGGTGGGGGAAAGAGCTCGAAACCCAGCCCTGAAAGATACCGGAAAACTGCTCCATTCGAGTCACACTGAAATAAATTGAAAAGCCCTGAACTGCGGGACTCTGCTCCTCTGATCTTCAATCAGCACCTGCTACAGTGGAGCTACAGGACTTTGACTTCACTTTATATGGCATGGCCAGCGCACCCTGCACAAGAGCATCAGCTGGCCAGGATTCTCCGTAGTCAGGAGTTTATATTTTAATGGCAGAAGGCAAAAGTGTGCAGAATACAAAATGCTAAGGTTGCTAAAGCCTTATTATTTTACAAAGCAAATGGGTTTTTAAGAAGTTCAAGACTGAGGCCATTTATTACTTGCACACATAGTGTTTTTCAGAGACTATTCATAGCACAAGGCAAAACAAAGTTAGGAGGAAAAGGACAGCAATAAGAGCAAGAATATTTGCAAGAGGCTTTGAAAACAAAGTTTGAGTGCTGTAAGCAGGTTCTTGAGCACATGACAGATGATGGAGAGGTCCATGCAGATATTTAACAGAAAGTGCTCAGAAAGAACAAGGCGGGGAGGTTTTGACAACAGAGTTTGGTTAGACTGTCCAGGAGCAGAGCTGAAATACAGAACATTAAGCACAGGACAAACATACAAAAACCAAACTTCCACATGCACTCCCTGTAGTCACTCTGCCCAGCAGGTGCAGGAATCCAGCATGAAAGCAGCAGTCCCAGCACAAATGAATTCCCACTCACTGGGAATCCTGGGTGGCTCTGACCTACTCCTCTCCACCCAGTACCTGCTTCTCTTGTTTTGTTTCAGCTGCTTCTTTGGTAGTGGGGAAAAAAGTAAAACCACAAAGGCTCAAGACAAAAAGAGCAGCGCACACAGAAGTGGTGACAAAAGGCAGAAGTGAGTTTGCTCTTCCTACCACTGCTGGTCTCCTTGCAGCAATAGCCTTTTGGAAGTCAGAACAAAAAACAAACACTGGATCATTTCTTTGGAAAGAGTTAGATCCCAGAAGAAATGCTGCTGCTGACACATTCAAAGCACCAGTATTATGATTTCTTTCTTTGGATGTCTTGGTGCATAGTAATAGAGGCTGAAAACACAAGCCAGATGCTGGAAGAATATATGACTGTGCACCTCAGAGGACTGTCTTGTCACACAACCCTTTTCACTCCCCAGTTAGTTTTTCAGTGTGTATTTTCACCTCTAAGGCTACCTGTCCTGATCAGCACAGGTATCTGTGTTCAAAGACTCTTTCTGGATACCTCAGACATTTAATAGTGTCAGCATACTCCTGCTTTCCCCCACAGCATGACATCCAGGATTTCTGTGCCAGTTAAAGCCAGTTTGTGTCAGCACAACTGGCAGAGGTGCTTCTTACAATCTAGACGCAACACCATTACTGTGAACCAAATCCTTCACAAGATGAAGTCCAGGGCTTTATAGAAGTCAACACACGAAGAATAGCTCTGTGTTTTATTCTTTTAGGATGCTACCAGAAACAATAGATACAGCCTAATTAGAAGCAGGACCACTCATGCTTCAGCTCCCTTCCAGTCCTCGAGTCTGCAGGATCAATGCTCACTAGGACTTCAGGGCAAAAACTGCTTTTCGCTAAGTGCTGGACAATGCCCCAGCCTACAGGGACCCGATCTGTTATGAGTGTATGGCATTATTTGAACAGTAATGAAATCCCAAACTAAATCCTTCTGGGCACATGGCAGGGAATCATCTGAACTCGAGACTCCTCCCATTTAATTCCCTGCTGCTCCTACTTTTCTGGCAGCTCTCTTTAGTTCGATCACCACCTGCTCTCCCCACTCCCCCCTCTCCTGCTAATTCGTCATTTCTTTCAGCTCCTCTGTAGCACTAATTATAGAGAAACAATGAAATCTCAAAAGCGTATCAAGCGAGGATTAAGCCAAGCTGCAGCACGATGTGCCACAAGCAAGCTGCTCTTTGGTGGCAGCAGCAGCGTGCCGTGCTTCTGGGACCAAACAAAGACGGGTCTCCATGCTTCTTTGGAGAGTTCAGAAAACATGGCAACACGGGCACTTCAGGCTTTACAGACACACAGTTTGTTTATTAAATGAAAGGGTGGCAAGAGAAAGAAAGGAGAGAAGCTGCAGCAAGGATGCTGAACACATTGCTACGTGAAAACAAGCATAGGGAGATATGACACCAACAGAGAGAAAAAGCTCATCAAGGAAGTTTTGTGAAGTTTAAGAGCAGGTAACAAATATATGGGGAACAGTGGGAAGAGAAGAGATTTTCTGGGCTGCTATGAACAACCTCCAATGAGGAAAAACCCTGGGGGCAGTTTGTGCCAGGGTAGCACAACCCGGACAAACCAACTCTCCCAGCAGCCACAGATCTGCTTCGATCAGAGCCAACTGCAGTCCCAACAATGTGGGCAGCACGGGGTTAATGTTCCTGTGCTGGTTTCCCGCTCACTCCCCACTTCAAGACACTCTGATCAAGGTCAGTGCCGAGGCTCTCCCCTCCGCCTCCCTCAAGATCAGCTTTCGGAGAAAATTTACTCCCTGGTTAATCTCTTCCAACATAACGGCTTAGCAAAACAATGAAAACCAGGCACAGCCAAATGCTTGCTGCTTTATTCCTGAAAAGCAGGAGATCATTTTGTTGAAAGGTGATGGGGAGGAAAGAGACCCCAAATGGGTGTTAGGATCTGCTTAATACCCCCTGCTTTTGCCTCTGTAGGCTCTCAGATATAGTTTCAACCTTTAGGATAGCAGCTGCAAAATTCCTGCCTAAGAGGGTCACGACCTACTTTAGAAAACACCGCCTTAAGAGGAAAACATACCCTTTCTAACCCTTGCTTCTTTCATGTTTCTACGATTAAATGGCTCTTTCTGAAATAAAACCAACCTCTGAAAGGATTAAAATAACCCAAATAAAAAAGTCCCCAAGCACTCAGTTACTGAAGCCTGATTTTCCAGGTTATCTCCTCTGGATCCCTGGATCCATGGTCCCAGTACCTTCAGCAGCCACAGCTCCAGCCTGAACTTCTCCTTAAGTTGAGACAAACGCCCCACATAAGTGCAGCATCAGCTTTCAAAGGAGGCTGGATACCACCTCTTCTACAGTTGCACAATTTACATGAAGCTTCCGTTTAGAAAATAAAGACAAACCCTCTGAGATCTCAGCTGAAGTTAATGGAAACCAATTATTTCAAGGTTAATTGGAGGAGTAGAAAGACAGGGGACTGACCAGAGGACACAGCACGTTCCTACACACTTTGTCTCCAATTTAACTGAATCTCTGCAGCCACATAAGGCCATTGCAGCTCTCCCAGTAAGACTAGGATGAATTGCACCAGTGCCTCTTCCCAGGCGAATGCAATTGAAGCCAGAGATCCTCCTGGCAGAGAGATCTGCTTAAGCAATGGAACAGTCATGCCAATCGGTCACAAGACAAGCATCAAATCCTGGCTCTAGGACAGTACTCTCCTACCACGTGCAATAGTGATTTGAAGTAGTTACATGGAAGGAGGACTCAAAAACAGTGCTGCCCTAGCTTTAAATTTACTTCAGGCACCCTGGGAGATGTGAAAGTTTCCCTTCACTGTAACTCAGTTGCTCACAAAGCTGTTACAATCAAAAGGGGACATGTTCCATAATAGTTTTGGAGCATCAGTCCTTATCCTACTGCAGTATCAAATACCCTCTGTAGAGGAAATATTCTTCCCCAGGGTCAAATGAACATTACAAACCATTTAGGTTTGAAGGAACCTCTAGTCCACCCTCCTGCTGAAAGCAGGATCAAATCCCAACTTAGATCAGGTTCCTCAGCATCGAATTCAGTCTAGTTTGGATTTTCTTTAACAAGAGGTATTTTTACAACCTTTTTGGCTGTTTCTGTGTTTGACTAGCCACATGGTAAACTTTTTCCCCCCTTGACAACTAAACAGATCTCCCAGTTTTGCTCCCAACCCTGGCCTTCCACCATGCACCTCTACAGAATCCAGCTTCATCTCCTCTAGAACTTCCCACTAGATAGCTGAGGACAGCAACAACTCTTCTAAGGCTGGAGAAATCCAGCTCTCCACACCTGCCCCCACAAGTCACATTCCCAAGTCTCCTTCAGCATTAGGCCATGCTCAGCCGAACACCTCTGCACAAGCCTGCCCTGTGCTTCCACCCTTCCCTGCACACACACGACCTCTCTATTTTTAAGCAAGATCTGGAATCCATCCTCCACTATCTGGAGTGCGGTGCCAGAAAGCCGCTCGTGACGCAGGCTCTGTTTATAATTGTGCCCACGGGTTTTCCTCTCACGAACAATGCACACAAAACACTTCCCTGCAAGGCTGCTCTGGACCAAGCAATGACTTTCAGGTTCCAGGTACCCCAAAGCCCAGGAGACCTTTAATGCTTTACAACCCAGGCTCGGTGTCTGTGTCTCTGCAGGCTCGCTCCATCTCTGGATGCCTCAACTCTTTGACAGCCTCATGCCAAAGAGCTGTGGGAGCCCTGCTCTGATTACTCATTCCAAGGACAATACAGCAATGAAACGAGAAGCTGCAAGACTGGGAATAGAACTTCTTATGCATTCTTACAGAGCACAGGGCAAATACAGATCTAATTAAACTAGAAATTAAATACCAGATTGCAAATTCAGACTGATCTTACATTGTTTGGTCCATTTGCTACAAAAGCAAAGTGATGCTTCTATTTTCTGCACCTCATTTGAGGCTTCCAGTGAGAGGAGTCCTCTTGCAAAGAATGGGCTGTTTCTAAAATCAAGCTAGCAAGGAAAAAAAAAAGCATACTCTCGAATTTCCAGCCAACTCAGCATGGGGTGGGAATACTCCTTTCCCCAAGCAGGACTTGGTAACAAGAGTCCACTGGATGTCAAAGTCTTGCTGGCACAAGCCCCACCATTCAGGAAGAGTGAAGTAATGCAATGTTAATGGTCCTTGAACATATTTTTCAAGCCATCTCCCCACTACATGTCAGATTCTTACTACAAAATGGAAGATGCAATCTACAATAACAGCTATAGATAGCATTAATAAAACCAAAGGGAATTCATAACAGGACTCAGAGGTACTCCTAGTACTGCCACAGAGGGGGCAAAAAGTCTGCTTACCTGTGGAGAAGAAGCTTTCACAGTAAAGTATCATCTATTCAGCATGGAACTGCAGGAAGAATGCTAACAATTCTAGAAGTGGAGTTACAGCCCCAAATCAGCAGGAAGATCACTTGGGTGCTTCTGGCACTGCCCAGAGTGAGCCCAAACAGCAAGCTGGCTCTGAGTACTGCTGTTAGAGACACTGGGAGCAGCAGCAAAACCAGTAAGGGAGAATTCAGTTGGGTTTGCTCTGTGCCACAGGTTGGGAGACCTGTGGGAAACTGAAGCAGCAGCAGAGCAGTAATCCATGGCCAAGACAAAAAAGTTACAAAATCACAGGAGTGAGCACAGCTCCTCTCCCACAGCAACACGGGAGTGTAGCCATGCACCTACCTCCAGGAAGCTCCCAGAGCTGTGCCAACACAGCCAAGCTCACTCCCAGACACCTTTCCACAATTCATTCCCAATACAAATTTACTATGAAAAGTATTTCCTATTGAGAGAAGAACCGGTGCTGTACATTTCTTTACAAGCCGAAGGATGACACATCCACAGCACAAGCACCTATTTAAAATGCTGGTAGAGGTAGTAAGAGGCCAGGTTTAACTTAGTGCACCTTCTCTCAACTCCAGTCATGCAGTATTTGATCAACACCAGTGATGGAAAGATACTGTGTAGAGAAGAGGGAGAGGAACACTTGCTAATACAACGCAGGGAAGAAATAAATCAGAGAAGCATAAGCAAAGGCAGAAAGCGAAAGCGGATTTAACTGGAAAGCTGTGAGGGAGCCAAATTCAAAGCCTATATTGGGGGTGGAGGAAAACCAGCAATCCCCACAGACTACATATCACAGCATAAGTACACACTATATATGAAGACACCTGCACTACGTACGTGCTACAGTCCTGCAGGCAGCATAACAGCTAAACTCTCACATTTACAAGACAGTGGCTACCCTTGTATTTCTGATGAAAAGGCTTTAGGAAGAACAGCTCAACCTCAGTTTAAATAAACCATTTTAAAACTTTGCATTTCCATGTGGTCAATGTCAAAATGTCACCCCGCCCTTCAGTCCAGCCTAACTCACATCACTGCATGCTGCAGGTTCATTCCTCGTTCAGGCTCACCTTGAGCACAGCCCAGTGCTGGAAACATTCAGCTGGGTTCAAGCCAAAGGTGGCTGCAGGTACAGTAAGACACAGAGCATGTGCTGGACAACATCTTGAGACAGGGCAAGGATGGAGAGGTAACAAGTCCAGGCAGAGAATTAACACTTAAATACAAGTGACTTCTACTTTACACCAGCACGTCTGATGACTACAGTCTAGACCTTTTACTGAAGAATTAGAAGGAAGAATGGGGAAAAGCAGTTTTCACTCGTGAATTCCTGTTTGTTTCATTTAAATTGCAGGTGTATCACTCTGCAATGCTCTCTGATCATTTATTCCAGTACAGCCAGAGCTCAAGTAGTTTGAGATTCTGCGCAAGTTGTGAGGCCAAAGATTTCAAACAATGCCCACAAAAGGGATTTCTGTTATTAAGACACCATTATGTCTTTCCCAAAGCCTGAGAGTCTTTGCTCAATTTGTCAGCACCTGCAGCATCCAACAGACAACTGATATTCCAGCACTAATCAAGCATGCTCAAAGAATTTCAGAAAATAAGGAGAAGCATATTCTGAAAGTCTGCTGTCCAATTAGAAATAGAGCCAAAACATTTGAACAGCACATAAACTTGCTGACAGTGAGTTATTCACCATCTTGACAAGAGCTCTTGCAGTTGAGAATACCACTGAAAACCACACATCGTGTCCAGAGCTCAGAGGTTTCTGCCCATGTAAGACAATGTATTTCTCAAGATTCCTAGTGCTCCATGTACAGTGGAGGATGATAAGCCAGCAAAGACCACACAGTGCTGCCAGCACTTGGCTAAGCACACTTCCCCTCCAGTGGTCCATCAATACAGGAACACTCAACACTGCAGACTTATTGCCCAAGTCTTTAATTCACATCTCAGACTCAGAGGAAGGAATAAAAACCCAAATCTAATCAGCTCTAAGAAGTCCGGTATTATTTTCAGAGCCATCAGCAACTGATGGGCAATACCCCCAGCCAGGTACATCTCTCCACAGCCCCACTGAACTCTATACTATAAATAAATAAATGACATTGATTTCTAAGCTGGAGAGAGGTTAGCTACTGTAATCTACATGACTCAATGCCAAGGTTTCTGCATAAAGGAAGGAGAGTCTTACAGAAATTTTCACCCCACCCCACATCGTTCTCTCAAAAATCTTTCAATATTTCTTAGGCCCTGAACACAGAAAAGTGTAATCTGTTTTCCACCTTTGGCAAACATTCAGGTTGAGAATCCTCACAGACTAAGCAGGGAAGTGACAGGCTTGGAGAGAAAATGGTCAGCCTGTCAATATAAAACACGCCAGGACTGGAACAGAGGGCGAGGAATAGGGTTGGCCATGCAAAGCATGTCAGTAAGATATGTGACTAAGTTGTCACCGGGTCACTTTGCTGTTTGATTTCATCTGCAGTCACCAGCTCCCAGCACAGGCAGCCAAGGCGAGCTTTCCACTGCCTCCCTATGACAAAGTGCTGCAGCCCCCCAGCATCAGACTCCACACCAGAGCAAGAGATGCAAGGAAAAAAAAAGACCAGGGGAAAAGCCACTGGCCACAGAAGGTATCAGCAGAGAGAAGGATTACCAGAGAGGAGTATCAGTCCATCTGATATTCCTCCACCATTTCCACTGCAAACAGCAAAGCATGGAAGAGAGAGTGGCAGAGGGTGCTGCTCTTGGCTGTATGCCTAACCTCCCGCAGCCCTCACGATATCCCAAATCAGTCCAGAGGAGTAGACGTTCCCATCATGCCTTTAAGAAAACACTCTCCAGCTGTCCAAGATATCCAGGTGATTTGGGGAACACCTCTGAGACCAGTTTCCCCATGGCAGTAACTACAGTAAGCTCCAAGGGCCAGTTACACAAGTCCTGCGTGACCTGCCACATTTACTTAAGATGCTATTAGCATGCCTAAATTAGATTTTTAGTTTGAAACCAATTATATTTATTTGATTTTGTGCCAACATCTCTGGCTAATTTAAAGGGCACTGCAGCTATGCAGTGTTAATTCTACAGGATGGAAAGCAGGCTCAAACATCTCATTTCCAAACACAGCAATTTCAGTGGAGAAGGTTCATCCTTCTCTTTTAATCACTGTCAGTTGCCTTTATGGTATATGCAGCAATGTAAATATCATGCTGGCTGTCATCAGGTATTACCAAGGCTCAAAACATAGCACTGGTACAGTAGCGAAGCCAGTGCTCTCCTTTCTTCCCTCCCAATCTTTATCTCTGAACTCTGTCTCAAATGTAATTGTCAGCTGTAGAGGATATTTTATTTGGCTGGGGTTCCACTTAACAGAACAATCTGTCTGCTTACAGTGCAGATGTTTGATAGTACCATGGTTATTTTAGGTAAATAAGCTTTTAAGTATCAGACATATCCTCTCTCAAAGGCTATTATCCTTTCTTTTCAGCAAATATCTTGATCTAGTAAATATTTTCTGCATCTATTAGTCTGTTCAGCACACAAGATTAGCCCACTAGTTAAAAATTACATTCTTTAACCAAGAGTAATGAGAACTATCCTGAGCCTTAGGATCTGGACAAATAACTGAGCTGAGGCTGCCAGTTCATCAGGCCCCTCAGCTGTTCAAATAAGATTTGCATTGGTGAGTCGTTCAACAGGAAAACCGTTCATGCTCCAGATGCTCTTTCCAGTGAAGTACAGTTTGCTGCAAGTCAATACCAAGGTATTTATTAGCTCTTAATACCAAGCTATTTATTAGACAGCAGTTGTCATCCTCAATGACTATTTTTACTTTAGCAAAAGGATGGAACTTATGGCTTCACCTTTCAACTTGCTTGGTGCTCCTGGGAGGGACCTTATCGCCCTCTACAACTCCCTGACAGGAGGCTGTAGCAAGGTGGGAGTCAGTCTCTTCTCCCATGTAACAAGTGACAGGACGAGAGGAAATGGCCCCAAGTTGCACCATGGGAGGTTTATATCGGATATTAGGAAAACCTTCTTCACTAAAAGGGTGGTCAGGCATTGGAACAGGCTGCCCAGGAGAGTGGTGGAATCACCATGCCTGAAAGTGTTCAAAAAACCCTGGATGTGGCACTTGGAGGCAAGGTTTAGTGGTGAGCCCAGTGGTGCAGGGCTAATGACTGGATCTGACAATTTTAAAGGTCTTTTCCAATCTTAATGATCCCACGACTCTACGATTTTATGACTACCCTCATGGTGAGAGACAGAAAGGTTCACAAAGAAGTGGCCTAGGAAGTAAAGACCTAACACATCAAGTTTCCAAAGAACTCCATTTCCATTGGTAATGGATCTTGACTGGAGACATTTGTACCAACACCTTTAAGGTCTGGAGACAGCACAAACACCAAGGTTCAGCTTTCCTGTGCCTCCACAGGGAATTATCCTTGCAGCCCAAACATAAAGCAAGTAGTGTAAGAAAACCACCAAGCCTCAGCCACGTGCTATGAAAGACAAGGCATTGTTACTTCCCACTGTTGTGGGGAATCCATTAAGCAGCTGTTTCATCCAGCAATGACAGGGTCACAGGGAGGTTTGAGTGTTTAATAGAACGCGTGTCAGTAATTCCCCCATGTGCCATTTCCAGCACAAGCATTCATTAATTTGGTATAGGGATTATACAATTTGGCATCAGCCAGAGCAGGGGACTGAACTCCATGACCTGGGAGTTCTCACTAGCTCTGTGTCTCAGCAAAAAAAGTGACAGAAGCTTTCTGGTTTTGTTCTGAAAATTGACATCCTGAAATCCATCTCCGTGGATTTTGCAGGAAAGGTATTTACTCCACAACAAGAAGCATTGTCTTTAATTGACAAATTTTCAAGACATCAAGATAACCTACCGTTGTGTTGCCTGCCTGAAGCTGGAGACAGCCTGAAATTCCCAGCTGCAGTTTCAGCTACCCCACTTACCTCAACAGGTATCAGCCCAGAGCACAGCTGAGCCGGTAATTTTGTTAAGAAAAATATTCTGTAAGTGCTCTCATCCCACGGCCGTTAATGTGCTCTCTCTCTTTTCAAATACCATCGTTTTCCAATACCCTCTGCACTGTTTTCAAGGCTTACTTTTCAGAAGAGCTGGAATGAACCCCAGAACCTAAGGAAATGGACTTAAAATCCCCTGAAGACTGAAAATGAACAAGAGCCTAACTCAGACCGAATCAAAATTGAAAATGCACAACCTGTCCAACAGTAATTATGGAGCTTTCATCCAAAGTTTAGTAAGCCATCAGTTTTACAAAACATCTGTTGAACTGCCCCAAGACTCAATAATCTCACACCCTGCCACAAGTACCTCTACACAACTCCACATTCACAAACAGCTTTTTAGACATTTTCCTACCTGACAACACCCTCCCCTCTAATGAGCAGTAAAATTTGTCAATTAACTCTGCTCTAAGACAAAAGCCAACTTTAATTCTTCCACACACCAAGCCAGCAGAGGATACCACTGGACAAGCCACGTGCTCAGTCAGATCTCACCAGAAGCGAGGTGGGTACTCAAGGTCAAATTTTAATTCTGCAGTTTTAACTTAATTCAACTCTGTGGATGGATGAAATGGGAACAGCATCCTCCCACACAGCTTTATTAATAGCAAGCTGCTAGCAATAAGAGTAAAGTTTGTCCTTAAATTACCATTCATGACTATAAAACAGTAAAACTGTGGCAAAACCCAAGGAGAATTTACTACAGCAAGAGATGATCTCTGAAGTATTTCAATTCACAGTATTCTTTAACAGCTGCTTGTACCTTTTCTTTCCAGAATGAATTTACACAGGCTCATTTCCTGCCCAAAGGAAATATCCATTGGGGAGAATGCTATAAAGTCAGTTTAGCATGGAATAGTGAAATGAAAGAAAACAAGAATTTTTTCTCTCCCCCGCCCCAAACTCTCAAGACAAGGCAGTTGGAGCAGAAAACTGAAATCCGGCAAAAAATTAAAACCTCATTCAGAAAAGCTCTTCTGTATTCCCTCACAAATGCATTTTAATTTGACTGAGTTATCAGACTCTGAAGGTGTCGTTTCACAAGCATGCAGAACAAGCTGTATAAAACTGTAAGGGATGGGAGGTGGAAGGAAGATTTGCCTAATATGGTAATTTGGTGAGAAAGTGAATTAGTGCTCTGAATTTACTCTGTACTTCATTCACAGATGGGATCTGTGAAGCCTTTAAGAGTGGAAGACAGTCATCCCCTGCACACTTCCCAGTGTGTAGAACCAAAGAGGTCTTAGAAATCCTGGCAAGGCACATTAGACTCTAGTTGGATGGAGGCTGATATATAACCAAGTATTTTTTTCCAGGATGGAATTTCTCTTAATTACAAGAAAATTCACGTTAAGCAAAAATTCTGTGTGCAGTGGTGCACACCAGGAAACAACAACCTTTAAGAACCTCGGGGAGCAGTGAGAGAAAGGACTTGGAAGAAAAAGCTTTGCTGGTTGTTGTAGCTGTTGAGTAGTTGTGAAAAGAAGTACTGGGTTTTTCGTTTGTGCACTTGCATCACAACAAATCCCTATCTGCTTCTACAGTGTGACAGGACCACCTAACACAGTTAAAACCAAGGAATATGCAGGCTGTGATGATTAACATGAAAACCCACTCATGAGCAGTGTTCCAAGGCAAACAACACGCTCAGACAAGGGATCAAACTCAGGGCTGACAGAACCCCACACTAAGGTCAGTTGCTTCACTTACGTTCATGCACACGAGGGACATGAGAAATTCTGACTCAGTACCATGGACCCAGTCAGGCATCCGTATCCCTGCTGCCATTCAGCTGTAGTTACACCATTTGCTAAAGTGATCTTGTCTTACTCAAGCCAGACAAGTTGGATTTTGTTCTTAGTCTGCCTCCCTTCATTAGTATAAGCATTATTTTGCCTACCAGAGGTACCCCATCTCTTCTCACACACCAAGAGCTATGACCTTCTTGGTTAAGAGCCTGGACTGCCTGTCAGCCAGGGCCCTAACCCTGTCTCCAAGACTTTCCCGTGTGGCTGCCAGGAAGAGAGACGGAGTTTCACGTGTTTTTTAGAAATGTCAAGGCTGAACTCCCTTAGGTGAAGTCACAGGAAACTGCAGCAACTCTGAGAGCCAAGTCCTTCATATCTGCATCTCAGTTCTTTGATTCTAAAGAGAGCACAGGATAATAGGCTCAACTTGTCTGGAAAGCCCCAGCATCCTGATATTTCAAAGATTTTGCAATGCCAAATTCCACTGCTCCAACAGCTATTCTTCTACACCCACAAAGCCCTCAAGTCTGTCTCTCCCTATTAAGAAAGTTTAATAACACCAAGTTTACAAGCACTCCATTAGCATGTCCACAGCTAAATTTATTGCTGCAGAGATTTACGATGGATATTGTCCATTTTTGGGGAAATCTTCCAAGAAAATTTGACCAAGACACAGTTTGTTGCAATGCACTAATGCAATTAGCAATAAGTGTTATTGCCATAATTTTAAAGAGCTCCATCTTTTAATAAAAGATTGCATCTCTAGACTCTGGCTTAGTGGGCAAGCTACTAACACTCAGAAAGAAAAGAGATGCTGCCAAGTCTAAATAGACAAACGTTCTGGGGAAGAGTTGATTCTCTTCAAGATTTCATCAGCTGCAGAAACAAGAAGCCTCCCAGGCATGTATTTGTCAGGCAGCATGTACATCCCTCAGGTGTGCTCAGGAGCACAGCACAGCCACACTTCCCAGCACCAGCCAAGATATTTGCATTAAACTGAAACTATTTAAATGGATTCTTGAGAAATGGAAGTGTTAAACATTAATTGGTCCAAGTACCTAACAGTACTGGAAGCAACTGTTACACAGAAACTAACCCCAGGAAAGTGTGAACTACTTCCACATGAAACACCCTGCACGTTGGTTTTTTCCTTAATACCCCAGAATAGTTGAAAGCAGCAGGATCTGTCTCTGCTCTCCCCTCAAACCAGCAGGCAACGCTAACAACCACGTATTCTTCCCAGCCAGACTCCTTCATCACTGCTTGGCTTCCTAAGTCCTCATTCTGTTGCCTTGTGCATTTTATCCTCCTTCCTATCAGGGCACAGACAACAGAAGCACTGAAAAAAGGCACACGCACAACCAAACACCTTTTGCTTCCACTTCCCCAGAGGTGAAAAGCGACTCAGTTCAGCTCCAACTCTAACAGGGCAATGGCAACAAAGGTCTTAAAGAAATAAGATGTGTCAAGTATCCAGAGGAAAGGTAGCCAGGACGCAGCAGTAGCTTGGCAATTCTGTTGCACTTGGGAACACACAAGATAAATTCGCCTACACCCAAGCAGCGGAGAAACTGGTACTGGGTATCTCCCATTTCAATGCCCAAGCAGACCAAATACTATGAATGACCACTCATTTTTTTTAACTTATCTACATTTGCCCAAAGCTAATTTAATGTAAGTTTTAACATAATATAAAACAACTAAGGTTTTTCCACCAACTGCATGTGGAAAAAACGAGCACACAAAGGAAGTCTTCAAATGAATTAACCAGCCTGAATATTGGGAATACAGTGTAGGAATCAATTTTGCTCAGCAAAGCTGGGGGGGAGGAGTGGGAATCCACAAGGAAATGCTAAAACAAAACATATGGCACCAAGACTGAATCCTAAACACACCGTTTAGAGCTCAGGCAGTTATATTTTGTACAGTGTAACATTTTTCTTGAATGGGTTTTAAATAATCAGGCGTGTGAAACTGGCTGCAGCCAGCACACAGGCACCACAGCTAGCAATGAATACCATGCTCCAAAAAAAACCCCAACCCCTAAAGTTATCATTGGACAAGAGCCTCCCATTCCAGCCTGGTTTTTACATCCAAAGACCCCGATCACTCCTGGTCAGCACCTCCAGGCTGCTCTTTTTCAATGGCAGTGCTCTCTCAGCACATGAGACAACTACACAAGCACCAGACAGACGACCACAGACATCTTGATAAAATTTGGGAGAGCAGATACCTTAATTCTAAGAAGTTCCTCTGTACTCACGAAAAAATATTTCTCCCACACTGGGCTGGGATGAACGCAGATAGAAACCTAACTATTCAGCCCCAAAAGATCAACATGTTCACAGGCAGAGCCCAACCCCAAAGCTACTCAAACCACAGTCATTAAAAAAACTAATCATTCTTTAAATGCTGACTTCAATTTTCAATTTAGGCTTGATTTCTGATGGGATAAGAAACTCCCACCACATCTGTTCATGCAGCCTGTGCTGTCCTCATCACTGTGAAGGAATCTGTCAGAGGAGAGAGGGCACAGGAACAGAGCCTGGGAGCACTCCCACCACTAATTTATCTCCTGTTTCTGGCACAGGCTGTTTGCAGCAAAGGGGATGCTCCTAAATCAAACAGCCACAGTCAGCATGGCTCTCATCTTTCCAAAAAAGTAGCAAAATGAGAATGACCCAGTTCCAACCAACTTCACTCCCGCTACCAGCATTTCCAAGAGGAATTGTGAGATCCAGGGGAATCCGCATGTGTGAGTATCTGATCAGCACAAGCAGCATGAGGTCGAATTTTTTTCAGGCTTCAAAAAGAAGACTGCAGTAATTTATATGCAATCCACGCTCAGAAGACCAACCACCTTCACAACCACGGCACAGACTATATTCTGCTTTTTAGATAAAAATTGCAGCATCTCCAGAGGCCCTATTCACCTGCAGAACTCTCACTACTCTGGGGGCACATTTCACTGAAATGCTTTTTAAATTGCTTCCTCTACCCCACCTGCATTTTATCCTTTTTTAAAATGAAATCAGGTTCTCATCCGATCAAAGTTCCCTGATCCAGTGTATCAGAAGTTATTTAAGCCTAAGGAGGCTACTCAGCAGTTATTAACACTAACCAAGCATAATCAACACGGATATTAATCCACACCTTTATAATGGCATGACTCATCCCCAGTGCTGAGTAATCCTTTTTTATTTATATATAGTATTAGCCAGAATCAGGGGGGCAGTTTTACAGTAGAGGTTCTCTTTGCAGGTAGGAAACTTGCTTTTTGTATTCCTGCACTCGAGTGGTATGGACCCATCCACATGCAATAAAAGCCACATATGGCTATTTTCAGGTAAAAACTGTACAAATTAAAGAATTAGACTACAAATGGATTTCCGTTATTCCATGTGAAAAAAAACAGCTGAGCTGGTAATCTCAAAATTTACTCTAAATTTTAAGAGCAATGTTTTTTTTCATCAGGAAACAAGTTAAATCCTTTAAAAGCACTGGTACAAGGTTCATCTCTTTCCACACCAGAACATCTCTTTGTTCCGTGCTGAAGAACCTTTACAGCTCTTCAGTTACAAAGAGAGCTCCAAAAAAAAAAAAAAAAAAATAACACAACCAAGCAAAAAACCCTTGAGGTTTACAGGAGACATGAAGCAGGAGGCAAGGCAGTCCAGCTCAGTTAACACAGTGACATTTTGTCCCACAAATCATATACGTGCTAGGAAACTTGCGTCACATCTCCATCCAGGCCGCTGGCAGACACACCAGTGTTTGAAACGAGTAAAGGGGGGGCAGGGGACGGGAAAGTTAAAAAGAGAAACCATATGTTTGCAATATACACATCTCAGTGTACACTCCATCACATGCCAAAATGCCAACACAACCTTTCAGTGAGCAGGCGACATCCAGAAACTCAGTTTGCAGAGGGACAGGGAAAAGATGCAGAAGAAATTAAACACTTTTTCCAGATTTCTCCCCAAGTTCTGTCAGTTAACAGGAGACGACACATGTCTGTGCTCCTCCCAGTACTCTGAGGCTGTGGGATGTGCGTCTCCAGCAGCAAGTTCTCTCAAGAGCAGGAGTGTATTTACATTCCCTTTTGTTCCCATCCCACCCTGCTCCCCAGCTACAAAGAGGCATTTGCTCCTATCCTTGATTACTCAGGTCCAAATCCTTGCTTTGTGCCACCACAAAGCACTCCTTTGCAGGCTCTCAAAAGAAAAGGAAATATTCCCTACACACAGAAATTCAGTTCTCTTTCCCCAGGAAATGGGTGGCATGTTCTCCCCTTTCCTCCCCACACCTGTATCTCCTGCTCCTCAGGGAGGCTGAACATCCTCCTCCCCAGGGCACATTTTCCAGAGGAGATTTAAAGGGTTGGTCTGTCGGATTACATCTTCCCTGTCTTTACAGGGAGTTGGTCCCCTTCCTAGAGCGCTGCTGCTCCCTCTGAGCAGAGGGAGAGGACAAAGCCTGACCCCACAGAGCAACAGGGATTTCCAGAAGGATTTCCCCCACTCCACAGCTTTAGTTCCTTCCTACTTTTAAACAATGCTAAGAACTTAATCTCTTAAAACAGCATTTTCACAAACTCTCCCACCCTCAACAGCAAACAAGCCTCCCACAAGGCAGAGATGGAAAGCCTGGCATGACTGTGCTACATCACCCAGAAACTTCAAATAAAAGCACTCTACAAAGATTACTCAAAGAATTAACCTCCTTCCTAAAACCCTCTGGCCGGGAGCCTGCTCTGCCACTCTCCTGCTTCATTCCGTGCCTCCGGAGGGTGAGACGAGAGGCACCGACCTTAGAGTCACCTGTGGCACCACCTCTGATGTGTCACACACTCGCCCTAGAGCAATATATCCCTCAAACACACCCCAACAAAATGGTCGAGACAGCCAATAAATCAGTACAGCGGGAGGCCTTCGGTAACCGGGCAGTTTAACGCCAAGAAAGAGTGAAGAAGGAGGGAAAAAAAAAAAATCATTTAATGGAGAGAGCAAGGGCTGGGGCCTCGAGCTGAGGACAATGAATGAAAACGTACGGCAGCAGCAAAATCCCATGATAAAAGGCTCGTTCGGCGGCTCTACCAAACCCTCCGCGTAGGGACCAAAGCAGCGCGGGGCTTCGAAACTGCTGAGAGGTGTGATCGCCCCAAAATGAACGGGGGTGCCCAGGAAGGAGAGCCTAAGCAAGCTCTGGAGCACACTCCCGCTGACCACCTCATGCCCAGCACATCCCAGACTACACCGTGGTGGGAAGAAAAGCCCCCCCAAAGCGGACCCCGTCCCACTCACCCCGACACGAGGAGACACGGACCCTGCCCAGAGCAGCGGGCAGAGGCCAGGGACGAGCCCCCTGCCAGGGAGGCGTCCCCGCGACCACCACAATCCTCTCCTGGGATGGGGCAGACCCACATCCCCTTCCGTGGGCCCCACACACAGATGAGGAGGGGCAGCAGCCTCAGCAGAGGAGATCCACAGACCTTCACGCCCCTCAGAGTCCCCCGCAAGGCGGGGGGACAGATTCTTTCACATCCTTCCTACATACGTGGCTGGAGTGGGGGGCGGTGGTCACACAGTCCCAGTCCGTGACGGGGTGTGTGCGACGGGACCCCCCCCAGCTGAGGGGTACCCCAGACCCTCACACCCCTCAGAGTGGGGGGGCAGACCCCCCCAGCTAAGGGGTTCCTCAGACCCTCACACAGCTCAGTGTGGGGGAACGGACCTCTCACAGCCTCGCATGGCTGCGGGAGGGGGCAGTCGCACAGTCCCACTCCTTTGCGCGGTGTGTGACAGGATCCCCCTCAGCTGAGGGGGGTCGGACCCCCGTTTCCCGCAGCGGACTCACACCCACACATCCGAGGGGAACCCTGCACCCCCCCCAAACCCCGATGACCGCTCACCGATGACTTCCTGCAGCTCGTAGTCATCCTTGTTGATGGACCAGGGCAGCGCGCTGGACTCCTCGGCCATGGCCGCGCCGCGCCCGCCGCCCTCCGCGCCGCGAGGGGGAGCGTCCCCGAGGGGCGAGGGAGCGGAGAGGAGGCGCTGCGGTGTCCCGGCTGTCCCCGAACCCCGGCCGAGCCCGAGCCCCCTCCTCCTCCGCCTCCTCCTCTCCCGCCGCTACCGCCGGCCCAACTCCGGCCGCCGCCACCTCCTGCACCTGCCCATGCCCGGAGCGCCTCACGTCACCCGCGTGCGCCCCGCCCGCCACGGCGGGGCGCCGCCCGCCGCCATCTTGAGCGTGGCGTGGCGACTCCCCGCCCGCCGCCACACGGCGACTACGCCACGGTTTGCTCAGTTATCACCGCCGGCCTCAGAGGACGGGCCGGTAAGGGGGGATTCCAAAGCGAAGGGCGGAGGAGGAGTCCTTACGGAAAGGGCGGGGATGCCACACACAAGATGGCGGCGGCGAACATCGTCCCCGCCCTCAGGCATAGGGCGGGAGCGGGTGCCGTTTTAAGCGCAGTGAGGGCAACGATTGGCTGCCCGCCGCCGGATCCCTGCTCCTATTGGTCGAGCGGCTGTCAATCATGGGCTGGCGGTTCCCGGGTCCCTGTGCCCGCGGGCTCGGGCCTGATCCTGCCTTGAGGGGATCCAGAGCCTGCGGGTTGGAGTGCGGCCCGGCCCAGGCGCTCCGGGGATGCACATTCCGTGTTTAAAAATAGTGTGTGGGTGTGAGGGATCGGGAGGCCTGGTATTCTCGCAGCCCCCGAGGACGGGCAATTCTCCGCTCCACGCTGCAGTTCAGCGTTCGTGGGTATGTCCAACACCCTCATGGAGGTGTCCTGCACGTTCATCCTGTGGTTTAAGGCTCTGCACCCGGAGCTTTTTTTTAATCTGGATGCATTCAGGAGTACATCTGGTGGTCATTGAAGAAAACAAATTGAAATTTAAACGCGTGAGGAATACAAGGCTGAGTGACACTATGCACTCACGAAGGCTGATCTCTCTCTCTACTATATATATATTTAAATTGTTTGTAGTTTGAGGATTTTTTTCCCCCCCAACGTGAAAAGAGATAAAACAGCATCTCACTATTACAATGCAGGACAGTAACCATCAGGAGAACCAGCCTGGAATCTCAGTATCAGGTTTCATCCTTCTTTGCTGGTCACTGTTCTTCTTGTGGCTTGATGTCAGGCCCTTCTGTGGGTCAAAGAACATCAGTTACATGTATTTTTAGTTTATTAGGACAAATTCCTGAGATGCCTCTGGTGAACCAGGCTTTGTGGAGGGCCACTGCCAAAGGCATGGTCTGACCACAGTGCTTTCACTCGTGCTCTAATGCAGGACACCAACTCCTTCCTTGTACTCTTTTTTGTGTTCTGCAAAAACCCCACAGCCCCATCTCACTCACTGCTGTGCAGGCACTCCACAACTCTGTCATAAGGCAGAGCCTTCAAATAAAATGCTGTTTGTTTTCCTGCTTGTCTATGTTAAACATTCCCCTGCTGAGCCATTTTCAATATTTGCTAAATATGCCTTAATTACTGCTCAGAACCGTCTCTGTGATCTTTTAACCATGTTATAAAAGGAGTTTATATAGCAATTAAAAACAGGTTTTACCCCAGAGCAGGCACCCGGATAGCCAGTGTCGTATTTCTGATAACTAACAGCATGTTAAAAATGGATCTGAGCCAGGCACCAACAACAAAAAGAGACTTACACACTTAATTTTACCACAGTGCTTGTAAATTCAGAACCATCTTTTGGATTCTCTTATTCTGGGCTGAAAATCCTCTCTCTGAATGCAATGCTAAAACTCTTACTGCTTTAGACCACTGGGGCAGGATTAGGTCCACAATGAGCCTTGTTCTTTAAGAATAACCACAGGCTTTGATTAAAATTAAAATTTAAAATGTTCGCTGGCAGGACGACTAGTGGCCACGTGAGCATAGAGAGCTGAGTGCTACATTTTAGTTTTCCAGCTCTGCAATGAAAAATGCATTTCCACATTTTTAAACTCAAATCTCTCATTCACTCATAGACTCCAGGTCTCATAAATTTTGCATTATTTTTTTAAATGAACTCAGCGTTTTGAGTCTCTCAAAAATCCGGGGTTGCTGTTGCACTCGTTCATTCAGTGGATTGTTCCAACCTGAGTCTGGTGAGGGATGAAAATCATGGAGCTGGATTCCACAAAGCTTTTGTTCCTTAGCCAGCTTCAGACCTTCAAGCAGGACTTTCTCCTCTTTCATCACTTCTGCTCATCCTCTTTTTCCTGATTTGCTGTATTTTGCCTGTGTTGTGTAGGCTGTGAGCTCCTCAGGGCAGAGGCAATGCCTCTATTTATAAAAGAGCTGTGAAGTGGTGCTGCTGAATCAAGTGCTCTGTTGTAATAACAAGAAATTTTAGTGGAAATCTGAAGTGGAAAAGCAGCTTCCTGGTGTATCCACCTCTGCTCTGGACTGGGCTTTAGGGGAGACTGAGGAGTGGAAAAACTTCAGATGTCTTTCAGGTGGGAAGGCTGCAACCTGAGAAAAAAAAATTCCCTGAGAAAAAAAAAATCCAGAACTGGGTTTCCTGAATTTTTTGACTTCCAGTAAAACACCACAGATCAAGGCAGGCAGGGCCCTCCTCCTCCACTGATTCTGCAGCAGAATGGAGGCTTTCTCCTGGCTCCTGCATTTCACTGATATCCTGGGGCTGGTGTTCCACTGCCAAAGCCTTGGCACACCAGGCACACAACGCATGCTCTCACACAAATTGCTCCCCTTCTCATAAGGCACATGGTTTCCTGCCTTTCTGGGCCAATTACTTATTGTTTCAGTGAAACTTACTGGCACTGTCCAGCTCTTTGCATGGTTTTTCCATCCGTGTAATATTGTGAAAAGGATGTTTAATGCAAAGGTTGGGGATTTGGATGCTCAGCACACAGACATTGCTACCTTTAGTACCTGGAAAGGGTCCTTGATGGGTTTTGTCAGCAGGTCAAGGGAGGCGATTCTGCCCCTCTGCTCCAGTCTGGTGAGACCCCACCTGCAGAGCTGCATCCAGCTCCAGGGTCCCAGCACAGGAAGGACATGGAGCTGTTGGAGCCAGTCCAGAGGAGGCCACAAAGATGCTGGAGTTCCTCTGCTAGGGAGAGTTGGTGTTGTTCAGCCTGGAGAAGAGGAGGCTCAAGGGAGATCTTACTGGAGTTTTTCGGTGCTTGAAGGGGGTCTGTAAGAAAAATGGGAACAAAGCTTTTGGCAGGGCCTGTTGCAATAGGACAAGGGGGAATGACTTTAAACTGAAGGATTGTCAGTGTAGATGAGATACCAGAAAGAAGTTTTTTATCGTAAGGGTGGTGAGGCAGTGGCACAGGTTGCCCAGAGAGGTGGTAGTGCCCCGTTCCTGCAAATATTCAAGGTCAGGTTGGATGGCACTCTGAGCAACCTGTTCTGGTGGAAGATGTCCCTGCTCATTGCAGGGAGGTTGGACTGGATGGCCTTTAAAGGTCCCTTCCAACCCAAACTGTTTTATGATTCTATGATCATCATCACAACTATGAACATAAACTAACTTCGTTTACACTTGGGTCATAGAAAACTAATTTAAACTCCAGTTTGTATATTGAGGCCCTGCAGATTTCATCTTTCTAGTCATGTAGCCTCTCAGATATATAATTTTCTTCTTGTTAGAGTTTAAGCCAAAGTTGCTCTTTCAGCACAGCCGCACAGAGACATTTGCTGTCACAGTTCAGTGGTGTTCAGGGCCATGGCATTTGTTGCCATGTTTATGGTTTAAGGCTCTTTTAGGCATCATAAACCACTGTGTAAGTGCAGTGGCTCCCAGGGCTGGTGCAAACAATGGCAATTAATGTGCCTGTGGAGCTGCCTGGTACAGGCCTGGGCTGAGGGAAGCCCAACAATGCCCATTTTATTGCCTTCAGAGCTGGGCAAGCCCATGTCCTCGAGCAGAATGCCTGACCTTGTTCCACTGCAGAATTTGCCCACTGTTCTCTCTTCATGGAAACACTTCCAGGTTTATTGGAGGGACCTCACTCTATCAAACTGCAGCTGATTACTTAACTAAGTACAAGGCAGTTTCCTCTCCAACAAACAAAGGCAGGCACTGCACTTGATCTCCATGGGTTTCTCCTGGAAGCTTTGCTTTGGGTTTGGAGAAATGAGGTGAGGACCCTGCAGTGGAGGAAGGAGCAGTGATTTCAAGCCCTCCAACTGGAGCAAGCTTGTAATAATAGTTGTTTTCAAACCACAAGCTAAATTCCAGTCTAAACCACACCAGCAGGTTTTCCTAACTGATCCTGTGTATCTCCACCCCATCACTGAGCCATTTTAAATTCAGCTCTGAGGTCACTTTGAAGTCAAGTAGCTGAAAGCCTGGTTTTAACAGGTGAATTCCGGTTCTCACATGGTGTTTACTGAAACCAGCTTTCGCTCTGCAAACACTTCTCATCCCAGCACCCTGCCTCTCAACAGAAACTCTGTGCTGCTCTCTTACTTCCTTCACTGAAAATATCCCCCAGATTTTAAGCTCCAGCAGACAAGCAAAGAGTTTATGACTGAAACAAGGTTTTTTTTCTTCTTACTCTTTTCTTTTAAGTTTACGGTGGTTTTAGTATATAAATTGAAAGCCATTTAACCCTCTCTGTAATGAACTAAAGCTTTTCTGCCTCCTTCCAATCTAATATAAAATCAATGCCAGGCTTGAGAAATAATTATAACAAGATCTTGATTAGCACATACCTGAACCACCATTTAATAATCAGCCCTTGCTCTGCTCTGGTTTACAATAATGCTTTCTTCATACCTCTTTGTCTTTACAGAAGCCAGTGAAAGACACTTCACATGCCTGTACCTCTTTTCACCCTGGGAATGTCACAGCTTCTGAGGGCAGAAAGGTTTTCCCACTGGCCTCTTCCATGGAGGGTAAATCTCCATCATAAAGCATTTTCTAAGCAGCTGACCAGGACAGGATGAGAATGTGTTTCAGAGCTTTTCCCCTGGTTCTTGAAAGTGCAGAATAAGCCTGCTGCAAGCAGCCAGACCCTGATGGGCAAGTGGATTCACCTGGCCTGACTCTTCTGCAGCTGATGAAGGGTGACCAAGGACTGTTGATTCTATGATGTAAAGCTTTGCGTGTGTATTTAAGACCATTTTGACATTTTGTTATTCAACAAAACTCTTCTAGAAAAAAAATACTCAGTCTGGACATAACCCCTGACAGACCCTCAGAAGGAGATTGAAGAACCCAGGGACACTTGGGACTTCTCTGCTGCAACAGCAAGTGGCAGAGAGGGTTGGCCATGGCAGGACTGAGCACAGAAAGCAGCTTTTGGAGGTGACACTGCTGCTCCCAGGTGGTACAGCATGGATACTCTTTCAGCTGGGAGTGCTTGGACCCAATTTACAGCTGGCAAACTTTGAAGAAATCAAATAAAACTTCTTTTGTAATGTTACAGTGAAGTAAGAGGAGTTCTCTTAAAAGGCAATGAGAAAAGAAACTCTAGGAATAGAAAGATAGGATTGAATAAGATTTCATTCACTTCTTGCCATCTGGGAATAAAATTTGTGAGGGAATACTGTTCTTATTCTTATAAACGGCCAATATCTCCTCAAACCCAACAAAGCAGAGGACAGGCAAGGTTTATGGTTCACATTAGCAGATTCTAATGACATAAGTTTACAATAATGGTCTAATAGTTCAGTGTAACAGTGACTCATGTCTTATTACTGTGGCGATAGGAATGTAAAGAGATCTCATTTGAAAAAAAATATATTTGAATAGTTCACATCCTTTCCTCCCTACTCATGAATTCCTGTGCCATTGACTGCTAGCTGCTAAAAATAGGATCCTTTTTGTGTATCTAAAGGAAAACCTAGAATCAGAGAGACAGTGGGAGGGGACCGAGGTCCTTCCACACAGAGCCTTCAGGAAATATTTGTAATTAAAGCCCTCTGAGAGTGCAGGAATGTTTTTAAAAGATGGGAACAATCTAAGAAGGTATCTTGGAAAGAAGAAGGAGAGGAATTAATGAATCATAGCAGTTCCTGGCTTTGGTATTTTGCACCATAGGGGTGGGAGTTACAGGACCAAGCTGCAGCTTTGTCTTGGAGAAGCTGTTCCACTTCAGCAGCAGGAAACTCTGGGGAACAGCCCAGGAACAGCCCTGTGGGCTGATGAGGAACCACAAGAGGAGACTCACTAGGAGTCATTTGAAGTTGTAGAAGTCCGTTAAGGACAAGAGCAGGAAAGAGGAACTGGGAAGACATGGGTAAGGTATCTGCAAACGAAATGGATAATCACCACCACCCCTTCGAAAAAGAAATAAAACCCACATGGCACCTCAGAAACAAACTGCTGAAGTGTGAAATCACACGGCAGGGAAAGCTGTCACAGAGAATCAGAAATTGATTTAATAGACACAAATTGACTGCTGCATAATTTGTGCAGATTGCTGCTGGCTGAGAGGGAGAGAGATCCACAGCTCTGGAGAGCTGAGTGCAGGCACCGCCTGGCAAAAGGTGTGGAAAGCAAAAATTTTGTCGTTGGTAATTGTACGTGTACTGAATGCTTCCTCTTCAGTAGGGAACAATTAAAATCGATGGCAGGATGCAAGGTAACAAAAGAAAATGACTGATCAATATGCATGTCTTGGAGCTGAAGACAAGCCCGTCTGCCAAGAGCAGCATGCTGATGAGGCGAGATTCTGAGAGGGAACCTGAAAAGCTTCCACTCCTGATGCTCAAAAACACAACACAGCTGAGCAGATGCCAGGTGCAGTGCTAGGAGAGGTGAAGACACCAAGGAGTCTAGAGAATATCTGTTAGGAAAAACAGGGAATATTAATTTTAAGACTAAATAGCTTGAAAGTAAAAAATGTGATGCTTCTCTTCTTTGCCTTTCTAAAGATCTCAAAAGCCCTTTACTGATATTGAAAAATTATGGTCTTTACATACCTGTGCAAGGTTTCAGAGATACTGAGACAGTGATATTTTAAGGCCAATGTCCAATTTATTCCTCAGCTCAAAGCACTGGACATCTCGTTTCCCTGTATATTTCACTGCGGGGGGGGTGTCTACCAAGTGCTACCAAAAATCAAACACTAAACCTTCTATGATTCAGCAGTTTTAAATCAGTCGCCCAGATTTCTGAATACTTTTCAAAATGTTGCTGTAAAGCTGACTGCGGGGTCTGCCATGGCTCCAGTGGGACAGGAAAGAGCATGTGGAACTCCAGGTTTGTTTTCCCAATTTTTCCCCTCCTGAGTGGCATTTGTTTCTGAGGCAACAGCCCATAGAATGGCACATGAGCAGTTAAACACCTCAGGTCTTCCACTTCATACATCTCATTCTGCTGACACAGACGGAAGGCGGACACAGCTGAAGATCAGAGCCAGAAAAATTCTGCAAAAACTCTGTGAAAGTTCACTTCATGGTAATCCCCCCTTTGCCTGAACATATCCCCCATGAGTTCCTGACTAGCATCCTGAACAGTGGATAAAGACCTATTTTATCACCTCATGACTTTGATTTCATTAAGAAACCAGAGAAGATTGGTAGCATTGAGCCTCCACGTTCTCACTGGGCTTGGAGCGAGGGTTCTCCTCATGGTCCTGCATCATGTCACCCACTGCCTCCTCCACAGAGCCCTCCTGCTCTCTTGGCACAGGTGGATGAGCAGCCATTCCCCTTAGGAGCCAGCAGGACCCAGTGCATTTTTCCCTGGAGGCTGGCACCCAGCCAGACACGCTGCTTTGCTCTTTCGCTGCAGGAATGCACAGAAGGACTGAGAGCTGTGCAAAATCTGTCTGGTCCGGGGAGGGTTTGGATGCTTGACTGCTGAGGAAACGCTGGCATGTTCCTCCCAGTGCCTCTGTGCTCCCAGCCATCTGCCACCTGCCTCCTCACTGGGGGTTCTCCGTGTTTGCTGGGAAGGGCAGGCTTGGAAGCACAGGATGGAACAGCTGTGCTGTCCTTGGGCTCAGCCGGACACACTGCACATTGTCCCACTCTCCAAGGCGGTGGGAAAGTGTGTGGAAACAGAAGGAGGAAAACATTCCAAGCAACCTTTTGTAGAGAGCCACAGTTAAGTGTGTCATGGACAATACAGATCCGTTCATTCCGTCCTTCCAGTCCAGCCCCACCAAAACCCACCCTAAGCAAGACTAGGAATTGGGGAAATGGGAATCAAAACCCCTCCACTGGCTGCCAGGCAGGAAGAAACTCCATGTGCAGCTGACACAACCTTCATGCTCTGAACAGCAGGGATAAATCCCTTGCCTTTGTGGAAACCATCTATCCAGCTGAGATAGAAGGATCAGGCTGTCTGGTGGGCAAGGACAGCCCCAACCTCTGCCATGGCATGAGCAGCTTTATCAGTGGGAACAGGAGGAGGAAAGGGCACTGCTAGGCTGGGTTCTGCAGCACAGAAAATGCATCGTTTGTAAATCAGACTTTGGAACTGCTTAAGACTTAAACATAGCTTCAATTAATTAAACTTTTGCAGTGCAGCACAGCCCCAGAGCGAATACAACACTGTTCAGTCCCCTGACTGCAGATTTTGTTGCAAAATAAACAAGTTTTTCCAGGGCTGGGCTTGATAGTGCTGATCAGGAGGTTGGGTTGGGTTCAATGTCATCTCAAAGTCCTAGTGGGGATACGAAAATGGTTGTAACACCTAGAGAAAATTACCTTTTGTGAAATATTTGTACGCAGCACATGTTGTAAAGCCCCAAATGGTCTGACAGAGGTGCTCTTTAATAAGCTCTATGAGCATGTTTCCCAGCAGTGTAAACCTTGTGGGGTTTGTTTTTTATTGCCTTATTAAAATCTGTTTCCAGGATGCTCAAGCAACATTTTTCCAGCTATTCTTTATGCATAATTACACTTTCTTCCCTATGCTAATTTTATTCCTGTAAATGTGCCCTCTGGACCAAGCAGTGTTTCCCTCATGGTAACACAACTCTTGTCACGTTGGTGAAAATGAAGGATGGAATTTGACCCATCGAGGTCAATACTTGACCTCTCACCCTCCCTCTCTGAAGCTGAGAAAATTCTGCAGCAGTTTCACCAGGTAAACGCTGTCCTCCAGTAAATGAGGAAATGGCACCAAAATTCTTGCACCAAAGTAAAACAGAGGACTGGGAATATTTCTTCAGCACGAGGGGAATGACAGCTGGAAAAGAACCACTGCAGCTGGACCCCTCAACCCCACCTGAATCAGAGCTCAGGCTCAAATACGGGCAAGAATCATTAACTGCTCCAAACCACGGAACAGGGGAGAGTGTAAAGCTGCGCTGGGAGTGATGGGATGCCAGCACTCCCAGGGAATGGGACTCTCCTGGCAGGCTGCTCTTGCCAGCAGTTTCCATCTAGAATAATCTATCCAGGGATGGTTTCCATACTGCTGTCCATATGTTCATAGCAGCCATAGCAGAAGCACGACTTCATATGCTCTATAGGGAACGTGGCCCTGCAAGTGGCTCAGTGTATGGCCCTTCCCATTGGGAAGAGCAGCTCGGCCTTGACCTCCAGGAATTCCTTCCAACCAACACTTCCATGATGCAGTGATCCTTCGACTTTTCCTGTGGCAGGGCCTTGGCCTGACAGCTGCTGGGTTTCTAAGTTATTTCCCGCTTGGACTGCCTGCAAGCCAAAGGAAATAAAGCTGGCAGAATCCCCCGGATTGCTGTGCTGTAATAATCCCTGCTGGGGCCTCCAGAAAGGGTGTGGAACAGGAGCAGCATCCCAGCAGAACCCTGGCTCCGTCCCCTCCAGCCTGATGGGCACCAGGGCTGAAGAAATCCAGGATGGCAACACGGATCACAAACCCATAAACAAGACCTGGAGAGGAACCACATGTCTGAAGTACAATTCCTAGATAAATTTTCCTCCTGGCATGACATAACTCTATTTCTCTCTCTCCCAGGCACAGCCAACAACCCCCTCTGATGACATTATTTAACCAAAACCTGAAAATAAAATAAAGAACTATCCCATATCATTCCTCACTTAAACTTCATTTTGAGGCACAGTTGTATTCTTCGATGCCCACAAAGCAGATTCAAAGTTGGGTTTTCATTCTTTATTTTAAAATGTTTTCACAAGTAGCAAAAGTTTGAGGTTTTGAGGAGAAAAACAGAAACGTTGTCTATTTTCAGAATGCCTATAAACACAGATGCTTTCCCCCTTTGTATGAGGACACAAAACTATTATAAATATATATGTCTGCATATAAAAATAAATGATTTGGCACTAACAGATTCAACTAAGACAATTTCAGTGAGGGACAGAGACAAAATAAAAAAAAAATCTGTAACATCACAAATTTATAAATCCCCTTTTTAAAGGTGTTCAAAAATTTTGACCTTCCACTGAGCATTCAAGAAGGGAAGAGAACCCCAAATGCCACTGAAATGGGCAAATGGTTCACAATAACTACATTTTGTATCATTCACAATGTCACACTTCAAGTTATTGTGACAAGGCAGGTATGAAAGTGTCAGAAGTGCATAAACTCTGGGGTTTACATAGAAGAGGATACATATTTAAAGCATATTTTATGTTTTAGGGCTGTTACGTCACTTTACCCCAAAATAATTATTTTAGCCTATAAGATAAATAGTAACTTGTAATAAAGCAGCAGCCCCATAGCAGTAAGACCATCCCAGCATCCAAGCCAAGCAGAGAGAAGGGCCATGGCACCACAAGCAGGGTGGTAACAAGACCCCAACATCTATCCCCACTAACTGGAATATGGCATTTATCTATTGGAAGTCAAAAAATTTAGAAATTCAGCTTCTCCGTTTGCTTTCCCTACCAGAACCAGCACTTTCCTTGTTGGGCGATCACCAAAACATCTATTACAAACATCATTTTTCCTTCTGTTATTTTCCCCTCATTTGCAACACGCCAAGTCCCAAACCATCAGGACTCGGAAGACATCGCATGAGGTTCAAGCTGCCAAAATTCCCGCTGGTTTTGGTACTCTTTGCTCAGAAGGGGAGCAAGGGGAAGAGGAGGAGAACCCACTTGAGTTTTTTCCATGCCAGACAGGGGTCAGCGCTCTGCTGGCCCGTCCTGTCTCCCCATCCCACCCGCATTCCCTCGCGGGGTGCCAGCGTGGGCCATGGCCTCCCTCTAGCGTCCACAGCACGGGCTCCTCTGCCTCAGCTCCCCCTGAACGAGCCACCAGAGCCCTTCCAGCTCTCCAGGCAGGAGGAATCTGGTTCGGTCCTGCGAGTAATGACCCATAATTGATGTTTATAGACTCTCCGGAGTATGAGAATTCACTCAGCCCCTGGAGCGCCTGGGGATCAAGCAGCCTCCTGAAGCTCTTCTATAATTAACATTTAACGATTATGCAGAAAGCCCGAGGCAAGCAGCTGTCTCCACTTCTGCAGGAGAGGCCCCAGGGCAATAGGACATGAAGACAAACTATTCAGAAACCCCTCATCAACTTAATTTTCCTCGTGCTCACAGACTTCTCACTTGTTCTAGCAAGACAGGAAGGTGCAAATGTCACCTTGGCATGGTGGCAGCAGTTATTTTTGTAAAAGAAACACCCAGCTTGTGGGTCTATCCAAAAATGGCTCCTGCTGCCAACATGATGTGCGTGAATGAGCTTCACCATGCTCAGGTCGAGGGCTGCTGCTGTCAGCTGGGAGGAGCCAGCAGCAGCACCTGGACAAGATTTGGCAGCATCTCTAGCAGGGGATCATTCACTGACAGGGAGCATGAGGGAGGGGCAGGAGCACATTTCTGTCTGTGCTTTAGCCCTGGTAATGCTTTAAAACAAAGCTAAAATTGAAAAAAAAAAATCACATCCAGATACAACCTTAAAAATGTAAACTAGTAAAACATTAAGCTGTAAAATCAACATGAGTCAGTGGTTGAAGTAATGAACAAAGGGGCAGAGTTCAAGCAACTGCGGACATATAAGCAAGATTCCTCTCCTCCCCAATTTAAAAAGTAAATATTTACTGTAAATCTGTTTAATACACCAATGGATCACTTTAAACACTCCTCTGGGCAGAACTCCTGACCTCCACCCTGGAGCACTGATGAGATCCACTAGTCACGGGCAGGATTCAAGGCCAAGTCTAACAAGCAGACCAGTTTCGACGTTGCTCCGAGCCTTAGTCACAGAAATACAGTAATTATTGTGGCAGTTAATTAAATTAGGCTCTTTCCTATTAATGTAATATTCGCCTCCATATTTTAAGCAGCCCAAATGTCAATTTAATACACTCCTTACTCAGGAGTTTAGCCCTGTGCCTTTGAGGCATCCCAGAAGCTGCTGTGTTTTGGAAGGCTTCCTTCCAAGAAAGAATTTGAGATTTTGGAGAATTTGGACACACTGAGGTGCAGACCTTGGTCAAGTCAATGAGCAACATCAGCCCTTGCTTTGTGTAGTAAGGACTGTCACTGAAAAGATGTATTTTAAGACTGAATTTCCCCTGAAGGAGAAGTAAAAATTGAGTAATATCTGGAAATATTAAATGCTGGTATAAGGTCACTGAATCAAATGCAACCTGAATAGAGACAGACCTGTCCAACATGGTAAAATTCCCACCAAGCCTCGATGTCACTGTAGCTTTTAAAACATTGACAAAGCCTGCAGCCTGAGACTCTGAGGTCCTGCTAATTCTTACAACAGAGTCTTCCTGTATCAGACATTCTTTAAATGTGTATTTTCAGTATTTTTAGTGAAAGTGCTTACTCCACAAATGCTGGATGCTGCTGCTCACTGACTTAACTTGGAACACCTACACAGTTGCTTTATTTCCCCTTAGAGTTGCGAAGAAGTGCTGGAGAAAGTCCTTTGTTCCCAGTCACAGGCTCCAAGCAAGGATCCAGGTTCTGAAGTGGTGGAAGGCCCTGTGTCAAGGACACCCCTGCTCCGAAGGCACAGCCAGGACAGGTTACAAGAGCACCCAGCTCTCAGGACTTTGCATCAGGGCAGCATGAGGGATTTTGCCAGTCTCATCCAGAACCATTTTTTGGTGCAAGGATTGGTGTAGTCACAAATGGTAATGAACCGTAAGATACTTGGAAACTCGTTCTTCATGGATTTGTACTTGACTGGAATCAGCCGTTTGTGACGAGCACCTGAAAGAGAGGTCACACAGGTAGAGGGTTACACAGAGCCACAGGCAGAGCCCACACCCACTCCCTCCCCACCACAGCACACACATCACAAGATCCAGGTTTGCTCCCGATTGTGCATCATCTGATTATATTGCAACCAGCTCTCACCCTGGAGAGCAAGTCTCTGAATCCTGATTTACTCAGGCTGCAGATGTTCCCCAATGAATCCCCCTGCTAACATGGACTGCTGTTTCTGAGACACCACGAGATGATAATTCCCTCCCTGTGACTGCTTCTGCTTGAAGGAGCAGCTCTTCTACAGAGGAATTTCTCCCCTAGTAGTTCCCCACAGGGACACCTGCCACCACCTTTGGACAGCCCAGCACAAGTGATGACACCGAGACAGGGATGAGGCAAATAACCAAGATTTCATAACTGCAGCAGATGCTGGAGTAATCCATGGAGCTCCCAAAGCCTGCCACCAGACCCTTCTGTGCATTAGTAACACCCCACACAAACAGGTAATGCTGTGACTTCTCTAAGCCTGTACTTCCACCTGTGCTCTCACTGGCAGAGCTCAGGTCGTTCCATACAGATGGAACTTCTTTTCCTGTTCTAATGGAAGGTGTGATGCCCACAAGAAACTGGTGAGGAACTAAAAAGACTTTTCTACAAATCTTGATGGTTGGGGCTGATACAATGTCCTGGGGGTGTTCAGTGAATTAACTGATATCATATGAAATTAGTGTGTCAAGGAAGATGAAGCGAATTCCTGGCTCTGCCACCAGCTTCCAGCCTAACCTCTGGCATGTCATTTGTAATATCGTGTCAGATGCCTCATCTAGAAAAGAGACTGTACATCCAGATACTCTTCCCAATTCTACATATCCTCCATACTATTAGGCTGGGCTGCACTTACTCCCCAGCAACACAGACAACTGTAGAACAACTAGTGGCTAGAGAAGAGCAATCACAACAGACCTGGAGGAAGTAAATTGGTGGCTTTTCAATTCAGAACAAAATATGTAAAAAATTTCCCAACCTAAGTTGAACATTCATTCCATATTTTGTTTACCTATCCACAATATTCAAGGATCTCTGCAAGAATCATAAAATGGAATGAGTTGGGTTGGAAGAGGCCTTGAAGATCATCCAGTTCCAACCTCCCTGCTATGGGCAGGGACACCTTCTACTAGACCAGGTTGCTCAGAGCCCCACCCAGCCTGGCCTTGAAATCTGCATATTCATTACCTGTCACCTAATTCCCAGCTTTACTCACATCCTGGATTTACTATACTACTTGTCTCTTTAGCAGAAAATTTGCCTGTATGGATCTGGAAGCCCTTCACAAGTCTGACATGCAGCTCTGACATTTCTGGAGCAGGCAGCATTATCCCACTGACAGCTGGAGCAGAACAGCACAGGCAGCTTCTCGCTCACGGCCACATGAGGAAGGTCAAGAGCAGGGCAAGGGACCGAGCCCAGGCCCCTGCCTGCACAACCAAATTATGAAGCCCCTGTTAGTTCCAGTGGTACAGTGCCCACTCACCTCAGCTGGAGCTTTAGATGTCACTGTAATAAAAATGATAATGTGCAACTGTAAATGGGATATTTGTGTGATCTTACCTGGGGAAAGACTAAGAGCAAATTTGGTCTGGAAATCACATTCGTCGCTTTCCAGGTAGTCATCTGAAACGACAACCACCATCCTCCGACACCTGGAGATGAAGCAGGGGAGAAAAAAAATAAAATGTCAAAGGAGATGGTTCTCATTCCCACAAACAGAAGCATGTACTGCTCTGAATTGCTCCAGTGGAGAAGGGCCTGGCTGTGCTCCAGCAGGAATTAACTGCAGAGGAGGAACGACTGACAGACACATAGTGATGTTACACAGAAAAACCTGATTACAAATACACATTCATACACCAAAAAATGAGGAAACAGTGAAATCCCGACTGCTTGTGCAACCTTTATGTGATCCTGTGTCTACATGAGACACAAGGCAAAGAAAAGTGATTGAACACAAGTAGCATCACCACAGTGGCACCTCCCTTGTGAACACAATGAAGCGACACATTGGGGAATGCCTCAGTCGTCCTTCTTGAGCCAAGAGCATAAAACAAACCCCATGAAGACATTCTTGTGGATTTTTGCTGTTCCGCTGGCACCACGCTGCAGACATCACTGTAAAATGAACGTAATGTTCCACTACACCCACAGCTGGCCCCAAAAGCCATGGTTCACTTACCTCCTCTCTATAAGCTCTCCACTGATGGACCACACACAGGCTCCTGGCAAGACATCCCGATCAAATACACAGAGCTTCAGCTTGAACTCTGTTTGCTCCAGCTCCCTGATCATCTCCTGGACAAACTGGAGGTCTTTCTGACAGTAGCAGATGAAGGCATCAAATATCTCTGTTCCACTCCCTGAAACCATTAAAAACATAGCTGTCATCTTCTACTATAAATGAAGTTCACTCCTGTAGTGAACTTTCAAGAGCTCCCACAGACTTTAACTCAGAATCAGGAGTCTGACAGAAAAGCTCTGGCCAAACTTGCAAAGGTAATTTAGCATTTTATTAGATGAGCTGCCCTTCAGCCCAGACTCCTGCCCTTAACAGGGCTGGCAGGAGGTAACACACATCAGTGCCCTGACTGCTTTCACTGGCCAGGCTGTTCACACACACACACACTGCCTGGCAGGGGTCAAGGAAAGGGAGCTGAGGTGCAGACAGGCAAAATCTGTGGAGCCAATAACATCCAGCCACAGGAGGTCTGGGTAGAGCTGGAGGGAGCAACTCAGAGCCCTGACACTCTGGGATTTCACAGAGAGTTTCACATTGATAACATCCTTGTGGCTCTGGGTCCTTTTTCTCTAGTTCAGGTCACAGAGATTCAAATTTCCCAACCAAAACAGCATTCAGCAATGTCCTGCCATCTGCTGTCCATGGAGCTATGGGTGAGCCTTGAAATTTGGGACCTGTCATTTTTATGGCTAAGATGTCAAACCTGGGCACCTGAAGTCACATCCTAATGGGCCTGTTTTCCAATTACATTAATGGCTAGCAGCTCTTGTTTATTTAGCAGTTATCCAAATGTTAGTGCTGCATTTTAAGGGCAATGTTTCTCATAATTAAGTGCCTTAATACTGCTGGATAGTTTCCAACTGTGTTATTTTTTTTTCCATATCAATGTCACTACAGATATATTCAATTTTTTATGCCAGTTAAAGCCTACCACAGTGAAAAAAATAGGTCAGGCTCTAAAAGCTGCTGAGGAAAGTATCAACCCAGCAGGCAGATTCAGCCCAAGAATCATCCAGTGAAGCAGAAGGGGAATGTCTGCCAAGTCAGTCAAACTGAGGGTACTGCTGCAGGGGCACAGCGCTAACTTGGGGGTCACGTCAGGCAAAGCTGCCGTGTACAAACACCAGAAAATTGGTCTGTGGACATTTGGGGAGGGTTAGTGATGTCCATACACGCAGCAGAGGTGGCCACCCAAAGTCAGACTGGCCAGCACACACGTGTGCACACACCTGGCTTCACACGCAGGGCTGCACACACAGCAACACACACGCAGAACCAGTTTCCTCTCTCCACCCACTGCACACCCAGTCCTACTTCAAACCCACTTCCTTTTCATTCAAGGTGGTTCCACCTGCCAAAGACAGGGCAGGGAAACCACCTCTGACACGCTTCCCCCTGGGCTCCAACCCCCTGAGCTTTCAGCAGCTGCTCCTCTGGGCCAGGCTGGGCTAAGGGACATATTTCCATGAAGTCTCCTCCCATGTGTGTCCAGTGGCTCTGTGCCAGCCTGTCCCTAGCTGAAGTGCTCCCCAGGGTTGCTTTCCCTCTCTGCTCTAAGAAACAGAAAAATGAAGATGCTCACTGACTAACAGCCAAAGCATTCTTGCCTGAGTTATGAAAAGTTGTGGGAATTATGAAAGCAAACAGGTTTTCTGCATTTCCCACGGGGAAGGCAATTCCAACATGAGGTATCAGGCAGCCATGGAAGCACGAGCTCTTACCGTACGGATCATCCCTGATGGTGATGCCCATCAGTTCCGACGTCTTCGGCACGCTGCTGTCCACTGCTGGCACTTGGAGAGGCTGGTTAGCCTCTTCCTGCTTCCTCTGCAAGTACTTCTTACAGTCCTCCTCTGCAAAAACACACAACCAGGGCAAGAGGCTCCTGTGACGTGGGTTTACACTGCTGGAGTTCATTAAAACAGGAATAGCTACTTTGTGGATCAGGGATGCTAGAGGGAAACCCCCTGTCTGGCTTTTTTTTGGTATGTAGAATTTCTCTCACCTCTTTCTGAACCGCTTGATGCTGCCTTCACCACCTCCTCTAGCAATTAATTCCTGAAAATCACTCTTGATGTTTAAAGAAGTACTTTTCTTTGTTTTACTCCTCCCATTACCCTTAGTTCTAGTATATCCCAATACACCTTTAACACCAGGAATAAGGTACACATCAGGTCTCAACTCTGCTGTCTGCTCTCACTGTTCTGCATTTTGGAGTATTTGAAATCTCAAAGTAGTTGGGGAGGATTCTCAGAGGTTTCCATGGTGTTGGCCTTTTTGCCCATGTAAAAATCCATAAGACAAGAGGAAATGGCCTCAAGTTGCACCACGGGAGGTTTAGATTGGATATTAGGAAACAATTCTTCACTGAAATGGTGGTCATGCATTGGAACAGGTGGAGTCACCATCCCTGGAGGGATTTAAAAGATGTGTAGATGTGGCACTTGGGGACAGGGTTTAGAGGTGCTCTTGGCAGTGTTGGGTTAATGGTCCTGGAGGTCTTTTCCAACCTTAGGAATTCTCTGCAGACACACAGGAGCTGATTCACACCCCCAACCTTTGCCAGCCAGGACAACTGCAGGTGACAATGACTATCCACACTCACCACATACAGGAGGACCATGTAAAATTTTAAGAAGCCCCTGAAGCAGCTTTTATGTTGTTGAGCAATAGGGCTCCTCTTATCTCAAGCAAAGTAGATGGGTACCCCACTCTGAGATAAGTGAAGGGCAAAGCCCTGTCACAGTCACTGCAGTGAACTTCTCAATCAGCTCAGTGGTGGGCACAGATCTATTATAAATAGACTTGGTTTAAAAATAAATCATAAATCTAAATGTGAAGTCTTTGGAGAAGCAACAAGAAACTCCACAGCCTCTGCTACTCTGCAATTACAGAAGAACTGAAAGTAAAAGGAGATTTGAAAATAGGAATTAAGAAAAAGATGAAACTCCCTAGAGCCTTTGCCTTTACTTAAGATTAAAAAAAAACCCCTAAAGTGTTAATCAGTACTGATCACTCAGAGGGTTCAGCTGGCCCAGCTGACTGGTGCAACAGCAGAGTAAAGGATCCCTCAGAAGTGCAGGATGCAGGTGGGAGCCCAGTGACTCCTCCTGTAACACAACCTGGCATCAGCAGTTCTGCAGGAGGCCCAGCTCGAGCCCCCATCCCCTGCTTCTGTCTCAGCTTTGCATCTCGTTACTGGATTATCTCCAATCTAAATAAGGCTCAGATCTGATCAAAGCTTTTCCTGAGGTTGAAGCATTCCCAACCTGCCTTTCTCCTCCCCTCAGCCTCCCCAGTCCTGCAGAGGGAAGAATGAGGCACATCCTTTACCAGCCAGAAGGTTCAGATTTCACATCTTTCCTCACCAAAGCCCTAACTCAGGTCCCACCTCTCTGCCAGCTGCCTGTTGCATGAGGTGTGTCAGCTCAGTCAGTGTCTTTGAAATCATGATTAAAGTCACTCTAAAGTTGCCAACAGGTTCAGCAGTCCCAGAGGAAGGACTGGCACACAGCCACCACCTTAAGCGTGCCTTGATTCCCTTGGGAGCCAGGTTCACAACCCAAAATACTGCTGAATAGGCAAGAACGGGCAATTATTTAACAGCATTGCATAGTGCTCAATACAGAAATGTTAATTTTCTGTGTATTTGCTCCAAGTCTTGTCTCCTTGCCTCTGATTTGGGATGGATCAGTCCCCAGCTGGAAACAGCACCTGATTGTACAGGTTAATGGGAGTGAACAAGGATCAGGGATGACTTTGGGAACATAAAGATAAAGGATGCTAAACTATACAACCAAGTAGCAAGAAACTCCTCCAAGTTAAGTTGTCCCCCTCCACTAAGCACCTAACTAGGCTTTACATTCCTCTGGCAGTCAAACAAATTCCGGAGGAATTGGAAAAAAAAACAGAAACATGAAATCTAAAGCACAAAATTAGTAGCATGATGAGAATACACAGTAAACAGACCCAGTAACTGTCAGGCAGGAAAGTAGCACTTTTATAACAGGTCAGGGAAGAAACAAAAATCATTGAATTTCAGCAAGAAAGAGCACAAATGTATCAAAGCAGAAAGCTTCACATCCCTGAAGATGATTCCACAGCAAAATAAACTGCTGAGGATGATCACAGTTAGGGCAGAGCTGCTGGGACATCAATACTGATGCCTTCTGATTCTGAGCTGGATCCTGCTGAAGAAGTCCCAGAGTTACACAAAGATGCCCCTGGCATCAGGAAATACCATGCACAAGAGTACATGAAACTTTCCTTTCCTTTTTCCTTTCCTTTCCTTTCCTTTTTCCGACTTCTGCAAGAGCTCCCAGCACCAGCAACAGGTCACAGGCCCTCAGTGCAGTCCTCAACCAAAAATAATAAGAGAGGAACAGTCACACTGATCAGGCTGAGGGTCCATCTGCCCCAAGCCTCATCCTGTCTCAAGCACTGCACAAAACCAGCTGTCTAACATAAGGGGGAACATAAGAATAAAATAAGCTTACAGAGATATTTCCCTAATATATATATTTTTTTCCCTAAAATCTATCTTTTAGGTATAATCTACAATCAATTTTTATAATCTAACTTTTGGACTATCCACAGTTAAGGAATTTCCTGAGCCACAGACAGTATTTTTGTCGAACCCTTAGTGGGCCCCTCTTGCAAGAATTTACCTGTCTCCTCTTATCAGCGTGACCCAACTCTGGGTAAAACTTGTGATTTTCCTGCAGCCCATGCTCCTCCCACTCCTTCTGCTGGAGTCTATTCCAGGACTGAGAAAGCCCGTCCACCACACTCCCTTCCAGCAGAACAGGTCCTGAGCTCAGGGCCAGAACCAGCCTGGATGATCCCAACGTTTTTGTGAAGGCCCAGATCTTTTGCACAGCTGGAAGCTCCCCCAGATTTGTTAGGAACCTCTGATAAGCAGATCACAAAGCACACTGATGCTTTTGTCTTTCCCAAAACCTGGCCTTCAGACTGTGATCTTAAGTAGGAAGAACCACAGGACCAAAGGGAAGTCCTCCATCGCTTCTTGGTCAGGCTCTCTACAGAGATGGATTTCTACATCTTCCTTTATCTCCATGAGTAACAGGAAGTGAGATTTATTACTTCCTCATTGCTAACTCAGTAAGCTCTATTAAACAACACAGGCCTTCAGGGAATTCTCTGGCTTTGGAAATCCTTTAGCAAAAAATTTCCCCTTCGGATGACAGCTGGGTTCCCTCTGAATTTCTCTGACCACAAAGAATACAAACAGCCCAAAAAGAAAAAGTTACCAGAATAGCACAAGTACCTTCATTCTTCTCATTGACCTGTCTCAATTTTTTCAGTTTGCATGGAATTTTTTTGCCCTGACATTATCCAGTTCCACACATCCCTCATCTCCCCCAGCAAACATCTTCCTATCACACTATATCCACACATCATGATTTTCACACTGTCCCATGTCAGTGCAATCTGTCTCCTGGTTAACCTGGCTAAGAGCATCTTTTGACACACGGAAACTTTTTCATTGAAGGTTTGGGGTAAGACAGGGCTCCAGGTTACTTTGCAGGGCTCATGGTTAGCAGAAACACAGCACAATTCTCTCATGGAAGACAAGTGAGACTTCTGTGAATCACAGAATGGTTTGGGTTGGAAGGTACCTTACAGGTCATCTCATTCCAACCCCATGCCATGGGCAGGGACAGCTTACACTTGATCAGGTTGCTCAAAGCCACATCCAACCTGGCTTTGAACACTTCCAGGGATGGAGCAGCCACAGCTTCTCTGGGCAACCTGTGCCAGGGCCTCACCACCCTCACAAGGAAGAATTTCTTCCCAATATCTAATCTAATATCTGATCTCCTAATGTCTAATCTAAATCTCTCCTCTCTCCTAGTTTAAAATCATTCCCCCTTATCTTAACACTATCCGTCCATTCAACAAGTCACTCCCCCTTTTTATAAGCCCTCTTTAGGCACTGGAAGGGGCTCTAAGGTCTCCCTGGAGCCTTCTCTTCTCCAAGCTGAACACCCCCAGCTCTCAGCCTGTCTCCACAGCACAGCTGCTCCAGCCTTCGAAGCATCTTTGTGGCCCTCCCGAGAACACCGAGGACGTCACTCCACAACCTGGGAAGGGCTTTTCTTCTCGAGCAGGGGATTTCCTTAACATCACCTCCGCGGGCAGAGCAGCAGAGAGCGACACGAAGAGCAAAGCCCGACACGAACAGAAGGACCGACACGAATAGAAGGACCAACAGGAACAGCCAAGACCAACACGAACAGCAAAGACAGACACGAACAGAAAGACACGAACAGAAAGACACGAACAGAAAGACAGTCAGGAACAGCATCCCCTCGCTCCCCAGGCACCCAGGAAGCAGCACCGAGGGCAGGCTCCCGGAGCAGCGCCCAGATCCCCGGGCTGTCCCGGCTCCTCACCCACGCTGCCGGCCAGGTCCGTCAGGACATCGTCGCGACCCAAGCGGCGCAGCACATCGAGGAGCTGCCCCACGGTGGCCCCGCCGGGGCAGCGTCGCGGCCACTCCTCCAGCAGCGTGGCCGTGGGGTCGGGCAGCCCCTCCAGCCGCCGGATCTCCAGGAAGCCGCATCCCAGCGCCTCCGCCAGCGCCG
>VZTG01007358.1:77089-109485 GCA_013397845.1 Melanocharis versteri | reverse complement strand
CCCTCCCTCCCTGCCGCAGCACCGCGATCGTGCGGCCAGCACGGCCACAGTGATGCTTCCCCTGTGCTCGGCACCTCCAGCGCTGTGTCCGGGTCTGGGCTCAAGCCAGGAACGGCAGTGAGGGGCTGGAGCGGGTCCAGAGAAGGGAATGGAGCTGGGGAAGGGTCTGGAGCACAAATCCTATGAGGAGCGGCTGAGGGAGCTGGGGGTGTTTAACCTAGAGAAAAGGAGGCCCAGGGGATGCATTATCACTCTCTAAAACTCCCTCCTGACAGGAGGTTGTAGCCAGATGCACGTCAGCCTCTTCTCCCAGGCAGAAAACGTCAGGGCAAGATGACAAGAGTCTTAAACTTCGCCGGGGAAGTTTAGGTTGGACAATAGGAAGAATTTCTTCACGGAGTGATTACATCGGAATGGGCTTCCCTAGAGAGGTGGTGGAGCTGTTTAAGGAAAGACTGGATGTGGCACTCAGTTGACAGGGTGATGCTGGGTCACAGGTTGGACTCGATGATCTCAGAGGACTTTCCCAACCTAATTGATTCTGTGATTCTCCTGCTGGCCTTTCTCCAAAAGTAGTGCCCTGCCCTCTGGAGTGGCCTGGACAGGAATCTGTGCTGTGTGTCAGGAGACACTTATGCCAGAGAGAACAGTGCTGTCAGTAAAGTTGTTTCACTCTATTCCTCCCCAAATCAGCCCCTGATGGCTACATTCCTGCCCAGCCCCCTAATACAACAAACAGTGGAATTGTTAATGTGGTCCTGACAGGCCTTGTGTTCAAAATCACTTGGTTTGCCTGCTTTTGGCAGAACAGCTTGCTCTCGTGTTCAGTGTCAGTTTATTTCTCACCCAGAACTGAACCCATCGACCCAGAGTGTTCAGACATTTTACAGTATTACAGTTATTCTTTACAAAACAGGCCCAGTGGATCTCTAGTAGTAATAAATAAATAAAAAAATAAGAACCACGTCCCATCTTTGGTGGTCAAAGTGTTCAGATCTGGGCTCCCCTCAGATGACAGTACTCCATGACAGAACAAATATGATCATCTCCAAATTCCCAAACTCTTCCAGCAAGGACAACATTCTGCATAAAAATAAAATCCTGAAAATGGTCAGGGATTCATTTCAAACTGTTTCGATGCCGAGTACAAAACACAATTCTTGGCTATGAACTGGACATTTTTCAGCTTCCAGGCTGGTACCAAAACAAACAGGGTACTGCAAGGACTCCACGGAAGTTTTCAGGAGGAACAAATACACTGTTTCTCCAAAGTACTGCAGGAGACACAATAGAGGAACATCTGCTGCAGTCTCTATCTATGGATCCCTGTGAAAATGAGGAAGATAAAATATTCCAGTAGCAAAACTTTTAATTGCACAACGATTGGTGGGTTTAAAACTTTAAAACATGAAAAATTAGCATAAGAAATTTCAGTTCTGACTGAGCACCTGCCACATAAACCATTGGCTCCAGATTGTAAGGAGAGGTGCTAATACACAACCTCCAAACACCCACATCCAGCAAGTGTCCCTGGGAACACCAGACAGGCAGATCCCGTGTTATTTTACCATGCCAGACCTGTATCACTGGCTTGTTCAAGGTGATTAACCATCATCCAGGCATCCTCGGCAGCAAAACGTCCTGCTGAGCACTCCTTCAGCCTTCAGCAAGCATCTTTCTTGCGAGAGAAGTAAAAATCTATCCCTCTGTCCTTGTGCTTCACTAGCACCTGTGCAGGTCCTCTCCTGCCCCTGGCATGGGGGCTTCCTCCCTGTGGCAAATGACAGAGGAACAGCGAGATATTCACTGATGCTGCAGAGTGAATTTGGTCACAAAGCAGTGCTGACATGCAGGAGAATGTGCAGGTTCTGCCTCCCAAGTTCACTAAAGAAGGCAGAAACGCCTGACAGGCACTGCTCTAGGCTGGGATTTAGGAAACCGGGGTTTCTGGTAAGGTGAGCTGGGAAAGTTGATCGAAATTGAGCTTTTGCCTGATGGAGAAGCTTTTTGGCTTCAAGTTTCATCACTGCCTCAAACTGGTGTCTCACCAAGGTGCTCCTGCAGAGTCCTTTCTCTGATCCCAGAAGGTTACTAATCCAGGGCCTCCAAGAGCATGGATGAAGCAGAAGGCTTTGCTTCCAAAACTTTCCACTCATGGCAAATAAAACTGGCCTAAAAATTTGGTTCTGCACCTTGGGATTAAAACCCGAAATGGAGACATGCTTCATTCTTCACCGACTTAGTACATTTGAGCCTCCACAAAGTATCCTCACTCAGGGGGAGGCAGGGAGGATGCATGGAAGAAAAGCAAAACACTGAAAACTCCTTGTAATACTCAACCACTGGTTACATCCATTTCCTTCCACACCCATTTCCTCCAAGAGCTGCAGCTCAAGCAGCAGATAAAAGCCTTGACATGTTGCAGGATCAACACCTCATTATGCCCCTGTTCTAAAGCAGAGATACACCCCAAAAGCAAAGTGCAAGGAGCAGTCCCCATATTTACAGGTCTCACTGACTCCAGTTTGGATGCACTCAAGCAGGAAGGTGGTTGTTTTTACTTCCACCTCCTGAACAGAAAGGACACTGGGTTGTTTCTCTTCTGTCTACCTGCATCGGGGGTGGTCAGGCCAGTGGAGGCCTTGGAGAAACCCCACCCCTCTGGTGGGGCTGTCAGGGCATGGAAGGATGCTCAGAAGGAGCTGTGGCTAAGCCCTGCTGACTATACAAGGGACAGAGAAGCAGCTAAAATTTACACCCTTCACCACAGCAGGTAGGACAGACAGAGCCAAACAACCCTGGCTGCACACTCCCTGCTGTGACGCAATGTGAGCTTGCATTAAAACAACTTTTTTTCCCTTTACACCTGAGAAAGAAGAGCAGAACTCACAGAGTGAGTGCCTTCCTGGTGCCTTCCCACCCCATTCCAGCCTTCCCAGTACTCACAGGCCTCTGGTGGATGTGTCGGTTCCACTCAGGGGCTGTCACCACTGGCTGTGGGTAGGTCTCACCTAGAGTTACTCCTGTCTGGGAGAGAGCAGCACTGCTCAGTGCCCAGGGGGTGTGGATGTCTGCTCCCTTGATGCCCTGCAGTTCTGGCAACCACAGCCGGACATAATCCCCCTGCAAACAGAACCAAGGGGACAGGATCCATTCAGTGACAATCTGTAAGCGCTCCCCAGCAAGCATCTTTCTCAATGGGAAAGAGAAGAGTCAGATTTCCAGGTAGAGAAGCTGGTGTTGTACACATCAGTTACCTCTGACAAGCCTTAGCCTCTCCTGCTAAACCCTCTACCCACAATTAGTGCCTAAAGAGAGACCTGGATGCTGCAGCTCTTCTCCCAGGCTCACTCTGCAGGCAGAGGAGGGAGGCAGAGGTGCATTTTCAGCACTGTTCACCTGTCCTGTTTAGGGCATCCTGAAACAAAGTCACCCCCAAGAAGTTTCCCATGACTGAAGGAGAACAGGATGACTAGCTCAGCTGCACACTCTTGTGCTCCTGAATCTCTCCTATTAACTCTACTGCTGTGTCCTCTACTAGGACCAATTTCTGATTTCTTGTTAAATCCTGCCAGCTACAGAGCAAAAAGGCAACAGCACAGCCTGATGTGAAGCTAAGGAATAGTGCGGAAATAGGTAATCCAGTGTGTAAACACTGGCTAAGCACATGGAAAGGGCAATTTATCTGCTCCCACCATTTAAGAGAGGATAGTCAGAGGAGTCACAGGTTTAATCTACTCCTCAGCACCTCTCAAGGAATGGTTCTGTCCCTCAGGTAACTCCTGAGTTCTCCAGGAAGCTGCTCTGTGCTCAGGGAAGCACCTGTGTGAGGTACTGATGGGATGTGGCTGTGACTCAGAAGAAATGGCGATGAAACACTTAACACACTGACCAGGGAGGGTGTGGGGAGCTCCAGCCTCCCTGGGGACAGCAGCAGGTTGTTAAAGTCACATCATCCTGTGCCCGACTGTTGGCCAGGGGACACAAGAACTGGTTTTGTATCCACACAGCACATCGATCTCCTCTGCTCCCTGAAAGCACCACATGTCCTTCGCTCACTCACCCTTGTAAAACAGCCAAACAAGACTTACATTCCCATCGTAATCCAGGCCTTGTTTGATCATGTTAAACTTCCTGTTGTCCCGTGGGTCGTTGCCAATGCCAGCGCTGTATAACCAGTTACCATAATTGCTACAAACATCGTAATCCACCTTGAGAACAGAGCGAGAAAACAGTCAGAAGAGCTGGGCTGGCCCTTGGTCGATCTTCTCCTCATCCATCCTTTAGCTCGGGGGGAAAATTCCTTGAATGGGATTCCCTCCAGCCAGACTGGGGTGGTCAGAGCTCTCCACTGTAGGTACAGGCATCTGGCTCAGTAAAGGACTGTGCTGCATGGCTGCTTTTGACAGCTGGGATTGGCTTCCCAGACTACTTCAATTCACAATACTTAGGTCAGTGAGATTGATAGAAGTCCAACCAAAGTCTCTTTCTCAGTTTCCTTTTTTTCTGCCATCATTTGGCAGACTTCACAAGTAGCCCTAGCATTTGAATGCTCATATTCCAAAAGAAAGTATTCAAATGTGAGAGAAAATTCTTCCTGACCAGTTACCCAGACACCACACACTGGCAAAATCATCTCTGCAGATCCTACGAGGCAGGTTGGAGAGAAGTCTAACTCGGACTGTGCAGACAAATCACACAGTGTATATAAGGATGCAAACACTGCAGTTTTCTCCCATTGTCAAGTTATTCCTCACCTAAACAAATAAAAAGCTCTCAAGGATGCTTATATAAAATGGAGCAGGGCTTTTGGAACAGGCACAAATGAGAGCAGAACGTGATCCCATCTGAGTGCTCTTCAGCTGGGCAGGGTGGCTTAAATCCAACACCAGAAGTTTTCCAGTTGTAGGACAATTCAAACCCAGCTCAGGGAAGTGATAGCAAGGAGGGTGTGGGATCTCTGAGCATTCCCAGGGGTGTCTGTGCTGCAAAAGCAGCAGCTGGGGCAGAAGGAGCTGGTTCAGTGCTGTTCTCTTCTCCCTTTACTGCAGCCACAGTAGCAACCAGTCCACACAGAGATGTTTCCACGATCTCAGCCACTCCTTGGAGTGAGGAGGTCAGCGCACCAGGATGGCAGAAGGCTCAGGGAATGGGCTCTGTCAAGCTGCCCTTTCTCTGCAGAGCCAGCAAGTGCAGGGGTCAGGGTGAGCAGCAGCCAGCTCTGCTCCCTGTGCACCAGGCTTCCCCTTCCCAGCTCGCTTCCTCCAGCTGGTGAGATAAGGAGGGAAGAAAGATGCCATCGGAGGCCTGATTGTGTGATTAACGTGCAGGAAAGCGTGTGTGGGAGTTGAGGGCAAATCCAAGGGGGCCTGGAGGAGGCAGGCTCATTTCCCCCTCAGCCTTGCCCCTTCCTGGCATTCTCTTCTGTTTGTTTCTCTGCCTTTCCTTGGGGCCTGACCCTGCGAATGAAATCAGTGAAGTCAGAGCTGAGATATTCTCAGTTCAGGACACCGGTGGTCTCTGGCCTTTCCCCTGGCTCCAGCGGGTTGCAGAGAGCTTGTGCCTCAGTTTCCCTGCCTGTCTGGCGTGGATGGCACACACAAACACTCAGGGAGCCTTTGCTGGCAGTATTGGAGATGAAATAGGCATTGCTTTCCTTTTTTTCAGAGGCAAGTGAGACAGTTTCAGTTCTGTACTGCCATGTCTTCTCCACCAAGCTGGTGTCTCCTGTGTGCTGCTCTGGGGATGCCACCAGGCTACAGCACCAGAGCTGTGTGACACAAGCTGAAAGGATGGGACAGAAGGGCACAAGGGTTGCCCTGTGCCACACCAGCCTACAGCGGCCATCAGCATCTGGGGCTTCCCAAGGTGAAAGGGCCAGTGCAGAGTGCTAAATCCTGCTTCCAGCAAGGCTGGCAGCATTCATGTCCTTAGGAATAAATGTAGGTAATACAGGGAGCATCTTTCTAGTGTGAGACCTTCCAGGTCTTCCTCATTTGTGGAATAGGACACACTTGTGGAAGGCTCTTGCTCTTATCTGGAAAAGCATCACTGCAGGGAGCTCCCAAAACCCCTTTCTGGAGGATCTTGAAGTCTTGCACCACATTCTTGTGCAAGCCCATTGCTGCTCACGGCACTGGAGGGGGAGAGCACCCAGATTTTCCTCCTGCAGCCAAATGTGATGACAGAGCCCAGCTCCAAGGAAGTTAAAAAAATTACATTCACAAAAAAAAATTTCTTTTAATTGCAGATAATGGCAAGGCAACTGGGCTTCCTCTGTCCCTCCAGCACACCGAGTGAGTGGAAAGTTTTCTGATTGCCAGTAGCCTCCTGCATCCCACAGATAAGACCTTTAATGTGAGGCTGATGTGAGTATTTGGCCTTTTCCAGTCAGTACCATGAGAATCCATAGGGACTGAGGTCAGAGAAGTGACCCAGCCATTTAACTGAGCTCACACAGCTGCTGATTGGTACATGAGAGAGGAATTGGTGCTCCAGTTGGCAGGGAGGCCTGCAACACCCCAGAATGAAGAAGGATGCCTCCAGCCAGGGTGGAGCTCCCTGGAAGCTGATCCAGCTACTGTCCCTACTTGCCTGTGCCTGACTAGATGGCTTCTCAGTCCACAGCCATCAATGCCCAGATGCTGTGCCAGCACACATTTCTTTTTACATTCTATTTCTGGGCTGCCCTCCTCCCCAGCCTCTGGGGTGAGCAAATCAGAGCACTGTTAGCATAATTCATGTTTGAAAGTTTTCTCAAGTGTGACGGATCTCTGGCTAAAACCCTACAGAGAGGATCAACACTATTACTGCAAACTTCCTAGCTACATCTTGGTCGATGGCAGCTCCACTGTGGCAATATTCCTTTTACTTACGTGAGCTTTGGGAAGTTCATATCCCTGCAAAAAATATCTACATGGTCTTGTATCAGCCTGAAAATTACTGATCACCTGTATCCTTTCTTAATAAATCAGGGCTGCCGTCCTGCCTGTCATCAAAGTCCAGGTACACAAAGGGCCCAGTCTTACCAGCAGGTATTCAAACCATTCTGCCCCCATCCTCCAGTCCAGCCCCAGGTCCTTGGTGAGGAAGCTGGCGACGTTCTGCCGCCCTCTGTTCGACATGAAGCCCGTGGCACTCAGCTCCCGCATGTTGGCATCCACAAAAGGAACCCCGGTTCTGCCCTCTGCGGAGAAAAAAGACAGCACTGGGATAGCAGGGTGCGTTTGGGCACTCATAAACCAGCCTGTGGTCATGTATTCACAGCCACTTCCAAGACAGTGCCAGTGCACAGTGGCAGGGAGAGATTTCAGTGTGGTTTAGCTGGAGTGCAGCCACCAAGATGCACTGGAAATTAAATGGGATATCATACTGAAAATTAAGCTGAGGAGAAGTTTTGGCAAGAAGAAAAAAAAAACATACAGAAAAATCTCAGACTGGAAAAACAATCAGGTAGGTTGCAGGGAATTTTGCTGAGTAAAATAAATATGCAGACAATAGTGAGATGGGCCAAGAACAGAAACATTCTTGACAGGTCACTAAGAGAGGGATGTACTGGACAAATCCCCCAGGGTTAGTACCTCAAAAGTGGAGTTTGTCCGTTGTTAAGGAAAAGATTTATTGTGCCTGGGTGGTTTATTTTATCCTGTGTGCAAATGGGTACATGTGGAATGAACATGAAAAAAGATACAGAGGTGTGTATCTCACTGATTCTAATACTTTAATCCGTTAGTCCCTCCAAGTTTTGAGATACTATGCTTGCTATTCACATTACAACAAAGTTATAAAAGCTAAAGAAAAGACTGTGGGATTACAAAAGATGTGATTTAGTCTTAATCTGTTGTAACCTTGCAACCAAAAGCAAACAGAACCAAACATAGCAGGCACGGCAATCTAATATTGATAAGAAGGGCTGGTCAGCCTCCGTATGACTAAACAGAAGGGACCAGCAGGTCACAAACACTCCCTCCTGGACAGGAAAATCTACCTGCAGTGCACCTCACAAAGCAGGATAACCCTGTGGGCTGCTCCTGAATGGTGCTCAGTCTGGGAAGGGAAGCCACACACATTCATACCCTGGTGATGGCACTTTGAATGCCAGCCCTGAGCACGCTGGCAGGTCCCCTACACACTCGAGTCAGTGTTAGGGCACGTGTGAGCCCCAACAGACACGTGGAGAACAAGGCACACCCAGCCAAACCTGCGGTTTCTACTGACCTTTCCAACAGTCGAACAGCTGAAGGTCCTTTTTCCAGGGGATCTCTTTACTTTGAAGCCCTGCAGAGGAAAATAATGAGCTGCTGATGAAGAAATACTGACACAGTCAGTTACTCATACCACAACACAGCCAGGGGCACTTGTTTGACACAAGGTGTGAGGGTGAAGCTTGGCCTCTCAGTGCCATTACAAACAAACCTTCTGCACAGGTTTAGAGGTGATCCATTCCTCCCCTCAAGTGTTGCAAAGGGGGGTCTTTTGCATACAGAGGGTGCTCAAGCCCTAGTGGATTTTGTCTATTTGTTTTGCTGGTGGCTGCTCTTTTTTTGATTAAAAATGACTCAGACCTCACAAGTGGACAGAGATGTGCTCTGGCCCACGCTGGAATTTTCTTTTTCAGCTTTACTGCAGGACAATGTTTATGTGAAATCCACTTCTGTAGCAGGTACTAAACTCAGAATTACCTGGAAGAAGCCCCAGGTAACGCTTTGCCCCCGCAATGGGATAGGAACAGACAAGGGGGATGATTTAATGTTTGCAGGATCCAGTGGCAATTACAGCCTTCTGTGCAGTGGAGCAGAGGCAGCAGGGACAACTCAGCTCTAGCTACAAACATTGAAGATTAGGCCCACCACTGGCATCCAGTGCCATCACAACAGCCACAGAGGCCTGGCAGGTGTGACACAGGCCCTGAGGGAGACGTGTCCCTCTGCAGCCACAGCTGGATGCCAGGCAGGCTGCCCTGGAGCATCTGAGCCAGTGCTGCATCACCTGCAGAGCAGCTCACCCAGCACAGGCATCGTCTGCAGCGTCTCCTGACACGTGGACTGGGTATTTGTTGTTGCACTGAGCGGTCAGACCCCATTTCACACGCACACTCCTGTCACTGGGCTGGAGCTGAATCTCATTCTGATTCTTATTTCTTGGGATTCACCCTGCTGGGTCAGTTCCTGCTCTGTCCCAGGTCCTCTGGGGAACTTGGGCATGCCTGAAGCCTGGATTCTGCTGAGAGGTGGAACGTGTCTGGAAACAGCATCTTCACTCTCATTGTGCTGCTGTTTCCCACAAACATGTGTCAGTAATACTCCCCGTATCTAATCAGATTTGGGGCTCAGTGTCCAGCACCGTGGTGCTGAGGCACTTCTGTGCTGACAGAGAGTCCCCAGCAGCATCCCAGGGTGGTGACACAAGCACTATGAGAAGAACATTTGTACAACTTAATGCCAACAGCCTCTTCTTTTCCTTTCCCTGTTGTAAGAGAGTACCTTTCCCCCCGACATGTTGTGATCCATACGCACCTCTCAATGAGAAAATCCTTCTGCCGTACTTCAGGGCCACAAATCGAAAGTAATCCCTCCACAGCAGTTCAAACAGGACCCTGAAACACAAAGCCATCTCTGTATTTCACTGTGGGTTGGATATGATTACCGAACTGGGGTTTTGCTCCCATACAGCCCATCATTAACATCGCGAGGTTTATTCACAACGAGCGATTTCAGGGACGTTCCCCGTGACACCAGCTCTTTCCCCAAGCCTACTGACCCGGTGCACAGGGAAAGCAAACTCTGCATGAATCACTTGGGAAGCTCTCCTTAGCTCACATGCAGGAGCAGAGTTTCAGGAAACATGTTCCTCCTCCGTCCCTGCCGGGATGAAATTCTCCCCAGAGCAGGGCGAGGGCCTGATTCAGCTTCACACTTCCGCAGGAACGAGCACATCAGCACATTCCTAAGAGCTCTGCATTGATTTAAGCAATTACCTTTGCAAGAGACTCTAAGACACCTTTCAAAACTGGCTTACAGTGCTCCAGCCCCTGAGGTCAGGTGCTAGGCCCATGGAAAAGAAGACAGTTTTATATAAAAACTTTTATATAAAAAGAGCTTCTCATAAAATGATGGCACCTCAGCCTCAGAGACCTGCTTCAACTCTCTGCCATATGGGAAGCACCCTGCTCAGCTGATTTTCAGGCTGACAAGATCCTTTTGGAAAATCTGCTTACTGAACAGAATCACAGACTCAGAGTATCAGTTAGGTTGGAAAAGACCTCTGAGATCATCCAGGCCCATCTGTGACCAAACACCACTGTGCCAACCAGACCATGACACGGAGTCCAGTCTTTCCCTAAACACCTCCAGGGACAGTGACTCCACCACCTCCCTTGGAAATCTATTCCAATGTTTAATCACCCTTTCTGTGAAAAAATTCCTCCTAATGTCCAACCTGAACAGGGCACTGTCCAAATCCCAAAAAGTAGTGTCATAATACTGAGGTTCAATGAGTCCATGACCTGTACTTCATTGTACAATTGACTCCTTAGGAGCTTTTCAGCTTCATTTTTATAATTACTGAACAGTTTAAAATGCTAAAACCACCATGGCATGCCAGCTGCCAGCAGGCTGGCTGACTGTTGGATGGAAAACAGGAGTATGTTCATTTCTTGAAATCTTTCCTCTCTTAATTGTCTTTGAAGTAAAAAAAACCCCAAACATACACTTCATGAGTGTTGATATTTTATCTGTCATTTGAATTTTAATGAAACTGAGCACTTTGGCCAGAATGGTTGGCAGTGCTCTGCCTGTTCTTCACCAGCCACTGTGCTGTTTGACATGTTGCAAATGTGACAAACCAAAATGAATATTTAGTTCTAGAGTTTGCACAGATGTTATGGTTTGGGATTTTTCCCATCCTGGTCTAGTGTTAGGCCAGGCTCTAACATGAACCTGTTTCTCTGTCAGAGCTCCAGGTTCTGATTCACAGTGACTGGGCAGATCTGAGCAAGTTCAAGGCCAGCCCAGGGATGGACAAACTGAGTTCAAGCATCCCCAGAGTCCCCCAGAATAACCTGCAGGCGGGACAGCAGGCAGTGGAGAGGTGAAGAAGAGCATGGGTGACAAGGTGGGATGCATTAAACCCAATTCCCAGTGCCCTCTTCCCCTCTGCTCTGCTGTGGTGCTCATGGCCAGACAGCTGAGCAAACACAGGGCCACTTGCTGGACTTGTGGCCATGGGACCTCCAAACACCATGAGATTTGTACAAGTCACACAGTCACTGAGACTTTTGGGCTCACTTCCTTGGTCTGAGAAACCCTTTGGCTTCAATTTGTAAATTATTTTTCCTTCTCATTTAGCCCGTAATAACACAGAGATGCATGGTGCTGATTTGCTGAGATTGTTTTCAAAAATCATGAACCACGGTTTCCCAGCAATAATAATGACAACTGGCATTCACAATCTTTACTTACAAAGTGCCTAAAGCCCCTGGGTGTCGAAGACAGACTAATAAATCCACACTGAAACAGAACTACAGTACAACCCAGAGGAACCAGCCAGCAGGCAAAGGAAAAACAAACATTAATTACAAAGAGAGTTAACAAATCACTCTCCTGTGCATGAAATGCCAGGTTCCTTTTCAGAGAAAATAAGCCGTGCTGATGGTTCAAAGACATACCAGTATGTGCTCTGATTTGCTGTTCTCTCTCTCTCATACTTCTGGATCTGCTCATAGATGTATCGAGGTGAGATGCAGCCCAGTGCCAGCCTGAAACCAGAGGAATGATGTCCTGAATGCCATGCAGGACTGACAACTTGATGTCAGCTCAGAGGGAGGAGAGGGGCAGTTTTGTGTCTAGAGTTGTTGTCTAAAAAGTTTTGTTTGGCTTGCAGTTCTGACCCTGACTTCCTAAATGGCTTTAGTCAAGTTGTAACTTCCCTGCAACTCTTCCAAGAGAGAGAATTCTCTTCCAAGAAGCAAAATCCTCCCCTTCCTGGGGTATGACTGTTACAGGAGTCTCCAAGCTATGGAGATAAATAATTTTACACAAGTTTGAAAAGCTTTGCCTAAATGATTTAACAAACCCAATGACAAACCCAGAAAAGGACCTCAAATGCCAACCTCTGCATCACCTGTCCTACCTGCCCTTTTACCACAAACCTCTTTATTATATACCCAGGGCTCCTTTTCCTGCAGAACCTCAGTGTCTCATCTGAGCAACCACAGAAGGCAAGTGACTGCTGAGAATCTGAGCCCTGGCAGGAAAACTAGGAAATCAAACCCTGCTCTGGCATTTCAACCCACTGGGCTCCTTCTGTTTGTTCCAAATCAGTGCTGCTGCAAGACAGGAAAGAACTTGCAGACTCCAACCCCATCATACAGGGTGATAAAGAACAACTTTTACCTTGATTTTTCTAGAAATGCGTTTTACCACCATTTCCACTACAGCTTGTGGAAAAACTGGATGTTCTAATGGATTGTGGAAAACAGGAAGAAAGGCCTTGAAGAGTTTTTCCTGAATTGTTGACCAGCTCTAATGGCCAGTATGAGACGGGAATGACTGGCTGCAACCTGAACTGCTCTGATTTTGATTATGTGACAGAGGAACATTTTGGGGCAGGCAGATCAGGACTGTCTGCACTGGGCAAATGGCCAGCTTGGAAAAACTCAAGTGGAGGCTACAAATAACAAACTTCCACAGAGCCAGCAGTCCTGGGATCCCAAAGTGCCACCAGATGGAGCCATCCACTGCAACCATCAAAGCAAAGCTCGCTGGAAACAAGAAATCCTGGCCTGTAACAGCCTCAGAAATCTGGTTCTCATTGCAATTCTGTTGGGAGAATCCAGATGCTCCCAGCTTAGGCCAAACTGGGCTCTGCTGCTGCAATTCCAGTCTGGAATTAACTCTGCCTCTTCCAGCACCAGGGACTAAAACCCCTAATTAAAAATCAACATATCTACCAAACAAGAGATCCTTCCCAACAGGAATAATCAGAAGTGTCTCTTCACCCCACAGAAAGAGAATGGCAGTGAGGTGGGGTGACTTGCCCCAGAGTATTCAGGAAACCAGGATCAGGCTGAGTTCTGCTACAGCCCCACCAACACACTGAAGCTGTGCTGCTTCCCTGCCTTTCCCTTCCCACACAAAGCAGCACGAAGCCAAAGGAAAACGGTGAGTCCCTCCTGCTCCCTGTCCACACTGGTGCTCCCATCACACCCAGCTCTCAGCACAGCAGCTCTGCCTCACTGCAGCAGTTCCGGGGAAATGCAACCTCAGAGCTGCTCCACCACAACAAAAGGGGCCTAAGGAACCACACCTAGACCCCCACCCCTGCCCAGAAGCACTCAGCAGACAGCTAACATCAGTTTGGGATGGGAGCAGAAAAGGATTTTCCAATCTCACAACAAAAATCTTTACCATGGTGCAAATTTGGTCGAGTAATCCATTCCCACCAGCCCATTCCGAGTCTCCTTGTAAGATGCAACCAGGTTCTGTGAGAGCAAAAGAACAAAAGGTTTTAACACTTCACAAGCAACCTGCTAAATGTTTTCTTTCCTTCTGGAGCCAGAGCAATCTGGCAGGGCTGGGCTCCCTCTCATGGCTGCCTTCAAGGATTGCACAACTGCCCAATTCCTGCCTCCAGCACACAGGCATTAATCAGGCCAGCAGTTTTCACCACAGCTCTGGGATGTGTGTCACAAGCTGTGCTCCCCACCTCAGCCTGTAGCACGTTTCTTTCTACAAGCACTGTGCACCTGGTTGTGCTGCTCCCTGCCCATTCCCATCTGATTCTGGATCAATAACCCACCGAAAAGCACCAGTGGAACTGGCAGCCAGCTCCCTTGTCCAAGTGGCTGCTTGTTTGGGGGTTATAGAACCAGTCTGACAGCACCCAAGACTCAGCTGCAGGAATCCTGACCGCTGCNATCTGATTCTGGATCAATAACCCATCGAAAAGCACCAGTGGAACCAACACTCCACTGCAGGAATCCTGACTGCTGTTGTTCCTGTGTCCCACACATTTACAGCAGGATGCAGATCTTCCATGGTCTGAGCGTTCCACGGACAATGCAGAGGACAAAGGGAAGACCAATCTCCCCTTGATCTCCTTCACTGCACAGGTTACAATTGCTAAAGGGCTGCTGTAGCTCACTGGGGAAGACAATATTTGCATTACAAAAAAAAAGAAGGAACGGGTTTTCCAGCTCTGATTATATTAATGCTTGACCAAGAGCAGAAGCTATGCATATACTCATTTCTCATTTGGGCTGGGAAGGAGTTAATTTTCTTCACTGTAGCTAATCTGGGGCTGTTTTGGATTTGTGCTGAAAACAGTGCTGATAGCACACCGATGTTTTCCTTACTGCTGAGCAGAGCTCACACAGCCTCAAGGCCTTTTCTGCTTCTCTCACCACCCCACCCTGAGTGGGCCGGGGGTGCACAAGGATTTGGAAGAGGACACAGCTGGGACAGCTAACCCCAGCTGACCCAAGGGGTATTCTAGACCATATGATGTCATGCTCACCATATAAAGCTGGAAGTGAGGATGTTTGGAGTGATGCCATTTGTCTTCCCAAGTAACTGTGATGGAGCCCTGCTTTCCTGGGGATGGCTGAACACCTGCCCACTGGTGGGAAGTATTAAATGAATCCTTACTTCACTCTGCCTGTGCACGCAGCTTTTGCTTTCCCTATTAAACGGCCTTTAACTCAACACATGACTTTTCTCACTTTAATCCTTCTGAATCTCTCCTCCATCCCACTGGCAGGGACTGAGGGAGCAGCTGCTGTAGGGCTGAGCTGCCTCATGGGGTTAAACCAGGACAATGCTCCCCAAAAGCAAAGGAATGCAGGAACCAGGGAAACTCAGCTGAAATGATGCCCTGGGGCTGTCCCAGTGAGGCACTGGAACTTTTAACCCATTTCAGCTGGAGAGGTGCTCCCTCCTTTATCCACAAAGCTGCTTGGGGTCTGCTGCTGATGGAAATCAGCACATGTACCTTCAAATTCAGACAAGGCAAATTCAAGACAGTTCTTCAAACTAGACCAGAAAGAAGTTCAAAAACTGTCTGACTAAATGCAGTCAGCAGGAGCTTCACTCCACCAAAGCAAGAAAACAAATAGTAGCTGTCATTATTGGCTGCAAGTTTTTAAACCAGACTACAGAAACCTCCAACTATTTATAACTGCGGGCAGAACTTGGGTCGGTTGTTCCTCACCCCAGTTGCAATTCCAGCCCTTCAGGCCACTTTTCACTCCTCCAAAACAGAGGAACTACATTGCTGATGACGTGGGACATGAGCATAGAAGGAGCAAATCAAGGTAAAGCAGCTAAAAAATTTTGTCCCAAGTCCCAGAAGTTAATGGAAAAAAATACTTCAGACAGATGGCCAGTAAACTAGGTTCCTAAGCATTTGGCTTACATTCCCCAGTCCCAGATGACTTCTTTTTGGTCTAGTTTGTCTCTCTGAAAAACTGAAATAATGCTAATTCTCTCCTTTGCGAAGTTTTATATGGGAGCTAAGGAAATACTATTAGGAAGCAAAATTGCAGCCTCACCCACTTGCACAGCCGTGTGTACAAGAGGGAGGATGTAGGCAAGGAAATGTAAGAGTTACCGTGTCCCAAAAATAATATTGCAGCCTCATTAAAGCCTGGGTCTCTCCTCCACTGCAGGGGAAGGCTGTTCTGGGATCAGTCACGGGATCTGCCACAGAAAACACCATCACCTTGTTACCCCCTGGGAAAGCATCTCAAAAGCAGGAAGCTCAAAATCTAGGGATGCTCAGCAGTGGGGATGTCTGCTTTGGGGGCATAAAAGATTGTGTGGTCTCCCTTTAAAATAAGGGTCACATCAAACATATTACAAGTCACTAAGAGGATGTTTTCTACCCAGTTGTAGGGCAGCTCCTCCACACAGGAATTCACCTTCAGAGGCTTAGTTACAGTTTGAAGGGCAACCACTGCCTCTGTGTTTTGGTTCTCAGCAAGAGACCTATCATGGAATCATAGAATGACAGAATGGTTTGGGTTGGAAGGCATCTTCAAGACCCTCTAGTTCCAGCCCCCTGCCATGGGCAGGGACACCTTCCACTATCCCAGGCTGCTCCAAGCCCCATTCAGACTGGTCTGGAACACTTCCAGGGATCCAGGGGCAGCCACAGCTTCTCTGGGCAACCTGTGCCAGGGCCTCCCCACCCTCACAGGGAAGAATTTCTTCCTCACATCTAATCTAAATCTGCTCTCTTTTAATTTGAGGACAAATATCTGCCTAACCCAGCAACTAAAGACAGATGCTTCTACAGCACCTCCCAGACTGAGAGGGCCATGATAATCCAACCATCCTTAGGGACTGTATTTCATCTCTCTCTCGAGCACTAGTTGCCTCTGCATCTTTACAAAGAGACATCTTTTTTGTGAGAGAATATAATGTGCAGTGCAAGATGTTTAGTTTGTATTAACCATCAGAGCTCAAGTGCAGCCAGTACAGGTACCTGCTTCAGCCTGGATGAAAATCTGGGAATCTGGAACAGCAGGAAATCATTTACTTCGTACCACAAAGTAAAATTATTTACTTTTTACCACATTTTTTAAAACAGATCTAAGTTGGATATTTTTAAGAACACAATCTAAGCAGGATTTCATGACAGCAACTTTCAAATGAAGATTTCTCACCCTTCTGTCCGAAATCCTCCATTGTAGGGATACTCCCTTCTTCCAGCCCTGGAGGCAGGGGCTTTAGCTGATCTGCCATCCGCAGGGTCGGCCGGACCTTGGCCTCGGACTCCAGCGCTTTTCGGAAGTGGGTGTAGACATCAGGTAACCTGCACAGATGGGAGCAGTCAGGCCACTGCCCTGGCCCCTCCTCACACCACACACCCCTTCCTCAGGAGGAGGGTGAGCATTCCAGGCTGTCCTCTCAGGTTTGTGATGCCTGTTTGTACACTGCCGGGCACAATAGGGGCATCACACCCCGGGGATAACAGTCATCAGAAGTCATCAGAGTCATCAGAGTCATCAGAAGCTCAGTCCTTCGCCCAATTTCTTCCTGCTTCTGATGCAAATTGTGCCTTTTCAATTTAAGGTGTGCCCTGATGGGGAAATCCGTGAGAGCCAGATATATCTCACCTAACTTCTGATTAACAGAGCTGATCTCAGTGTAAAACTCTACATCCTCCTGGTGCCTTTTCTGTCAAAGCAGAAAAACAAGCATTTTCATGGCCTGACTCGTCTGCCCTTATTTTATACATTTTCTACAGAACACCATGAATCACTCAATTCCATCAACTACACCTCAGGTGACTACTGAGGGGGCAGCGAAGAGTACATACACAAAGGGGGAGTTGGAAGTAAATAATCTTATGTCCCTTTCAACCCAAAACTTTCTGTGATTCTATGAAGATGCTCCACGGGAAGTTTAGATTGGATATTAGGAAAAGTTTCTTCACAGAAAGAGCAGTCAGGCTGGAACAAGCTGTCCAGCTGTCCATGGATGTGGCGGAGTCACTGTCCCTGGAGGATTTAAAAGACGTGTGGATGTGGCATTGAAGGACATGGTTTAGTGGTGGGCTTGGCTTAGTTAATGGTCTGATTTCATGATCTTAGAGGTCTTTTCCAGTCCCTTAATGAATGGTCACACACCTTGGCTTTACACATATTGAAGCATAAAACAGTGCAGAGGGATCAATGTGCCGCTTCCCCTTCGTGTGCCTGAGCATGACAGCACTGTTCCATAAAAGCACGAATAGATGGACTAATGGGTCCTTTCCCTGTGGGACTTAGATGACTGGGAGCCCTCCTGAAGGAGAAACAAATGGGACAGTGGAGGGGTGATACCACAGAGCAGCCCACCTGTCAATAGGCCTGAAGGGAAGATCATCTCGATGATAGAGTGTAGACCCCCAGAATGTCTGAACCTTCACCCCATGCTGCCCACACACCTGGCACAGCCCCTTCTCCACATCCAGCTCCTCCTGCGTGGCCTAGGGAGAATAAAAGAGTGAGGCCAGGGCTGCACAAATGCAGCTCCCACACGCACGCAGACCCTGGTCCCTGGTCTTGCCCTCCTCATGCTCCTCCACATCACCTTTATCCCTTTGCCCCATCGAGGACTCCCACTCAGGGAGTTCCCACCCCAGGAACTACCCAGTTTCCCCAGAATTAACAACACCATAGCCAAGAAAGGCTCTGCACACACAGGATCTGCATCACCACTTGGTACTGGAAGAAACCTTCACAGCATAATTTTATCTTTTAACTGTGTCACTTGAGTATTTCCCTTACCTCTTCATGGAAAACCACAGCGCTGACAGAGCCCAGCTGAGTAATGAGATCACGGACCACATCTTCTGGCTTCCCCTTCCTCACAACCAGGGTACTAAAATACAAAATATTGGCCTGAAATAGGTGTGATGTTATTGTTACTTACATGTACAAGAGGCCACCATCCCAGCCCAGGCAGGCACTTGTGTCCTAGTTTTCTATGGAGCACAGACAGTGTGTGGAGGCAGACAGACAGGATTTGACCAGCCTGCATTTTTTAGGAGCTCCCAAACAGAGTTTGTAAGCCTCTGGGGCTTAGTTTGTGTCAAACACATTTCTGCCACTCTGGATGCCTTAGAAAGGATGACTGGGCACAAAGCCAGGCTGTTACCTAAAAGTGAATCTGTTCATCCTCACAACTAAAGACATTCCAGAGTTGACTGATGACTCTTGCCCAGGTTTCCCAGAGAGGTGCTAAGTGCCTCATCCCTGGAGATATTCAAGGTCAGACTGAATGGAGCTCTGAGCCTGACATGGTTGAAGGTGTACCTGCTCATTGCAGGGGGTGGACTACATGGCCTTTAAAGGTCCCTTCCAACCCAAACTATTCTATGACTCTGTGACCTTTCGCTCTGCAAAGCCAGATATTATCTGGTAATGGACTCTTCAGGCCTTTGTCTACCCCAGTTAAGGTTCTAAAGGCATCATAAACCAGGACATCTGAGTCTAGAGATTGGGTTTAGTGGGACAGGGCATAAGCAAAAGTAACTCTCCAGTCTCAGAAGCCAGGATCCATGTTGGTCCGTCTCAAGCCAACTCCCAGGGAAAACTTTCCAGGGACAAGGAAGGCCCCAGGCCACAGTGGCTGCTGTAACTGCCCACATCTCAAAAATCTGCTGTTCATGTTTCCCACTGTCAGGACTCTGGGCAAAGCACTCAGGGCTGACACTCATCTGGGGTACCTGAGAAAGCAGAACCCACGTGGCACAGAGCCCGGATGGCTCTTTGTCCCCTGCTCAGGTGACCATAGCAGGTCACCTGAACTGGGGCTGCACACGGGACTCTACTGTATCTAACAGAAGGGCCGTGGCTCTCCGAAACAAGCCACCATCAGAGCCCAGAGCACCCGACACGATCCGAGTCACAGCACAGGTACGTGTTGAAAAAGAGCAGGAAAACAGAAATGTATGCGTTATTTGCACGGTGCTTTCTCAACTACCTTCCTTTTTTCTTGAGAGTTTCCCTCAGATCCTTCACACTTTCCAGCAAAAACCTGAGCCTGTGGGGCCCCGTCTTCAGGAAGCCGTAGCAGTGCGTGCCCAGGTAGTGCCGCGGGTCGAAGCAGTAGAGGGGAATCACGAAATCCGCGTTGTGCTGAGCCCAGTGGAGCACCTGGAACAACACAGAGCGGGCCGTGAGAGCTGCGGGGGCAGGATGCAGGGAGAATCCCTCCCCATCCCGCCCAAGGGCGGGATTTTTCCCACAGAAACCCCCGGCGGCCCCTACCTGGTTGTCGTGGGCGCGCAGGTCGCAGCGCAGCAGGCAGATGGCCGTGCTGGCTGTCCCCGACATGGCCCCTCGGCCTGGCCTCCCTCTGCCCGGCTGTGTCCTCCCTCAGCCCGGCCGTGTCCCCCCGTGCCCGGCCCCTCCTGTCCCGCCCCGCCGGGGAGGAGCCGTCCTGCCCCGGATCCCCGCGTCCTGCCCCCGGATCCCGTGGCGCGGGCGAGTCCCGGCCCGCATCCCCGGAGGGCCGCGATGAGGTCGCTTCCCTCAGTCCGGGGTCCCCCCCGCCTCTCACCAGAGCCCTGCCCCAGCCGGTCACATTTATTGCCGAGTGGGTTTTTTTTGACCTCTTTATCTTTTTAGATCTCTTTATGTGTCACACGACGGCATCGGGGAACGGCCTCGCTCCGCGCTGCAGCGCGGCCGCGTTGTGCTGAGGCTCAGCCGCGGTGACAGGAACCTCTGCAGAGGTGACACCGAGCCTCGCCCTGCTCTGACAGCGTTGGTCGGTGCTCATCCTTTAAATGCCAAGGCTGCGGTGTGATGGCCACTAGCACAGGAACCAGCTTTGCAGAGAGCTCGTCGCCCGCTGGCCAACAAAAGGCAAGCTGTAGATTACCAATAGTTAATGTGTTTGGTTCTCAGCACTGACAGAGGTGGCTGAAGTGAAAAGGCTTTGCCTCATCCTATGGCTTCCATCAGCTGACACTGGGCGCCAGTGGTCACTTATCCCTTACTCACTGAATTGTCTCTCAGGATCCTTTTTTTTTCATTCAGCTACTCTCATAAGAGGAAACCAAGCACAGGAACTGCCTGCCCAAGGAAGTAGTGGAGTCACCATCCTTAGGGACCCAGCTTAGTGGTGGATGTGGCAGTGCTGGGTTAATGGTTGAACTCGAGGTCTTTTCCAACTTAAACAGTTCTGTGATTAGGTGAAGTGCTTTGTTGATGTGGTCTCCAGTCACCTGTTTCCCTTGTGTAACTCCACTGATTGTCCCGGGATGGGAGAGAATGGAGAAAGGGTTAACACATAGCAGCAAGGAGCTGGTGATGATTCAGATTCCAGGTTTACAGCAATGCTGTAAATTGCTGCAGCTCATTTAAGTACCTGAATTGCTGAAGCGGCTTTTGGTGAAGCCACATGGACTCTGACCAGCTGACCAGGGTTTAAATGTGGTACCCAAGCCCCAGTGGGTCCTGGGGAGTCCTGGCTTCACGTCCATCTCCTCCAGGCCTGGAGGTGCTCTGCATGCAGCCTGCATGGGCTGGCTGTGGGCAGTGAGGTGGCTCCCTGTGTAACCCACATGACACATCATCTCCTGATCCCTTCTCTGTGCACCAAGGGCTCCTTTTCCTGGCTCAGCAGCTGCAGCCCATTGAGAACCAGTGACTCATCCCAGAGGGCTCATGTTTGGTAAAAGAGGAGCCAAAACTTTGGCTCATGCCCAAGGGAAACACTGCCGTTGGCTTGCAATGCTTAGAAGACAACGTGTCTCTTTATCATATTCGAAATAATGAAAAAAAACCCCAGTTTATAAATCTTCCCTGTTTGCCTTTGCCTTCATTTGGACGAGGACAAACAGTGCAGTTGGCTTTGCTTTTGTTTGCAGTCAGGCTTCCCCCACAGTGTCTTGGTTGACATTAGGCTGGGCCAAGTCTGGCAGTGCTGACATCCTCCTGCAGCTTACTCAGAGCTGCGAGGCAGCCACCCACGTGCACTGCAACGCCAAGAGCCTCATCAAGAGGGTGTGCAAAGAGGGGGTGCCCTGCTGCCTGCAAAGGGGGCATTTCCCACTGGCAAGGAAGGCTGGTTTCCACAGGACACACACCTCTGCAACGTAACACTAAGAGAAGATTTGAAACTCTTGATATGACAGCAAGGAAAGAAAAGTGGGTTTAGCAGTGAGAGTCCCTGCCAGCTTTCGGTTTGTACTGATACGAAAGGTGTGAAGTGTCCAACACTGGCAGCAAGAGCAGCACAACGGGCTCTGCACCCACACAGCTGTTGGATGTGGTGATCCAGGCAGCAGGAGTGGGCAGGAAAAACAGATGTCCATAAGGGATGGGCAGTTTGCTCAGGCCCAGAACCTAGATTTATACCCAACACCATACCCTTATGGCTGGAGGTCAGTTTTATTTCTTTTGCACTCTTGTAGGAGAGTACAAATCCTGTTGCACACTCGAGCCAGTGCTTCCTAAAGCAGTGCTGATCACATCCACTCTGGATTGTACCCTGAGAAAAGAGGATAATTTTTTTTTTACTTACACAGTTTTTCTTCTCTTCAGATTCTGCAAGTACATCTGCCTAGTCCTTGCTTCTGTGAGACCTTATGAAATCATCCTCTGAAAATAAGTGTAACAGGGGTGTTTAGGAAAGGCAGTGTGGGCAGGAGTACTTTGTTCTAAAATTAGAAACCAGGAGACCTGGCATTGTGAACTGCAGGCCTGCCAGTCTCCTTGCCTGGATTTTCCATTCAGATGAACACAGTCAATGAGGACAAAAGCTTTCTTTTTTTCCCCACTGACACCTGTCTCTTTACTCCAGGATGGTGTTCCAGCTTTCCATTCCCCCTCTGGGAAGCAGGCAAGCATTGCCTGCTTGCAATACCAGCAATCTCTATGCCAATATGGAGGGAACAAGCTGTCAGCTGTCATTTTTGTTCTCTTAAGTACCCTGCAAGAACCAGTTTCTTTCCTAGAGTCCTGAAGTTGGGCAATTCGTGGGACTTGGGAGGAAGTCTGTGAGCTTTGATGAAGTTACACAGGGGACTGTAATAAAAGAATTGGATATCAATGTGAACAGCAGCATGTGAGCTCTTTGTTTCTCAGAGAAAAACTCCTGGGATACCAGGTCATGGACAGACCCCAACTCCCAAGTCAATAATCATCCAGCAGTCCTTTTCCCCTGGCTGCTCTAGGTGTCCTTTTTCACTCATTAAAGCCATTTATGGTCTCTTGTTTATTCCTGGGGTTGAATGTGGCAGTCAGAACTGCCTGTTGTACCCATCCTGCATAACGGAGTCAGAGGATTGTACCTCATCACCCCTGCAGTAAGGTCACCTTTTATGGCTTTTGCTGAACAAATCTCTTAGAAATGTAGTCAGTTTTGTGACATTTCTCTTTTCCTCTCTTCTCCCTCCCTCCCCTCCCACGTTCACAAGCACCTGTACCCAATTTCATTCACGATGTGTACTCACCATCTTAATTCAGATGGTGTTTCACCTGTCAAAAGCAGAAATTGGCCTGAAACATTTTCCTTTTTCATTTCGGAAGCAAATCCCAACTGTTGCTCCTTTCAAGTCTCTGCGAGAACGACGCTTTTGCATTTAGCTTGTCATGCATGAAAAGTTTGACATCGTTATTTGATGTTTTACTGATTCTCCCTCTGAGCCCTTCACAGAATCTTGAATCATGTCGTCGTTAGCTGTTTTCATACAAGCGTAAAAACTCCACGATCTCCACAGAGTGCAGCTCTGCTCAGGGACACACCAAGGATTCTGTTACCAGTCCTGTTGCATCCAAGCGTGTGCTCTAATGGCTCTTTGACTGTGACAAGCACGGTTTAAGTAGCACGATACATCCTGTCCACCAAACACCTCTCTCTTCTCATGCATATCTGATACCGCACCTAGATCTATCTTTCAGCTTTTTGAACCATTAGTAACAGTGACAACCTGCTTTTAATGCCAATTCCCTTCCAGAGACAATGCTCTGATGTTTTGACTGCAAAAGGCTTGGCACTCTCTTTCCTGGTGGAAGCAGAAGGACGTAGCCCTGCTCCAAGGGTTCAGCTCTCTGCCTGCAGAAATGCAGCCACTCTTTCTACAGGTCAGAGGCTTTTCCCTGGTGTCATTTGTCATTCTAGTTTGGAGGGGTCTTGCCATCAGAGACTGTGCAGGGACTGTCTGGCCTTGGTTCTGCTGTGATTGTCCTTGTAGGAAAACATAGAGACCGATTGCTCTTTGTAGTTCAGCTTGTGACCACTATTCATTAAATCTGTCATTTCCTCTTCTGCCTTTCAGCGGTGTTTCCTCCATCAGGAACCTAATGACCCTCTGCAAGCTCTCATCCACCTACAATTACTGGACCTGTGTAAGCTTTGCCAAGTGGCTTAAATACTGTTTAGTCTCCGGTGTCAGCTGCTGCTTATGGCTGGCACACAGGTTTGCAACACACTCTCACCTGGCTTTTATTACACCCTCGAAACACTGGAAAAAAAAAATCTACCCATGCAGAGCATCAGACCTGCACCACTGCAACTGAAGTAGCTTAATATCAGTCGAGTGTACTCACATCCTTGGCTGATGGAATTCAACAGAGCTAACCGAGGATTTACTTCAACCCTCAGCTGACAAAAAAAATCCCTGTTCAAGAGGCTTTTAAAGTGGAAAAAAAAAAAAAGCAGCTGTGGTTTTGTGGTCACAACTAGACCTGGGAACATGATGTCTGTGTTGTGTTCCGCTCCATGCTTCTCCCTGTGTTCTTGGAAGGGATCATTTCAACCCTCTGCCTACAGCAGAATTTCTTCTGCTGTAAAATGGATGTAACATCACTTCCCTCTTGCACAGGGCAGTTTGAGTGTTGACTGCCCTCATATCAGACACCCAGCTCTAATGGTGCTATTAAAAGCACAGAATATTCTAGAAAATAATATATAGAGAGAGTTACGATCAAAAATCGTCTTAGATATTTAAAAACACACATCCAAATGTTCCTGTCCACTGGGTTAAATGGTTAAATCAATAGTGACCAGGCCATTTCAGACACGCAGGCTGTGACACAAGGACTGCAGCTGAGGTGGGTCTCTGTGTCTGCCCAGCTCGGTGGCATGTCTACAGCAGAAATGGGCACTGCCAGGGACAGAGGAAGATGTTACAGTCCTGCCATGGACGCTGAGGAACAGCTGTCCTACACACCCTTTTCTTCTCCATGTCCCCACTGGGAGACCCACCGAGGGTTGATGTTGAGTTTTGTTTAAAGGGGGCTGTAGTTCAGTAGACAATATTTCTGGGAATCACATAAACACTTTTGCAGGGTAATCGTTATTAGAAGGAAATGCCATTTTAAGGTGTCGCATCTATTGGAATTTTCTCTTGGAGGCAAACCCCAAGGGGATCACGGTCCTGCAGCCATCTCCTCCTCGCCCTGCAGAAAGTGAGGCTCTTTGGTGGAGATGGGAAGAATCAACATTGACCAGGGATGTGAAGCATTGGCCTGCAGGCTCAGTATGGAGAGCTTAGTGCTGCTCCTGCAGGTGACACTGGCATCATGGTTTGGCCAAGGAGAATGGCGAAGGAATGGAAACAAAAAAAAAAGAGTTGAAAAAAAAATCCCTTCACTTTCGCCACTCCTCCCCAATTCATATTTACTGTAGTCCCCACCAAAATACACCTAAAATAGCTTTTGTCTGTTGCTATTTAGCCATCTAGGTCGGACCTACCAGCTGCATGAACTTGCCTCTATTGTACTATTGCAGTTGGACTGTTGCCATCCTCCCCCCATGGGTTTTCTGCAGATCTATATTTCAAAGTTATGGCTCTCGCAAAGCTGTGCTCTGTGAGTTCAGACAAGCTAAAAAAAAAATTAGTCATGTTTCCTCTAGTCCTGCTGCTTTACTAGGCTTCCTATTTGCAATCAAATTATTTTTAATTTTGACCACGTTCCTATTGTTTGCCAGGAAGATAATCATCTTATCTCGCCGCCGGGATATTTCTCCCCTTTCTCATGTAGTTTCAGATGGATTAAATAAATACCCCTTACACAAAGCACACCAAGCTGGGCAAAAGGGCATTTCACCACTGCTGGCTGGCCTGAAATCTAGGAAATGTCTCTCTTTTGGGGGGAAAAAAAAAAAAAAGTTTGGAAGGACCCAGACATGCCATAACAGCAGCCATGCTAATTGTACACTCTCAGTTAATTTTTATCCATCTCAGAGTGGCTTTATGGAAATGTGTGGGTGAAGTTCAAAGTGAGTGACACTGGCTTGGTTTACCAGTGCCAACAAGGGCCACAGGTACAGTCATCTTGAGTTTTTGGTAAGGGAAATGCCAAAAAATGTCTGAGTGGTCCTCTGGGACCTTTCTGCTCCTTCTTCCCAGGTGAAACTGTTAGCTCCATGCAAGGAACAGGGAATCCCCCACTGTGCCATCTGTCCATCTGAGGAGGATTTTTACAGGACCAGCAGTGAGTGCTTTCCCCCCCCTCTGCGTGTCTGGAGATTCCATCAAAGGGACTGAAATGGGATCGTGTCAGTTCACTGCCTTTTGAGGTCTCACCTGGAGTCCTTTTCAAGCGAAGGATTTACACCCAGCAAAGGCCAGCAACCAGGCTGCCAGCTCAGAGCAAACCAAGTGGGGAAGATCAGGAAGACTCAGACCTTCCCAGTGCTCCCAGTATCCCCTCCGTGGAGGAACTGGTTTGCAGACACGCGAGCGACGGGCGTGCAATGGAAAGTTGCGTGGACGAGCGGCACGGCTCGAACCCAAACTGCTCTGCTTTGTGTTTTGCAACCTTCACCCACATCCACTTTCCTCCTGCTGGATGCTGAGCGCTTTACCTCCAGCTTCCTAATTATCGGAGCGCCACCGCTTGTGTTTCACCACAGATGAGGAAATGAGGACATATGGCTTTTGTGATAAGAGATTTATGTGAGCTGTCTGTGCAGCAGCGCTGCAACTTTCTATACAAGTCCATTTCTAAAACAAAACATGTGTAAACAGCCAGGTTTTGATTGTTTCAGTGATTTCTTCCCCCTCGTGACAGATGTAAAGGAAAAACTGGAGGTTTCCACTTGATGTGTGCAGATAACTCTGTGGCAAATGGGAGAGATCCCACTTGCAGTAAATCACTCAATACTTCCTTTGATTTCTGTCACCTAAAGCCCAGCTCCATGAGGGTAAATGGGGAGAAATACAAAGAAACTGAGGCTCGATGGCTGCTCATACATGATCCACTTTGAGCTGTAGGAGTACAAATATTCCTGAAAAGCTCCTGGCAAGTGTACAGTAAATAGTGCAAAATACCAATCGAAAAGGCAGCCAAAATCCAGTGATTATAATGGGTGGCTTTGACTACACCCCTGTAGATTGGTTGCCTTTCAAATCAAGAGACAGATTAGAGAAATAGGGTCATATTCTCAAGGAACAAAATCCTAATATCAGTGGGGACAAAAGGAGTGGGGCAGTCTGGAGACACACACCTATATCTATGAGTGGGCCATGCTCTTTCAGTCCTTCTCTTGTCCCTTACACTCTACTCAAGAAAAGCCAGTTGCAGGGTGGAGAATCTTAGCTCTTTTCAGGGAAAGTCTCAAGGTCTTCTCTGAAGTTTCTGGGGAGGTGAGATGGAAACACAGGACGTCCATTGCGATTTTTGGCTTTCTTGCAGTCTCAGCTGCAAATGCCCCAGGGATAATATTTCTTGTGTGATTTTCCACAATATTCAGGTGCCAGATGAACCCATAAATATTCTGGGATAGTTCTGACCTTACCTGAGAAAGTTTAAAGTGGGCCTGTTTGCAGATAAGCAGTATAATTCTCCAGGGCTTCCAGCTTCACACTTTCCACCAGTGTTGACAGAGTCACTTTGCAAATATGGTTTGGTTGACACAAGTTCCAAGCACGACGCACATGTGAAAAAGCTTCACAGAAAAATGCCCTCCAACAACGTTTCCTTAACAACTTACCCAGAAATCAGACCCTCTTCACTTTCACTCTGTCCTTTTTAGAGATGTTTTTCCCTCTGTTTGGGCAGAGAAGGTGAGTCATGGAACAGAGGCAGTGTGGAAATTTACATTCAGCTGTGAAAGTGCATGTTATGACTATCATAAAAAAAAATCATCCACACAACTCAATCTCAGTGTAAGTCACACCCAGCTTTGAAGAAATACGAGTTTCAACCTGTTCTTTTTGGTTGATTGACGCTGCTGGCTGCTGCAAGCTGCTTCCTCTGTGTGTCACACTCAGCCTTCAGCCTTTGCTTTGTAAGATCTGAAATCTCTCTCCAGCCAGCTGTGTCCAACCAGGTGGATGGACACAAACGCTGGTCAGAGAGGGCTGGGGGGCACCCCTTTGCTCTGACCCCTCCATGGAGCAACTTCCCAACCCCCCAGGGTGGGGCGTTGCAGTATTCCCAAGTGTTTGATGGGTGGCAGTGCATGGAGAGCGGCTCCCTGCTCTTGGGTTTCCACGCCCTGAACCCTCTCCTCCAAGACAGGGACTGAGCATTCTGTCTTCAAGTGCAGGACTCAGCCTTTCCTTTTAAAATACGGTGCCTGCTGCTGCCACCTACCTTTTCTGCTGGAGTGGATCCTAGAAATATTCCATACATTGAGTCTGGGAAGGAGCCCAGGATTTCCGCCTCATCCCGAGAGCTAAACCCAAGCCACAAACCACGAGGTGCATTTGTTATGTGGGCAGGAGGCTTTAGCTGAAAAACGTTTTCTGCCATGGGTGTGGAAAGGTTTCAAAACTCATTGAGAGATCACTTCTTGCCCTCGCCTGGTTGTGAAGGCTTTCATACAGCAGATTTTGGCATCTGCCCTGCAGAGTAGGTGGTCATATCAGCCAGAGAGCATTTCATGCAACAGGAGATGCAGAGAAAGGTGGCTGGGAAGTGTGTGGCCCCACAGCAACTGAGATCCGAACCTAACTCTCACCCTCCTCAATCACTCCACGACATTGTGATAGCAAAACAGAAGCAGAGGTAGAGATGAAATGGCATCCCCAAATGTTTGTCCCCAGAAAACCTCTGCATACCTGCAGGCATGTTCTTGGAAGAGCAGAAAACCCTTAGGAATGCTGACACGTGTGGTTTGTGCCAGGTTTGTCTATCAGGCAGTCCCCAGAACATGTGGGAAATATTTAAGGGGAATAAATGTGGCTTTTCTATGGGTCCTAACAATAAGAGGGACATAGGATAACTCTAACTCTCCTTTTCCACCTGCTTTTCTGCAGCAAACAGCAGTCCTGCAATTAATTTTTGGTGAGGAGGAGCTGCAGCCGAGGCAGATCTGCCAAGCCCAGGCGCTGCCATGCGGAGGTTTCAGCATCACAGGCTTGGATTTATGTGCTGACATCCCAGCCAGGCCCATCCCCAGCTCCAGCTTTCAGCTGAGGAGCAGCTCACAATCTCTGAGTAAGTAATTGGTTCCTTTTCTTTACCCCGAGACGGCATCACTCCTGTACAGTTTGGAAACTAAGTATAGGAATGATTTCACCCACCATTCTCAGCCACCTTGATGGGAGAGAAAGCCTGGCAGACAACAGCTTTATGCTGCTGTTCAGGGCAGGAAGCAAGAAAGGATATTATATCAAACAGAAGGCATGGGAGAATTTCAGGTTAGATGGAGCATACTTAGTCACAGAAGAATTGGGTCAGTGCTCTGGGACCTGTGTTCACTTCCTGCAGGAACCCTAACACAGCCCAAAATAGTAGCAGTTAGGTAAAAGCCAAAAATTTTCCCGTTTTTCTCCCCACAGCAAATACTAATGCTTACGTCATTAAAGGAGAAGCATAAATAGAACAAGCCTGGGGCTGTGATTTGCAAAGTTCTTGGTCTGTGGATGAACCATCAGCTTTTCTTATAGCTCACTATTACCCACTTGTGCCATCAGACTTTTCACTGAAGATGTTGTCAGGATGAAATAGGCCTTCATATCCACCCAACATTTACACCAGTCAGCTAAGAATCAGGGCACACATCTATAGGTTCTAAGTGTGACGTGATTTTCATCTCGCTGGCTGGGACAGCATGGGACAGCATGCACCAAAGAATCTGTCCTAGTGGCAGTTTGGGCACTGTTTTGGAGAAGAAGGGAGAGTTTGGCTCTGTGGGTACAAGGTGTGCCACGCCTGTTGTCCTCAGGGACACAGAGCAGCCCACACCTGTTTAATTTCACTGCACAGAGCCACGACAGCCACTGCCTGCAACACTCGGGTTCACCACTGCTCTGCACCATGCCCTCCCCACCCGCTGTTCACTCCTCTCCAGAAACTGGCAGCCAGCATCTGCAGAACACCTGAAACTCTGCACAGACCCACACACCTCTGCCCATCCTTCCACCAGGCTTTGAAAATGTTTCCAAGAGCGACTCGAGCCGGCAGAATCCGGGGGCAGGTCCATAGCAGGCCCATCAGCAGAGAGCTGTTGACATCAGTGGAAACAGCCTGGACACACATGAGGATCCTTATATTGTTCAGGGACACCCTAGAATTGAAATCCCCCAAGCAGGATTCCTGGGGCACCAAATGCATCCAGGAAAGAAGAGGTGCTTGGAAGAATTACGGCTTTCAGCAGTAATTGGTGTGTGCAGAACCAATTCCCATTAAAACCAGGGGGTTTTAAAGGAGCTGCTTGTCGCTTTAGTGCCTTATAATACTTGAACCTGAAGTCCTGGGGTCCTGTGCCTGGTTCCCAAGGTAAACACATGCGATTTATTTCAGAAAGGCATCTGCAGCACAGGAATTCATTACATACATCCCTGATGGGCAGCAGCCAACTTTTCAAATGTGCCAAGTTACCAGAATTTTATTAAAAGCTGTTAAGAGTTAGAGGGAAGGTGCAGAGAAAAGCAACCTCCTTTCCCAAAGCCAGGTGGCTTAGGCTCGACTCACGCCGCTTCCTGAATGGATGAGGCAAGCTGGAGTCAGAGGTTCCTTCCAGCAACAGCTCAGTCCCCCTGGATGTGTCTCTGTAAGCTGCACAAATATTCTGGGGAGGGGGAGGGAGAGAGAAAAGAGTGAAACCTATTCAATTACATCAAGATCACGACTGGCCCTAGTAAAATCATTTATGGAGTGAGGGAACCCGGAGCGGTTTGGGCTGGAGCCATCTGCAGTTATTTGGTATATACAGAATCGGTTTCTATGGATTTTATTAATAGGTCACGCGATTGTATACGAGGATGTGAGATCTGAATCTCTCAGGAGGGGTCCCTAGTTGGGGTTTCTATTGCCTTTATAGGCAACAGCTCAAACTTTCTTGCAGCAGCAACTCCTTAAAAACTTGAGGGGAATGGGGCTGGTTTTAGGATCCAGCCTGTTTTTTTTTCTCCCCCACCAAAATCTTGAATTGACTTTGTTCCTCTTCCTCTCCGCAACGCATTTACTAAATGGGGAAACAAGGAAATAATCAGAGAAATATTCTTACTTACTTTTTCCATTGTCTGCATGAATTTTCTCTCTTTCCCACCAGTCTGAGGGATATCTGGTACATAACTCAGCTCCCACTTCCATCTGTTTTTCAGCCTCTCGTTGGCCCTTTTTAGGGGTAATTTTGCTTCTATGCCATTGTTGGCTCCTTCCATACAGAGAGTCGAGCCCAAAGGAACTTGGACACACAACAGAGACTTGGGACAGTGGGTGTAGATCAGAACAGCCCAGAGGCTTCTCTACCTCCCCAAGGAGCTGCCCAGGGAGCCCTGAGCTGTTCTGGAGAGCTGTGACTTAGGAACAGTCTAAAGCTCTTTGGTCTTAACTACAGCTCAAATTTGCTTTAATTGCCCCAAAAGAGGCAAACCCAAAACAAGTTATCAGAGCAATTCCTTCACATCCCAGCCGTGTGGAGAAAGCTGGGCCCTGCAGAAGGCTACCCTGCTGCAGCAAGATTCCACCATCTTCAACAGCATTCCAGCTGATGAAGCCCCATCCCAGAATCGGGGGTTTCAGCCCTGTTTCTCATCACCTCCTGATTTTTTGTGTCAGCCCTAGGTAGGATGTGTTCAAAAAGAGATTGGATGTGGTGCTTGATGCTATGGTTTAGTTGAGGTTAGGGTATGGGTTGGACTTGATGGTCTTGAAGGTCTCTTCCAACCTAGTGATTCTGTGATTCTGTGAGGACAGCTCGCATTCAGCCCCGTTTTTCCAGAAGGTAGGAGACCCTCAGCCGAAGTGCAGAGGTCACATTCCATCTTTCTTGAAAGCACAGCCGGGGCATCCCACGGTGTCTCACCGGGGCTGACGTGACCTGCAGGAGCACGGGATGCTGCACCTGGACCGAGCGGGGCTGAGGGATGGCGCATCATCCGGGGTGCGAGTCAGCCCGGGGGTCGGCGCTGCCCTGGGATTCGGAACTGACCGGGGATCGGCACCGCCCCGGGGGTTGAAGCTGCCCCGAGGGTCGGAACTGCCCCGGAGCTGCCCGGCGGGAGCCTCACCGGGGCTAATCCCACCTGCCGGTCCGGGGAAACACCGCCGGGACCGAGCGGGGCTGCGGGATGGGGCATCATCCGGGATGCGAATCCGTCCGGGGGCCGGAGCTGCCCCTGGGCTCGGAGCCGCCCCGGGGCTCGGAGCCGCCCCGGGGCTCGGAGCCGCCCCGGGGCTCGGAGCCGCCCCGGGGCTCGGAGCCGCCCCGGGGCTCGGAGCCGCCCCGGGGCTCGGAGCCGCCCCGGGGCTCGGAGCCGCCCCGGGGCTCGGAGCCGCCCCGGGGCTCGGAGCCACCTTAGGGTTCGGAGCTGCCCCAGGGCTCGGAACTGCCCCGGAATTCGGAACAGCCCCGGGGTTCGGAGCTGCCCCAGGGCTCGGAACTGCCCCGGGATTCGGAGCCGCCCCGGGGTTCGGAACCTCCCCGGGGTTCGGAACTGCCCCTGGGCTCGGAGCCGCCCCTGGGCTCGGAGCTGCCCCGGGGTTCGGAGTTGCCCCG
>VZTG01007358.1:0-76910 GCA_013397845.1 Melanocharis versteri | reverse complement strand
CCGCCCCGGGGTTCGGAGCCGCCCCGGGGTTCGGACTTGCCCCGGGGTTCGGAGCCGCCCTGGGGTTCGGAGCTGCCCCGGGGTTCGGAGTTGCCCCGGGGTTCGGAGCTGCCCCAGGGCTCGGAACCGCCCCGGGGTTCGGAGCCGCCCCGGGGTTCGGAGCCGCCCCGGTGTCGCCCCCTCGAGGCGGGGCACGGCCCGGCCCGCAGTCGCTCCGCTCGGCCGGTCGCTGGCGGGGCCGGTCCGCCCCCGTGCCCATCCCCGTCCCATTGGCCGCGGCGGCTCCGCGCGTCACCGCTTCCTCCGGCTTTTGTGCGCCGCCCCAGCCGAGCTCCGGCCGAGCGGTGCCGAGCCGAGCTGAGCTGTTCGGAGCCGCGCCAGGCGCTGGGACCCGAGGTGGTGACACCAGCCGCGGGTGGCCGCGCATGTCCCTCCGCGGGTGACCCCGGTAAGTCCGTCCTCAGCCCCCCTTTCCTCGGGCGCTGGGTCTTTGCCTCCGCGAATAGTCTCGTTCTTTTGATTGTTTTACTTGTTTTTGCGGTGATGACCGAGAGTTTTGCAGCCGGCTCCGGCTTCCGTGGCTTTTTCTTCCTTCCTTTCTGGTCTAGGAGGGAGCTTGTCCCTCCGGCTGTGTTTGGGGAGCCGTGGGGGGGGAGCGGGGGCCGGAGCGGCTCCCCAGGAGCGGGGCGCGGGTTGCGGTGTCCGTAGGTGCGGAGCGGATTGAAGGACTCACCTTCCCCGGGGCTCCCCGCACACCCCCGCCTTGTGCTGGTGCTCTCGGGTCGCCGCTTACCCCAGGTTGTTGCCTGGGTGCCTGTCCCACCTGCAGCTGCTGACAGCGAGCGCCGGGATTAGACTCCAATACCCGTTTTGGGATGCGTTAGCTTCTGGAGCCAGCGGTTTCTGGATGTGGTCACTCGGGTCCCGGGTCCCTGGAAAGCATCCAGGGAGGTGCGGGGGTACTTGGCCACCCCTCCCACTCCTGCAGAGCTCTCCCTGCACCGTCTGTGCGGAGCGGTGAGGATGGGATGAGCGCGGGGAGGAAGGCTCCGCGGCGGGCATGGACCCGGAGCCCGTCCCCGCGTGGTGCGAGTGGCCGGCGGAGCTGGGAAAGCTGGATTTCCACCTGGACGGAGCGAGCGGCTGCCGTGGGGCTGTGCCACGAGTCGGGATGATGCTCAGGAAGGATTTGTGCTGCCGGCACCAAGCCTCTGCCCTCCGCGGCTGGGCGGGGAGGAACGGAGCAGAGGTGGGAGCCGTGGACCAGCTGGGCAGGTCGTGCACGGTGGCCAAGTACGGCTCTTGCTGGCCCTGGCACAGCTCGGAGAGAGGCTTCTCCCTCGGCTGCTCTTTTATCCTCCTCTTCAATTCCTGTCTTGTAATCCAGTAGTTTTTGGGAGTGGACCTGCTCCTGGTTCAGGGAAGGGTCTTGCATGTGTTGCTGGTGCATGAACACGAGGCTCACTTGGGATTTGGAGGCTTGGGATTTGTGCAGGGTTTAAGTGATCCCAGGGATTTCCAGGGTCAAGCTCTTTTACTTTGGTGAGAGTGAGTGGTTTGGGGGAATTTCTTTCTGTGACACCTTCTGGATTTATTTCCAGTCTGGTATGTGCAGTTTGATGTAGCTCCGTGCAGGATTTGTGCATGGAGTGCAGCTCTTGGAAACAGTTCCTCGGGTGTGCATGAGATAATTTGCATTTGGGGGTTTGCTCTACCTGTGTCTCGATACCTCTGTCAGATGGTCCAATTTCCAGAACCCCTAATTTTGACATTAGTTATAAACAGGGATTCAAGGTTTCTCAGGGCTCCTGCAGATCAGAGCAGACCTCCACGGCTGGGCACAGCCTTTGCCCTGGGAAGGTTTTGCAGCTTGTAAAAGCTCCTCTGTTGAGGCAGGACGTGAGGCTGGATGGGCTGCCAGCCTGGTGGGATGTGGATGTAAAGGACCTTTTATACCTTCCTCGTGTGAACGGGCTTTGGTGCCGCAATTTTTTCCATGGGTCCTTAATCTCCACCAGAAACCCACAGCTCTGCCCTGTCAACGTGTGCTGATGGGCAATGCATTTATTTTTTTGGAGGCTGTCAGAGCCTATGAGGGAAGTGTGCTCATGCAGAGAGATGAGGTCTGGATTTTCACCCAGACGAAGCGACTCCGATGCGAAGAGCCAGCGATTGCGGCGGCCAGAGGAGCGGCTCCATCCCGTCCGGAACGTTCCTGTTGCTTGATGATGCTTCGTGATTTTAGCCTGCAGCTTGGACTTGATGCTCTGTGAATTTTCCCGTTGGGAAGACGCCGGCGAGGCTCCCACGGTGTGTCTGGCTCCCCTGGCAGAGCCGTGGGATGGAGTGTGCTGCTGCAGCATGGAAAGTGATGTGCTTCCAGCCCCGCTCTCCCCAGATGGACGTGGGAACGAGTGCGAGAGCTGGCAGGATCTTCTGTTCTGGTGGATCTGGCCCTGCTGTCGGAGACCTGCTGGTCGAGGCTAGAGGGAAGTGAGTCAGGGTTTGCTGTTAGAAGGGATATCTTTTATTAGACTGCTCGGGGAAGGCAGGCTGGCTTTGGAGTGCACAAGCTTGTCTACACGTAGAAGAAAGGAGGGAGTGACTGCTCGGAGCCTGCCTTGGCTCTCCAGACTGAGAGAATCATCTGAAAGAAAAGGGGAAAAAAAAAAAGACAGATTCAACTACAGTTCAACCTGTGCAGTTCATCTGGCCTAAGGAAGCACAATTCATCTCTCTACAAATCTCTGGACTCTTTAGATCCTGAGATGCAGCACAGGACAGGGGCATGCATCCCGCTTGCCAGCCTTTCACGGGAGGTGGCCGAGCCCTTTCCAGCCTGGCTCCCGCTGCGAGGAGCTGTGGGAGACAGGGATGCTGCTCGCTGATGCCTGACGGTGGCAGGAGGCTGCTGGGCTCAGTCCCTTCCACTCCCCTCTTTGCACAGAAATGTGCAGAATGTCAGCTGTGCACTGGGGAGATGGAAAATGCAGTGTGGAGCCATAAGAAGTGGAATATGGATTTAAACTTTTTTATTATTTCCCCAGGCAGGGGGGAAAAACTGTAGATGCCCCATTGATACTGATCCTGGCAGGTTCACTCTCAATCCCCAGGCTTTATTTATTTACCTATTTAAGCTCCACAAGGGTGGCCAGGTGTTTTTGGTGAGTCCCTCCAAGGAGCAGTTCCCCTTCCCCACAGGCCAGGGCAGTTCAGCATTTCTTTCTGGCACCTTTTCTGCCTTTGCTGAGTGCAGTGTGAGATGCAGAGGTGGTGAATGTCATCTCAGTTGTGCCTGGACCATGCTGTTTCCGCAGGCTTGCCCCATATCCCGCGCGGCATGAGCCTTCATCTGATGTGGTCAGTGCTGTGGTGAGCATCAGACAGGCAAGACGAGGGGTTTTCTGTCTGTGAAGGTGCGGGTGAGCACGCAGGAGTGTGGATATGTGGGCATTTTTGTTTGTTTTCTGTCTGTCCCTGCAGTTCTGATCTGGTCTAGCCAAGTAATCTTCCCGTTAGTCACTAAAATGCTGCTGGTGCCCAAATCAAAAGGGTGGTCAGGCTTTGGAACAGGCTGCCCAGGGAAGTGGTGGAATCACCATCCCTGGAAGTGTTCAGAAACGGTGTAGATGTGGCACTTGGGGACATGGTTTAGCGGTGGACTTGGCAGTGCTGAGTTAATGATTGGACTCAATGATGTCAGAGGTCTTTTCCAGCCTTAGCGATCCAATCAGTCTGTCCCAGTTCATCTTTAATAACAAAAGAAATTAAAAGCTCAGGTCTCCTTTAAAAATCAATGCCTTGCTCCTCAAAGGCCCTGGGGAGCTGTTCCCTGCAGCAGACCTGTTGCATGGGCATGAGGAGCACGGGAAGAACGCTGCAGAGGGGCTGCAGGCAGGGGGTACCTGGCTTTGTTTTGGCACTGGGGATGTTGCTCCAGGAGCTCTCCTTGGAGCCACAGGGCTTGGGGCCAGGCTGAGACCAGGCTGGTGGAAGAAGCAGCACCAGCCTGGCCCGTGATGGGGACCCTTGCAGCTCTACATCCCTGTCTCTGTGGCCAGGGATGGGGACACACCGTTGCATGTCATCGCTGTGTCTGGTCTCAGGTGCCAGCTTCTGTTCCCAGGGCGCTTGGAATGTCTGTGAACAGAACCCAGAGGGTTTGACCTGGGCTTTCGGAGGCTTTTAGAGGTCAAAGGTGAAAGATATACCTGTACCCTCTAAAACAGGGGGTTCAACTCCCAAATGCATTCCCCAAGTACCTTTTTTTCTATGCTGGAAGATCCTAATATAAATGTTAGTAGAGACCAAGTGGCTCGGAATTTAATGAGAATCTGTGGTTGGTTCTGCTCTCCTGAGTTAAACCCCAGGCTGGCCACCATTTTATGCAGAACTAATTGCCACTTCTGTGAGAGCTGCTCTGATTTTATTCTCTCCACTCTGGGAAATGATTCGGTGCAGCCCAGGGAGAACGAGCTGTAACAGCAGTGAACCAGAGTGGAGCTGAGCCAGGGTTTGGCTCAGAAGCTGCCTGGGACAAAGTCCGGCTGGCAGAGCGTGCCGTGCCCAGTGGCTTGGGCCAGATCCTGGAAGGAGCTGGCCAAGCTCCTGTGTGGGCTGCTGTGTAAACAGCATGTGTTCAGGCCAGGTCCTGGGGGGGTGGGAGGACGGGTCAGGTATTCAGGTAGTGATTAAACATCAAATTGCTTGAAAAAAATAGCCCTGGGTGGGTGGATTAGAGGCGCTCTGCAATACTACTGTGGCCAAGGACTTGAGTGCTAAAGTGACAAAAAGTCATCTGATTGATAGCAGGGTGATTCAGAGGGAGAAAAAGACTTCGTACAGTTGCTTTGGGAAAATAATTTGCGTGATAAGAAGTCTTTGTGATGGAGGTAGGAACGTCTTAAATCCATCGGTGCTGAAGGGTGTGTGGTCCCTGCAATGCTTTGAGTGCTGCTGTTCTGTTAGGGCTGTCTTGGCGTGGTTATGTTTGTCTTGTCCATGTGCAAGTGTGTCGTGCACAGTGGCTTTCAGGTGCTCCCAAATCCCCGAGGGAATATTGAAAACTTCGTACATGAGTGTCCTTAGCACAAATACTGTGTGTAAGAGTGAACCCTGTGTTGAACCGGTGCACAGGGTCAGAGGGAGGTGCTGCTGCTTTGGCACATCTGATGAGGTCTGTCCTTGTTGAGGTTGTCCTTGTCCTGCAGTCCTGAAGTGGTCAGGCAGCTGGACTTGATGATCACTGTAGATGCCTTTCAGTTGAACTATTCCAGTCTACGGATCCGCATGGAAGTCCCTTGTGATGAGGATGGTGGATTACTGAGATTGCTTGGTATTTTTGTGCTGCAGCATCTGGTTTTTGGGGCTTTTGTGCTGAGGTCAGATCATCACAGTCTAGTTGTGAACCGGAAATAGTGCAGTGCCATCCATGGTAAATAAGAGCCCAGAAGAATTTAGCAGATTCTTAATCAATGATTAGTGGGTTGTCTGCAGGTTGTCTGCACCTTTTGCTCTGCAAGTTGCCAACAGGGTTGCTCTGTCCCAAGCGATGAGGATCCTGAAAAAGGCGCTGTGCACAGGGTGATGGGCATGTGTGGCTCTCACCAGCTCTTCATAGCAGGGATGTCTTGCCCAGATACAAATTTAAGGGTTGGGGCATCCCCTGCACAGGGCAGTGGTTTGATAAGGAAGGGTTGTTTCTGGGTTAAATGGCTTGGGGAGAAGGTGTGAGGGTGAGGCCTGTTATCACAGGTGGGGAAGGTGAACAGCAGAGCAGGTGAGAGTGCATGCAGAGAAACCCTCTCTTAAATACCCTCTTCCTTTCAGCCTCTCTCCTCTTCCTCTCTGTCACTGCCTGGGGAGTGCCCTGGGGAGAGCTGTCCCTCATCTGCAGGGTCAGTGCAGTGCTATTGCAGAGGGCAGCTGATAACCCTGTTATCTATAGCTGGGTGATGCAGATGGGGGCTGATGATAGCGTTATCTACAGAGGGATGATAACCCTGAAGTCACTCTGCTGTGGGAATATGTGGCTGGAGGGAGATGTGTGGACTGGGTCTGTGGGGCAGAGCGGTTTGGGAGTGTGTAAGTGATGAATAACAAGTACCTGGAAATCAGAGATCAGAGATCTGGGCTTCCTTCCGTTGAGGCTGATCTGTGCATTGATGTAGTGTGGAGCTGTGGAGCAGGGCTTGTTTAGCTGAGCTGCTGAAGCATCCTTCAATTAAGATACCAGGCTGGCCTAAGCTCCTGGAGAGCTTTCCTTGCTGATGGAAAGTGTTCATAGTGCAGCCTCGATGCCTTCTGTTTGCCTTTCAGCACAAAACGACAGCACTGGTCCCTCTACTGGAATCCTTCTGCTGAATCCCCCTTGGAGAGGGGCTTTTTGGAGACCTCAGCACCCAGTGGTTAATAAAGCAATGGAATGCACTGGTTTACTGCTCCCTGGTCTTAGTCCCTCAGTGCTGGTGCTAACAGAATAGCAAGAGTCATTAGAGAAATATGCAAGATATTCCAGTTATTTCTCTTTGGATGGTGCTGGTAGCAAGTAAAAGAGATAAACAGACTGTGTTGAGCTGTGCTTAGCTTATTGCACCATTGGTTTTACTGAAAGGGTCAAGGTCCAGCTCTGGATGTTGTTGCAGGATGCATTTGAGCTGCTCCTCAGCTGTGCTGTGCCAGAGGGAAAATGTTTGGGAAAGGCATCGTTTTGGTGCTGTCTCTGTGTGCTCCTTCTGAGTGGTGGCCGTGGCTGAAGTGCCTTGGTAGAGTTCATGATGGGACAGATCCTGTCAGGTTAATTTCTTGGCTTTGCACCGGAAAACTCTGCACTTGGCTCCTGTTGAACCCCAGGAGCTGCTCCTCCTCTGGCAGTGGCAGCCAAGGGAAGCCCTGCTGACGTCTGCTGCAGCCTGCTGGGTGTTGGGGCTGGGAGGGGACTATCAGGGCTCCCTGGGTGTGGAACCACACAGCGCAGAGTGGTGCTCTGTCCCACTCCTGTCCTCAGTTTTCTGCTAGGATGGCTCCTGGCGGCTTTGCTGGCTGGCTGGATCTGCTTCGCTGGTGGCCTAGGCTGAGGTCTGCTTGCTCCTCTTGTGACATGGTGGCTCTTGGCTGTGCTACCCAGGGGATAGGAAGTGCTCCTGGGTGCTGGCTTGAGGCACAGGTGGCTCCAGTGAAAGGGCAGCCGTGTTGTTTTCTGCATGCCCTGATGATGGACTTTGTCTGAAGCCTGGCTTGGCTTCACCTTGCTTGGCTGAAATGAAGGATTTGAGGAACCATGCCTATTCTTGCCTATTTTTGTTTGGGTTGGGCGTGCTTACTGAGGCTGTCCACGGTGCTCTCCTCGAGAAGCTGTGATGTTAAAGATGTGCACGACAAACCTGGCTGATGACACAAGAAAAAGAGAGAAAATGTTTGTTTAATCATTCCAATATTTCAGCAACTTCACCTCCAGCATTACAGGTGTGAGTAAAATCTGGTGCGAGCCTGGTCGGCTGCAAGGGCTGAGGATGTGTTTCCACAATTGGCTTTTGGACTCAGCACAAAAGGTGCTGAAGATTGTAACTGTCTTCATCTCTGGATGGGAGTGAGCTAGTCCTAGTCTTGGTCTACATCCAGGAAATCCTGTGCTGGAGAAGTCCCAGGGAGGTGGTGTGGCACACTGAGCTTGGACGAGATGGAGCAAGGTTTCCTGTACCTGGTTCATCATCACTTGGGAAGTTGATTTCCCTTTCACACTAGGTGTTGCCAGAGAGGTGCAGTTTGCTGTCTCACCCCTGTGGGAGCTTCCCAGGCAGCGGTGGCTGTGTGTTTGCTGTGGGAGTCACCAGGAGGTGACGGAAGTGGGAGGTCCTGATCTGGCTTGGGCTGGATTTCCAAAACCTTGGACAGTTATGGTTGAGGGGCTCTAGGCTGCATCACAGGACATCACCACCTTCATGGCCATGTTCAGGAGTGTCACCAGGGGCTTGGAGAGTTGCCCGTGCAGGAGTGTGTCCAACCCAAAGAGGATTCTTGCTAATCCTTGCCTCCGCCTGTCACTTCCCTCTCCACTTGCTGCCTGTAGCAGGCACCTCTGCCTGCTCCGAGTGTGGAGCTCCAATAACACCCCTGGATCAGGACCGTGGGGGATCCTGGCTGCCGAAGTCTTTGCTGAATGCTTTCACGGGACATGATTTGTGGCATCTCCCATGAAACCTCCCGCGAGGTACCTTGCTGCGAGGCTCTATTTTGGGGCTGTCTCTGACGTAATCTGTCAAGACACGGGCTGCTCTTTGACTTACTGCTGAGAGTCTGGTTGGGGATGGATGACCAGTTGCTTACCTAGCATTACCAAAGCAACGAGTTGTTGCTTTCCATGACTCATGAAAATGCACTGTAGGCTCTCTTAAGAATGGCTGAGATCATTTTTTGGCTGGCTTTGGGCATCTGGTTTCCTTAGCAAATAGCAGTGGGGGTGGAGGGAGGGGGATTTCCAAACTCGTTTCTTTGTATGTGTGATCTGGTTTTTAGAGCTCGGCTCAGAAAGTACTTCGTTTTAAAAGAGAGATAAAAAAAAAAAGGACGTGTAACTTCCATGTCTGTTTGGTTTTTGTAGCATGTCTCATTTAGTTGTGGTTTGGTGTAAAAACGGGAAAGGTGCTAATGATATTACAGAGCCATATGCTGTGCTTCTCCTCTTGAATAAGCAAAGATAGAAACATTAAGAGTGACATTTTCCTTTTAGAGCAAATCTTTCTGGAGAAGGAGAAGGAGGTACAGAGGAAATTCTGCAAACGAAACTGTAATTTCACCTTTTTTTTTTTTTTTGACCATGTTTGCACAAACAGGGGACTCTGATGATGCAGCGGAGCAGAGCCTTAGCAAGAGGCGTTTTAATGTTTGGTTGATCTGATTATTATTTTTAAAACATTTATTTATTTATTTGTAGACCCTGGATTCACTTTCTGGGTTCTTTTTTCCTGTGCAGTCCAAAAGCAGCAGCACAGACATCCTTGAGCACCAAGTGCAGCACGATTAGCATTAACCAGAGGAGAATCAGAGCTCTGTGGCAGCTTCGGAGGGCAGCAGGTCCCCAGGTGTTCTGACACCTCTGCAGCCAGGCTGCAGCAGCCTCTGCGGTGTCCTTCCCAAGTCCAGGCACTGTTTGCAGGCACCTGAGAGCAGACGGAGAGAAGGGAGGGGGAATCCTGGCTGGGCAGCAGGCAGGTGTTTGGATGGAGAGATTTGCAGCGCGGTGGGTTTGGTGCGCCCATCCTTGGCAGGGCTGCGAGCAGCGAGGGTTTGGTGTGTTCCACGCTGTGCAGCCGCCGTGGCCGAGTTCAGGAATTTGGTAGCTGTGGACCGACCTCTGATGCTGTGTGTGATCTGTGCAGGTGCTCGGCTGGGTTTAATTCTGCAGCCAGGGCAGGCAGAAGCGCGTCGCGGTGCGCCGAGGGACGAGGCCGGAGCTGCCCGGGGGCTGCAGGGGACTGTGCTGGGAACAGCAGGAGCACAGCAGCTCAGCGGCCCGGCCCTCGGCCAGGGGTGAGCGGGAACAATGTGGCTGAACAGGTTTGTGCTCACTTCCTCGTAATCTCGGAGATGAGATAATGCAGAAACCCAGAGGCTTTGCCAGCGAGCGGCGAGGTTTCCTTTCTCTGCCCCCGTGCTTGCTGCTGTCTCTGTGAAAAGCTGGTGAAAAGCAAACCCTTGGAGCTCGAGGAATGGCACGGTTGAGGTCCAGTGGGGGTGATGGATGCCACCCCTAGGGCTTGGCTCGGAGCTGCTGTCTGAGCAAGCACCCCGTGCCAGGAGCTGCTGTGAGCTCCACAACTGCTCCAGCCCTTCATGTTCTCCTCCTCCTCTGAATGTCTCTGCATCTTTGCTGGTTGCTTTGGACAGAATGGGTGAAGACCGCTGACTTAACCAGAAGTTTAGTCTTTACTGTCTTTTTCCATGGATATAATGTGTTCAATGCATAATACAGCGTGCCACAGATATAAATCTTCTAGATCTTAATAGTTTTGTTCCATGCGAAAATAGGAAATAAATGTGACCCGAGGTCTTCTGCTCTTTGTGGTGCTTGTGAGTGCTTGAACATGTGGCCAAAGTTTGTTTCTCTGAAGTGGTGGGCAGCTGCAGCCCAGGTGCCTGTAGTGCCGTGGTGGCATTGCCCCAGGCTCAGGAACAGCACGGGATGAGCTCGGTGAGATCCAACACAGGCTTTTTCAGAAGGCCAAGTCTTTGTTTATAGACTAATTTTTAACATAAGTTAAATTTCTGCTGGGCGAGATCCACCAGCAGCTGTGGATCTGGTGGTTTTGGTGAGCAGGGAATGCCAGCAGATGAGCTGGCATAGCTGCGTTCCATGGCTTTACCCTGCTCTGTGCTGGATAAAAGAAGTGGAAGCAAAATTTGGGAAGATTTTCTGCTGTATTATTATTATTTTTTTTTTAAACTGCTGTGCTTTGATATTGTCCCCCAGTGCATAATGTTCTTTTGACTAGGAAAGCCAGTGTGAGGGCACCCCAAAGGGGCTGCGTAGTTTCTAGGCAGGTGTTGCTACAAAAGCTGTGATTTTCCATCTGTAACTTACAGATGGAGATGTTGAAAGAACCCACCTCTCCCCAAAATTAAGTCATTCCCTGTCCAGTCTAAGGTTTGCAGTGTATAGTACTGAGTACAAGGAATCCTGGATCACATCCTTTTCCCTCAAAAATAGAGATTAATTTCTTTTAAAGTAGATGTTTCTACTCCTTCTTGTTTTAGCATTTCAGACGTGACTTACACTTCAACTTTTGACATCTGCAAATACTTCTTTTTAACAAAAAAAAAAGAAAGAAAAGGGAAGTGTGGATTCTGATGTAATCATGTGACTCCAGGAACCGGGTTCTTATGAAAAAGACAGAATCCTGTGAGAATTTGCAATGCTCAGGATTATCCCATTGTTCAGCAGTTGAACTAGAAAATGAAGTAAAACCTTCTACTCCCAGCTCCCTTTCCAGAGGTGCTTTCCCATTCCTTGGTGTCCATCTTGTTGCAAGAGATATTTAGATTGTGTGGCTTCTGGTGGCTTTTTTTATGGTGTGGGGTCTTTTGTATGATTTATATGGTGAAATATTTTACCCCTTGCATGGTGAAATTTGCCGATCTGTGGCCTTGAGGCTCTCAGGTGCTTTTTGGGTTATGTGTGAGGATGGTCTCTTGTGGAAGCCTTGCATTCTTTAGGCATTTTAAATCCAAGAGAGAGCCTTGCTGCTCTTGTGGCATGAATCAGTGCCAATGCAAATTGCCATGTAAACCTGAACACCTAAGCTGCACTGGAGCCTCTTCTCCCCAAACCCTTTGGTTCCTTGCATTTTCCTTTCTGTGGTGGTTGGGGTTTTTTGAGCTTTTTTCTGAGGAGGCTTGACCTGGATGTTTGCCGTCTGTGCTCTTGCCAACCTGCCTTCTGCAAAAGTGAGTGAAGTGCCTTTCCACCTTGGACAGGAGCAGGCTTGAGTGCTCAGAGAAGCACAAGTACTCTGATAGTAGAAAAATGAGGTTCCTGTGCTGCCTGTGGCTGTGGTACAGGAATTAGGGGACTTGCTTGGGTGCCTCAGAGCTCAATGGAGCCGAAAACCAGGCTAATGCAAGTCCTCTGTTGCTTAACTCTCCTTGGGTAAGCCCTGTTAGCTGTCTCTGGAGGTATTCAAAACCTGCCTGGACGTGATCCTGTGCAACCTGCTCCAGGTGAGCCTCCTTTAGCAGAGGGGTTGGACTGGGGGATCTCCAGAGCTCCCTTCCCACCCCAACCATTCTGCGATTCCATGAGCATCTGGAAAACAAAACGTCTTCAGGGGGCAACGCTCTCCCTCCACAAGCAGGCGAGCAAAGCCAGCGTGTTTCTCTACATCGTGGGAGATATTTATCCTGTGACTAAGCAGAAAAGCTAAGAGATGGAAAAGGTCCTATTAGATCATCTCGTGCACCTCCCTGCTGGCGAGCAGCTTTTCTCCCTGGTGTATATTTATTAATAGGCTGCTGGGCAGACAGGAGCGGTTTGCTCAGGGCACTGTGCAGGAGCAGCAGGCAGCCTGTGCAGGTGAGGGACTCTGCACGCTCGTGGCTTGACCTGCACATGCACAAGTTGCTTGCAGCAGTAGGATTTTGTAGTAAAAGGAGCAAAAGGCCTCGACTTGACATTCTTGGCGTGTTTGGAGCCTTCCCCTTAACTTGCTGTCAGTTTGCGCAGGCATGAGCTTGTCTTTTTTTAGCATTCTAGGAATAAGCTAATTTTACTTTATATTTATGATGGAGTAGGTGGCTTGAAGACTAATCATAATAGGGGGGGAAAAATAGAAGCCTTTTGGAAAGGAGAGGTCAGCCAGCTGGACCTCTGCACAGCTGGCCTGGGCTCTGCTGGCCATGATCTATGACAGCGGTGTGAGAAGGCTCCCAGAGGAGATATCAGAGAGGTGCAGGTGGAAATGCTATTGCCATGACAAACAGAGCAGTGCTGGTGTGTCAGGCCAGAGCTTGGGGACCATCAGCATTGCTTGGTTTGTTAGTGCTTGGTAACCACAGCACGGCCTCGTGCACAGGGACTGGTTTTTGTTTCGCGTTCCCCGACTGCAGCTCGGAGCACTCGGGCTGAAATCACCGAGTGTTGAGTATAAAGGGACAAATTCTGTCCTTAGCCAGATGAGGGAAGAACTAGAGCATGTGCTCTCCTAGGGAATGGGAGCAGAAATTTCCTATCCAGCCATGTGCTGAACTGCCTTCTCCTACTGAGGCTGTGTTGGTTTCTGCACTTAGGATCACTTCACTGGCTCCAGAGGTGTCTCCTGGTCAACACCAGTGTGAGATCAATATTTAGGGTTAAGAACGAGAACCATTCTGTGGTGCAGGTGAGCAACCAACCCTGCTGTGCACCAGTGACATCTTTTTTGCTGGTGGTGGCCCTTGGTTGGGCCCCTGGGGCTGTTCTGCAGGGTCTGATGATCCATTTCCTGACACCGTGGTACATTTTGTGTGGTTTTTGGAAGTGTTATGGGATGTCTCTTGGCTGAGCAATTGCTCTGTTGCATGGGGAGAAGCTCTCTCCCAGATCCATGGAGGGTGTTTCATGGTACAGGCAGTGTCCCTGGCACCACTGGTCTTTCTCTTGGCTTGTCCTGTGGAAGTGACAGTATCACAGATGACGTTTTCTAGGAAAACTTCCAACACTTGTAAAGAGCTCTGACATGGGCTTCGCCTCCCTTCCCTCCACCAGACATCTTCTAGGGAGGAGGGAGCTGGAGTGGGGCACAGTGCACGCAGCGAGCAAATCTGCCTTATTATTATTTAATTTGGAGAGAACTTGGCCTAAAGATGTAAAAAGGAATTGCAAGAGCTGTCTGGACATCACCTCTCCTCATCAATTAGCAGCATTAAACTCTCAGCAGGGAGGATTAATTAGAAAACTGAAATCTTTCTATCATGACAGCCTTCTGGTTTCCATTGAAATGCAGCCGGAAGACTGGAAAGGCTTCTGTATTTTGTTTTGATATGCAGGCATACGTTTCTTTCCATCCTGGAAATTAATTCTGTCTGTCTGTAACAGAGCCGTGGGAATCAATATTGAGCTGAACTGTATTTCTCCAGAGCTTTCTTCTAAAAGTAGCTGACTGCTTCCCCACTGTGCCTAATAAGTGACCTGATTTCAGAGCAGCTGGTCTGCGAGTTCAGAGGTGCTGTTCAGCTGCCTTGATGGTGCAAGGCTGGTTCATGGTCTCTCAAGGGTGATGGGCTTCTCTTTTCTGAAAGTCTCCAGGTCAGACTTTCTCTGAGCTGGACAAAATGCCCACAGAGACTTTCCATTGCACTGCACCAGGCTGGACATCGTAGGAGAGGAAATTACTCATCCCACTGCCTCCCCTGCAGACTGCTCTTGGCCTTGGTGAGCTGTCATGCTCTCAGCCTCAAGTTCTGCAATGCCTTGAGCTGGGTTTAGAGGCAATAGATGCCTTTTCCTCAGTGTCATCATCTTTTCTTCCCTCCACCGGGCTTGGGGAATGAAGAGTCAGTGCAGGAAGCTGCTGTGTCGCGCTGGGGGAGCAGGTCACTGATGGGCGATGGCACAGCTTGGGCAACTCTTCTCAAGAAGAAGCTGCCTTGTGTGCACTGCAGCAAGGAATAGGCTGTGCTCAGGCCCTGCAGAGCCCCAGCTTTGTGAAAACTGGGTGGGGAAGGGTTGGCAGGAGAGGCAGGGCAGACCTGGGAGGCCCTGAGTGCTCTGAGCTCCGGGCAATGCACGCTCTCTGCAGGCCTGTGGGGCTCTGTGATCGCCTGGCTGTGTGCTCACAGTCTGGTTCCTGCACTGTTGATGGCTCATTTTTTACCGTGGAGGCAAGTGCGCTTGAGTTCGTGTGATACTGCAAGTCCAGAGGACGAGGAGAGCAAAGCCTCTGTGCAAGCTGCCCCACATGCTTGTTTCATAACCCCATCACCACCCCACCGACGGCAGGCACGAGCCAGCAGCTCATGGAGGCAGCACAGTCCTGGGGCTATGCAGAAACCTGGTCCTTCTGCCCACAGCCACAGCTGGCTTTTAATCTTTGCTTGCCACTAAGCACTCACCGAGCTCTGCTTTCCCCCACTGGAGAAATCCCGGTCCAGAGTTGCATGGCGGAAGCGGCATGAGCAAAGAAAGGACCTGTCAGATTTTGTGGTGGTTGTTGGGGCCCTGCTCTCCCCATGTGCTGTGGAGGTTGTGCTTCTTGCCCACAGAGAAGGAGCAGATCAGCCGGGTAGCTGCTGAGAGAGCAGAGAGTGGTCAATTAGTCCTGAGCCCTCGGCTTCGCAGTCGATCAGAAAGTCTCGTTGGGATCGATAAAATCCAGCCAGGCTGCAGAGGAGAGGCTGTGGCTTGTTAAAGAGGAAGCTGTGAGGGGGGATGGCTGCGAGGGACTATCGATCGTGGCAGGCTGGGGGTAAATGCTGGGTTACAAATGCTGGTGGGACAGCTCCCGGGCTGTCTGGGTGTGTTATCCTCTGTGCTTGCAGGGGGATGTTGCAAGGGAGACAAAGTGGGTCACACACGAGGTGGGGTGAGTGTGGAAGTTGGCACAGTGGCTTCAAAGCCCTGATCCTGCCATGATGTCATGCCAAGGGCATGGGATGGATCTCCCTCCTTCCCAGTCCAGAGCTTGGTCACTTGGTGTTAAAATCCCTGTTGGAGCATGTTGGGTCAGCCGTAAAGTTGGTTGTGCATTTGATACTCATAGAGGTTGAAGGTACAGAGACAGGGTTGGTTTCTGCCTGGCGTTATCCTCATGGAGAACTGGGTATCCCAGTCCCTGGTGCAGATTCCAGCTCTCAGGCCAGGTTCTCCATGGCACAATGTTGGCTTTGCAGCTCTTTGGTGTGAAGCTTCATTCATGGAGACTCTTCGTTTCTGATACCAGATGATTTTCCCCCAATTGCTTTTCCCAGGAAAGGTTTTTCTCTGAGACAAACACTTTTCTGATGGCTTATTTCACCTGAAGATTTTACTATCTATTCCTTCTTTTTGGTTTCTGCTGCTTCTCCCTCCTGTTTTTGCCAGAAACATGGAAGAAAGAGGCCTGAAGCTTCACTTTTCCAGATACACAGTTTTGCTTTAATTTCCCTCCCACAAAATCCTCGGTCATTTGAGGAGAAAGACAAAAATAAGGCCATGAAAACCTGCAGGAGGAAGAAATTACAACATTCTTCTGCATTGGTTTTTATATGATATGTAGAAATACCTTCCCTTTGCTGTGTTCACTTAGAGGGGAATGTTTGTTGGAATCAGAGGGTTCCTGTAGGTGTTACTGGCATCAGGGTTTCCCTCTGATTCATAAGTACACAGAGAACTATCTGAGGACAGGATTTTGCCCTGTGAAAGGGAAAAGGATGCAGGACAGTGTTCTCCCCTAGCTGCAGACCTTCATCCTCACAGGCAGGGCTGTGTGTGTCAATAATCCTGGCTCAGCTTCATCTGGGGCGATGAATGTTGAGGCTTGAAGGGGATGAGGATCCTTTAGACTTGGTCACTTCAGTGCCTGATTTGAAAACCTGAATTTAGGCACAGTGGCGCTGAGATGAGCTTTGGGGTGTAATCAGGATGTCTGCCAATTGGTTCATCTCCAGCTAGGGGAGGTGGTTCCTCTGCAAGAAAAAGTGAGTTCAGTAGAGACACAGTTCTGTGCTGCCCAGACCCTGATAGAAATAAAAGCCCAAACAGGTGGGGAACACGTGTGTTCTCTGGACACTTGCTTTGCTTGACCTGCCTGTTTTCTGTAAAATAGATTAACTCTGACTTGATAGGGCTGCATTGTCTGACCTTTGCTGATAGAAGAGTCCTTTCTAATCCTTTTGATTTGCTTCTTTTATTGTTCCAGAAGTTTGAGATCTGTATGGAAAAAGCTATATAATATGCCAGTATGCATTACTGAGTAGTGCACTGACTTTGGTAAAAGGAATATTACTGCAAAGTAAGAAAGGGAACTAACTGAGAAAAACACCAGTACCTAAAGGGGCTGCAAGAGAGCTGGAAAGGGACTTCTTACATGGACTTGGAGAGATAGGACAAGGGGGAGTGGCCTTAAACTGAAGGAGGAGAGATTTAGATTGGATATTAGGAAAAAATTATTTCCTGTGAGGGTGGAGAGGCCCTGGCACAGGTTGCCCAGGGAAGCTGTGGCTGCTCGTGGATCCCTGGCAGTGTCCAAGGCCGGGCTGGACAGGGCTTGGAGCAGCCTGGGATAGTGGAAAGTGTCCCTGCCCGTGGCAGGGGTTGGAACACAAAGATCTTTAAGATCCTTTCCTGCCCAAACCACTCTGTGATAACTTACTGGAGCGCGCTGTCTGGAACATTTCATTTATAAAGCAATTTCTGAGAGGAGGTTTTGTTTTAAGATCTCAATGGCTTCTTCAAAGGGCTGTCATGGATGTTAACAGCAGGACTCAGGCAGGTTCTAAAGCTCTTATTCTCAGTACACGTCGTGCTAGAACGAACAGGATGGCTCAGGAGATTTTTCCCCAGAAGCAGCTGTCAAGTGCAGCTGCCCTGGCTGGGTCAGTGGCTGAAGGAATCCTCCACTGAGCACGATGGCTTTTGAGCACAGATCTCTTCTCCCAGCAACACGTGTTGTGAGAGAGATTCTTGAGCAGTTTTGGAGTGTCATGCCCAAAACTGGGGAGAAGAAGCCTCAGCTGATGGCTATTGATACAGAATTGCTTGTTGGGTTTCATGGGCTGGAGTTCCCAGGGCGCTGGCTGGCTCCTTCCATGAGCTGTGCTGGTCTGTGCATGTCACTTCCAGCTTAGCAGCCTGATCAGGGCAGGTTTTATTCTTCTCATCTTGGCTCATGAACTTTGTCCCTTGAGCCCTCTGGAGAGATACACCTGCAAACCTGGCCTGGTTACGCACATGTCTGCAAAAAGTCCATCCCAGCTGCATGCTCATAAACGTGCAATCAGACAATCATTTAGGCTGGAAAAGAACTTCTAACATCACATAGTTCAACCATTAACCCAGAACTGCCAAGTCCACGGCTAAACCATGTCCCTAAGTCCCACGTCCACACAGATGTACAGTTTTAAATGGCTATTTTTTTACTTCCCTTGCATGGTGCATCCTTTGGATAACCTGGGTGGAAAATGCGATGAGAGCAGGGTCTTACGTGTCTGAAGTGGCACCAAAATTTAGCTGTTCTTTTGTGTGTCCCAGAATATGGATCCAGTTTCTGGGGCAGTTCTAAGTACAGGTTGAATGTTCTAGAGTGTCTAGAGAAAACTCAAAAGATCAGGTTGGGATGGTCTGAGAAAACCAGTAATATTCCAACCACTCTCCCTTTGCCTTTGAATCCCTCTTTGCCAGGCCTGCAGGCTGCCTGAGCTATCAGCACACATTCATTTGTGTTCTCACCATTAAAACAATCTCATTTGCTTTGCTGTTGTTTTTAACACTACCCCAGCGCTGGCCTCTGAAGCTTTTTGAAAATAACATTTACAATAATATTTTTAACAGTTCCGTAGTATACAAAACTCCAGTGCTCTGGCAGGACTCCCGGAAACTTGCTGAAAGTTAATGTGGTCAACTCTTAAAAAGGAGAGATTTTTTCCGCTTGACTCTTGCTTGTTAAACTCTCTGAGCCCAACATGTTCCCTGCTGCTTGAAAAAACAAGGAAAGTCCCAATTTTAGCAATGCTGGTTTGAGTAGCTTTCCAGCCGAGCCCTATTTCAGGGGCAACTNTTTTTTTACAGTGGTATGTCCCTACACTTTCAAACCAAAGTGCTAAGTGGTGCTCAGGCAGGAATAAGTAGGTGCTGCTCTCCCTGGAACTGGGGATGATAAACTGCAGAGGGAGATGCCACTTGCTTGTGCTGCAGTAGTGGCAAGACATGCTGGCTTGAAATCCACGTTTTATGGTGGATGCTGAGCCTCTGTGGGGTAAGAACAGCCCTTTTTGGGGTAGGTGATACTGTAAATCCCATATATCGATAGCAGGCTGCAGGTGACTCCAGCTCTCAATGCTGGGCTGCACTGTTCCTGCTTTCCTAACCCTCATCCTACATAATTCCACTCCGTAAATCTCCTGGTCACTCTGTTTCATCTTCCCTTATATCCAGGAGAAAATCACATTTCTCCATCCTCTCCTCCCCTGCTTTGCTTTCTATGGTTTAGATCCACAGAGGCAGGAGTCATGGATACACAGACATGTCATAGCTGCACTGTGGTCTCCCTTGAGCTCAGTCTTGCTTAATCTCTTCCCAGCCAGGAGTATGGGAAGAAAAGGGAAGAACTGGGATTAAATTTCAAAGTGGATTAATAGCCTTGCGTACATCTCTCACATAGATACTCATACCCTGCGCTCATGGAGCCGTAATGAAGTTGATCCACTCTGCAAAGTTCAGCTCAGGCAAGTCAAAACTGCTTTTCCCCTAGCTGAGTGCATCTGTGCTGGGCTTTCCTGCAGGTTAGGTAACTTCCAGCAGTTCCCTGTGCAGACTGGGGCAGGCAGAGTCTCTTACATGCACAACACAAACCTGGAATACATTGCCCCAGCATCCCTGGGAGCCAACACCTTGCTGAGCTCTCTCACTGCTTGGCAGGTGCTTCCCAGGGATTTTTCAAGTAGATTGACACAGTTCTGTGGGCTGTGGGAGCGGTGCAGTGCCCAGTGGGAGCCCAGTTTCAGATGCTCACTGGTTTTGTGTCCCAAACTGCCAGCACTGATCGGGGAGCTTAGTGGGAGGAGAAGCTGCTTGGAACCGCATCTGTAGGAAAAGGATTTTCCCTTTTTTTGCCCTCTTATTTTTTCCCCTTTCCCCCTCCCTGTTTTTCAAGGGACACAATAATAGGGCAGAATATGTACTGGAAACAGGAATTTGTCCTTCTGTAACAGGAAGCTGCTGGTATGTATTTTTGGGAAGCCACGGAAATCGCCAGTGTTTGCAGTCCAATTTGAAGGCTGGCTGTCCTCAGGACTGAAGAGATCTGCTGAAACAGAAAACCTTTCTTTCTCTGGTGTATCCATGGAGATTTCCTGCCCTGTGTGCAGGGGCTGGTTTTCTCACGAGGGCTGGGCAGTGGGGTCTCGGGGGTTTGCTGTGGCAGAGGTGATGGAGAACAGCACAGGGGAGGGCTCTGCTGATGGAAAGGTCACCTGTTTTTTCCAGATCTCGTTTGCACAGTTCCTGTAGGTGCATGTTTTTGTGACTAGATATGGTTTGGAAGGGTCTGGAAGGTCTCCAGAAAGACATTAGAAAAATCTATTACTCTGATAGGAGAGTTAACTTGGGCTGTCCCAGGAATTTACAGTTAATCCAGGCTATCTGCCTGTGGCCCTCGGTGCAAACTATGCACACAGCTTAATTCCTGGAAGTGTCACATCAGTTCTGAAAGCAAAAGTGAAGATTTGGGTTGTTTCCTGCTGTTGTTATAATCAGAAGGAATTTTTACCCTGCTGTCTTGCTGGTTTTCTGCTCCCTCTTAATTCAGCGTTGCATAGACTGACCCGTTCCTTCTCAAGGTAGGATTTTTAACCTTTCGAGCTACTTCCTTGCCTCCTCCTTGGTCTTAAAAATGGACAGGGCAGAGTCCCTGGGGGCCCTGGGCTCTCAGGCTGAGTGGTGCTGTCCTGGGAGGAAGCTGCAGCAGCAGCAGGAGCAGCGCTCTCGGGGGCACACGGACATCTCCGCCTCTGCTGCTCTCTTATCGCCTTCCCTTCCTGCTCCTCTCTCTCAAAATAGGTTGGATAAATATCCCTCTGCTCGCCAGCCCCGAGGCACCAGAGCTGCAGAAAATTGTTTTAATCCGTGCTTGGGACCATTCCTGATTCTCTTCAGATTTGTTGCTGTGTTTGAATCGATTTGACCAAGCCGGGAGGTTTTCAAAGTGCCTTTTCCTATCATTTCTGACCAATGCATCATATTTAACACTCCAGGATCCATGTCAATGTCCTGGAGCACATGGCTCTCATTCATTTCAGGGCAACCTGCAGTGACTGCAGGACAGGAATCTCTTACTCCCTGTGCAAGTCTGATCAAGTTCTTGAGGTGTTTCTCCCTTTTCTGGTGCCATCACACAGGTTTATCACCAAGAAATCTGAGGGCTTATCAGGCAGCTAAAGTGGAATTTGATGTTGTCTTCTATCACAGTGGCCTTTAAAAGGTGCCCATCTTTAGGGGTGTCTTTCCTTCGTTCAGCCTAAAAATGAGGCTTTTCATTAGTGAGCAGGACTGGCTCCAGCAGGCTCAGGTCTGCTTTAGTTTCTTGGTGGCCAAAAAACCCAAAAAAACCTTGCTGGGTGCAGGAGTTTGGCTAAATATAGGATGGCAAGTCACTGAACCTGCTTCTGTGCTGGTGTTGGGGGCAGATTAAAGGCAGAAACTCTGGGAGGGCTCCTAGGGATGTGGCTCCCATGAGGGATATATGGGGAAGTCACTGCTGCTGAGAGCTGCCTGCACTCAGCTTTTTTCCCATGCAATGAGGTCCAGCCTCGAGGAACCTTGGCTGCTGTTTGGAAGGCCTAAATTTCGGTTTCTGCTTTGATTCAGGACTGCTTTTCCATGTCCTTCTGTCAGCCTGTTTCCCAAGTGAGTGTTATCCCACAGGGATGCTGTGGAATGTGAAGTGTTAAAGATGGTATTGCTTTAGGGTTACATTAATCATGTAAAAACACATCAAAAATGTCATGTAATTAAAATGTTCTGCTCTTAAGGAAGAACAAATTGTTTACCCCAAGATTTTGAAACCATTAAGGTCCCGGGTTTGTGTCGTGTTACCTTTGGTGTGTGCAGAGGAGGGCAGACTCCCGGTCTCCATTCCTAACTAAATGATTCTCCTTTTTCCTTGTTCCCAGGTGATGGTGGGGAGAGGCTTTGTGAAAAGTGGTCCTGTACAGTGACCCTGTTGTCAAAATTAACCTGTAATCTCTGTGTGTGTTTGTTACAGGGTGGATGCTTGAGAGAGGAGGATAAGGTACAAGAGTCTGGGACCAGTGGAATGGAGGCCTGATGTAGATGGAAAGATGGGTAAGAACTGGATTCCCCCGGAGCAATTAATTTTCTGCAGCCTGTCAATTTTGGTTGGGACTACCAAGCGTGTCAACAGACTGGGGACATTGCTAAGATGCTCTGACTATTACATTGCTTTCTGATTTATGTTTAGCATTTTAGTGGTGCCAAAACTGGACAAATTTTCTTCGTGTTCTGAGTGTGATCTGGTGGGTCATGTTCTAGGTGGAGTCTCTTCCCAAGTGTGCCTTGTATTTCTCTGCAGAGTATCTTCATTCCCTGTAGATCTTCTCCCGAGGAATTTTCTGTTTCAAACAAAGCTTGAGTATATTGCTTTTCTAATTGGTGACCTGGATTGCTTCCATCTTCTCCCTCTTCTGCTGGAATAGTTGTGTATCAGACGCTGTGTGGTGCTGAGGGAAACTTTATTAAGTGGGAATTATTTATAGTTCTGGAGGTACATAGTGATTTTGATCTTATCTCTATAGATAAGAACTTTATCCTAAAGAAGAATCATTATATTGGGAACTGGGACCACTTGGAAGTGCTTAAATGGCTTCCTGACCTGGTGACCCAAGAAAGGAGATCTTGGAGGAGTCCTGGTTGAAGCTGAGCACTTCACTTGTGCAGTTGCAGCATTTACACAAGTTTACCCCAAACTTTTCAGGGATGGCTGAAATGATGCTTTAAAAAAGGAAAAAAAAAGGGAGATATGTGTGGGAATACCAGTAAATTTAGGGATCGTTCTTGCCGATGTGTAGAATCACAGAATGGTTTGGGTTGGAAGGGACCTTGAGGCTCATCCAGTTCCACCCCCTGCCATGGGCAGGGACACCTCCCACTATCCCAGGTTACTCCTGGCCTTTTCCAGCCTGGCCTTTAGCACTCTCAGGGATCCAGGGGCAGCCACAGCTTCTCTGGGCACCCTGTGCCAGGGCCTCTCCACCCTCACAGGGGACAATTTCTTCCTAATATCTAGTGTAAACTTTCTCTCTGTCAGTTTGAAGCCATTCCCCCTTGTCCTGTCACTACCTGCCCCTATAAAAAGCCTTGTGGAAATATGATTCAGAGTTTTGTAGTGGTTTGAATTTAAAAATTAAAAGTGTGAAGCCACTGCCACACCTTAAGTGCTTATTCCCCCCTATGGAGAAAGCAGAAGAGTGGTATTTACCCCGTCCTGGCTTTATGTGCCTGTTGTTTTTGCTCTTTCTCTGTTACCTAGAAGAGAGATTTTGTGGGAAGAGAACTAATTTAAAGCTAGGTTAAAAAAAAAAAAAGGGAAGGGAAGAGAAAGTCCAGATCTGCTTCTTCAATGTAAAGAATGACAAATTTCAGTTTAAAATCCCTGGTGACTAACCACAAAATTTTTTAGAAACATTTTCACTTTGAAGGCAAAAGCCACTTCTTTGTCAAGGCAATGTGGGCTATTCTAACAAGGAAAGCTGACTTGCCCTGGGCACCAGCAGGGAAGGAGTTGCTGGCTCCAGCCCAGTTCTCAGGAGTTTGTCAGTTTGATGATTTCTTGTACAGGGGGTGGTTGATAGAACCTGCTCAAGGTGCCTTCAGCCTGCCAGCTGCAAATGTAATATGGGTGCACCAGGGCAGCATTAATTGTGGGAATTCTGTAGTGAAGAGAGGCCCTGTGGCTGTTTTTGGGAATGTGAGCTGAATCAGTTGGAATCTTGTGCAGGTTTGGGGCTCTGCTTGCGCTTGTGTGTGGGTGGAAGGTGCTTTGCACGTCCTCTCGCCAAGATGTCATTGCTGTGGCTTGTCACCAACAGCATCCACAGCTGTGTGGGGTTAGATCTGTCAGGATGTGTCCAGATGGGGTCATGTTGTGGTCCTGAGTCTGGGCTGTGGCTCTGCTGCCAGGATGAGACAGGTGAAGTGTTGTGTATCCCCATCAGTGTTACTGAGCAGTGTTTGTCAGTTAAAGAATCACTGCAGTCACTTTGCTGATGCACAGGAATTCGGGCTAAATTTTGAGGGTTTATTAGTTTCACTTCTCTCCCTCTTCCTCTTATATGTGTTTGTTTACTCCCTGCATTGGGATGAGGGAGCATTTTCAAGGGAAGTGCAGGGAATTCGCAGTCACATCGTTGATTTCCTTCTGGAAAAGACCGCGAGGAGATGTGTTGGGTGAGGTGATCTCTGACGGTCTGTTCCATGTCTACCTTTTTTTTCTTTCCTGGATCCTATTTATAGTCTGCTCAGTGTCTCAGAGTTCAGCACAGGACTGTTCACTCCTAGACATGTTCTAGGGAAGTTGCATGACCTTGCATGGAGACCACAAGACGGGAAGTGGGGACTTCTGGCGTCTCCGTGTCATGCAGTGCTTGGACCAGCCCTGTGCAGCCGTGGTGTCCCGGGGCTGGTGCAGTATCCCTGCATGTGCCAGCTTGGGACCAGCCTGAGTCCTTGGCACTGAGTCTTTTTATTCAGCTTACAGTCCATTTCCATCTGCAACCTCTCCTCGAGAGTCCAGGACTCTTTGTAATTTGGTCAAACGAGTGCTTATGATGCTTTTAAAGGTGTCCGTATCTCCAGTACAGTGCAGTGGAAAGACCATGGCCAATAAGTATTAAAAATTGCTGTGTTTAGACATGACATCACAGTAAAAGCAATGTTAAAAAAAACTGCAGAAGTTGGTACAAAAAGCACCGGCTTGTTTGTTGCTTAACTCTCTTCTTTTTGTTTTAGAAGTTATTTAAGTATTCTCCATTGCAGTTATGAAAAGCTGTGTGCGTGCATGTGTGTTTCTGATGATAAAAGCTCCAGGAAGGCTGATCTATTCTGCTGCGTGTACATCCATACAACTCAAAGGTTTAGGTCTTTAGTGCTCTGCTGGAGCGAGTGTGACTTTTGCTTCAGCAGAAAGGTCGTCTGAGGTGTGGGAGATGGGAGAATGATACTGTTTATAGTATTGACTTGGCAGAGTGTGTGTGGTTGCAGGCTGGGCTGGCAGAAGGCACAGCAGCTTGTTTGAACAGCCATGGCATGGCCATTCAGCCCAGTTCCTTGGGTTTTTTGGGGGCTGCTGAAACAGGGAGAGCTGCTAGAGCTGGTGGGGGCAGAACAGACCCTGTCCCACGGATGCAGGCATCGATATCTCAGCCCTCCCATACCCTGTTTTCCTCATTCCTCATCAGGCAACACTTTCGCTCTTCATTTCCTTATTGCTCTTAACTTTCTCTTTGTATGCTGAGAGCTCTTAAGGAAAAATTAATTCATGTTGAATTGCAGCACTTTATATTATAATAAGACACATCAGGCTTTCTACTAGCTCAGGTTTTATTATTTTTGAGAGGTGTCTGAGTTAAAAGGTGCCCATGGTCTCCTTCTCCCTTCCCTGGCACTGCACCCGTTGTACAGAGCTCAAATTTAGGGTGCTTTGGGCACCTGGGGAATGTGGGATTGGACCTGCATCACATCTGGGATGTTCCAGCCGTTGCTGCAGCAACAGATTGGGAGTTCACGGGCTCTGGGCTGAGGCTTTGAGCTCTGGAAGTCGCCAGGCTGGGAGGGAGAATGAGTTCTTTATGATCCCTCAAATAACCTTCCAAGGTATCGGAGTCAGTCAGGGGAAATAACTTGCCAGTTACATTTCTTTGCTGGGTAAACATTTTTCTCCTTTCAAGTGTGCTCAAGAGAGAGGTACAGGTTGTGGGGAGAGGTAATATCTTTTATTAGACCAAATGATAGAGGTGGAAAAAACCAGGCTGCCTTTTAGGCACATAAGCCCTTCTTCAGAAGGAGCAAATTTTAAGCTTAGCAGGGAAACTGCTGGAATAATTGGCCCAAGTTTAATTCAATTATGTTAATCCATTAGAGAAAAATTAGTGTTTGTGGAGCAAAGGGCAGAGTTATCAAAAAAGTTGTGAAAGTTTCTTGTAGGATGAGAGAGAAACCTGGTACTTTTGAAGTGGTGAGGAGTAGCAGAGCTACAGGCGTGCAAAAAAATTTCTTAAATGTGGTTAGTTTTGCTTTTTAACTGTCTAGCCCCTGCTTGCAGCTCTCCTAGACTAACTTTAATCTGCAAAAGCAAAAGAGAAAAAGGGGCTTGTCATGAGCAGTGTTTGGTTTATGGTTGGGCTCAAAGATCCCGTCTCCTGTTCCAGCATCCCAGTCACTGCCTGGATGTGAGGGGCAGCAGCTTTTTCCCCCCAACTCTGCCCTCTTCAGCAAATCTTCCCCCCACCAAATGCCACCCAATCTCAACCCAGACATTTGCCCCATTAGCCAGGAAGGGGTGAAGGCTGTGGGGTGGCTGCACCTCCATAGGTTGTGCTCCTGAGCTGCTGGAGGTGGAGAGCTGAGAGAAGGAAGGAGAACGACTGTCAGAATGTCAAATGGGCTGTACCAGGGGGAAAATGAGCTCCTTAGCTGGGCTTTGCCACCCTCCGAGCGTGTGGGGATGTACAGGGGCCTTGTGGTGACGAGGGGATGGGGCTGTGGAGGAGAGCAGTGTGTGCAGAGCCTGGGAAAGCTCTGCCAGTGGCTCTGGTCCCGTGGAATTTCACCGCGCGCGGCGCTGTCAGGGCTGGCTATTTCGGGAGTGGAGGCTTGTGGTGAACCACAGACGTAACCTTGCTTTCCCTCCCCGCTGAGCTAAGCCAAACACCTTTTGGATCCCGAGTCCTTTTCCATTGCAAAAGTCCCTGGTAAGCCTCCGGGACGAGGGAACATCGGCGTTGTGCTTCACAGCTCTTCAGGAGAAATTTCTTGTATGATTTGTGGCTTAACCACTGAAATTTTTACGTGTGATTAAGCTTGCCATCCCAAATGCTTTGGTTTTGGTGTTTGCAAGGCACTGATCACTCGGGGTTTTAAGGGCATCGCTCTCATCTCTCCTAAACTGAGGTGCAGTCCCAGTAGCTTTGCCTTTGCTTTTGGTTTTTCCTGGGGAAATTCAGAGGGCAGTTGAAGTTCTTCATGATCTCACCCTGGCTCTCAAATAGGTTCTGCCATAACGCATAAATTTATGTGCCAGGCTGGTCTCTTTTGCTGTTTTCTCAATGCCCTCATTAATTGATTGGAGTCTTAGCACATCTACATTACATTGAGGGTATTTGCTTGTTTGTGTGCATGAGTATTTTGGAGACTGGTTGGGTCCTGTCATTGGTGATTTTATTTAGTTACATATGTGATACACATCCTCCATTTAAAAAATAACTGGTTTAGCTTTTTTAAAACAGATTCCTGCCTTCCCCTCCTAGCCCACCCCTGAGCTCTGATTTCTCTACCCTTTTGCAGGGGAATGTAGAAGGAAGGGTTGTTTTTGATCTAAACACAATCTCCAATTCAGCTGTGCAATTTTTCCAATAGCTGTATGGATCATCTGAGGGATAGCACGGGGTGGAGGGGGAATAGGAGGCAAGAACTCAGCTTTACCCCCAGGAAAAGGGGTGTGTGGGATGGTGTAACTGTGCCCTAAGCCCACAGATGTTCTCTTGGGCACTTGGTGTGATGGACATCTGTAGCTGTCAAAAGCCTCTGATGGGTTTGGTTTTGTTTCTTTTCACAAAGCAGTTACTGATTGTGCTATAAAAGTGAAATAAAATATCCAGACCGATGTCATTTATGGAGAGGAAGAGTTGAGCATCGATTTGTCAGGTGAAGGATTAATAATCTCCTCTACCTGGTGCACCCTTTAGCATCATAATTCTCTGAGAAGAAGAAATGTGCTTACAAGCACCCCCAGCACATCACAGCACTGGTTTTCTACGTGAGTTTGTGTGTCCTGAGCTCAAGACGTCAGGGAGCAAACTCCTGCCAAGAAGTCCTGCATATCAGGAGGGTCTTTCCTCACTTCCTCCTGCATAATTGCTCTGCTCGACCTGCTGGGCTGTGCCCTGCCCTTGAGTCCTGCACAGGGGTGACCTCGGCATCCCTTGGGTGGGGTTGCAGGAGGGAGAACGGCAGCAGGATCCAGCTGCTGGTGAGCCTTTGCTGACTTGCAAAGGGAATGTGCTCCACTGATGTGTCTGCTGCACTGCGATCTGCTCTGGAGGAGGGTAATTGGATAATTTTTCTCTTTATCAGATTCTGGACACGGCTCCAGACAGTGGCAAAATGCTTTGTGCGTGTGGGTTGAATTTACAGGGAGGTTTGTCTGGATCTCGCTAGGTGGGTGCAGGCAGCACTCTGCTTGCCACAGATCACTCACAGACAGCCCTTCCGAGGGGGTGAGTTGCACAACAGTGTTTGTAGCTGCCTGTCAGAGTGGCTGGGTCTCTTCTTTGCTCCCTTGGGGGCTTTTGTCACAGTCCAAGTCAGGCTCCTGAGCCTCTGGCTCACTGGGCTCCTTCCTAATACTGACTGGGACAGTCAGTGGTGGTGTTTACTTACTAATTGATCCTTTGTGTAAAGAATCAGAATAATTTAGTTTGGAAAAGACCCTTAAGATCATCAAGTCTGTGCTGGCTTGGTACCTTGGCCCCTGGTATCTTGTGCATGGCCTGAATCCTGGTGGCTGTACCCACCTGTTGCTGGTGTTTGCAGGTACTGAAGAACCCAGGTCAGGGTTTCTCTTCATCTCCAAGCTTTTTTCCTTCTCCGGCTCTTTTTTTTTCTGGAGAAAAGGCAGCATTAATCTTCACAAGCAAGTTCTTTGCCACCTGCTCTCACACGGGGGAGTGTTGTCCTGTTCCCTGGACCAGGAACGAGCTGGCCTGGTCTGACCCTGACCTGCTGGGAAGGCAGTGGGCAACCCAGGTGGCTGCTGCTCTGATAGATGTGGTCTTCCACTGCAACACGTGGGCCAGGTTTGCTGTTACTCCTTGCTCACACAGCAAACAGACATGAAAAGGTGCTTTGGGCACTGAACGTTGTGTGCTTCTTTGATATTTCCTCTTGATAAAAAAGCAAAACCAAAAAAAACCCAAAACACTGGAAAGAGTTGCAGAAAATAATTAAGTATTACTCCAGTGGCAGAATCTGCGTATTTCCATTTACTTAAGTGAAGAAGAGTTAAAAGGGGATGAAATCACAGCCTGTAGGTATCTGGAGAAGATGGAGAGTGTTTTTAAGACACAAGGGTATCAAGATCTAATTAATAGAATACAAAGTAAGCTGTATTCTCAAACTGGAATTGAGATATTTGTTGCTGAGAGGTTACTGGAGTTAAGTGCATGAGCTCCTCAAGCTAGGGCTTTCTGAAGAGGCTGTTTTGTGTGACTCCAGGTCAAGGTTGGGATGTGGAGGCTGCTAGGTGAATTGCTGTGGCCTTTGTATACAGCCAGGAAGGCCAGATCAAGTTAAGTCCTCTCTGAATTTAAGTTCCTTTTATGTATTTAGCTCTGGCTGCAGACTTGTGTGGTCTTGAGCCAGGCTTTTGTCAGTCTCAGGTTCCTGTCCATCAAATGAGACATAAAACCCAGCCCATCTCCCTTTCCTTCTGACAGTGTAGCTGAAATTCCATCAGGAATTCCCTCAGGGCTTTGCCGGTACTGAGTGATGCCAGGGTAGTGAATCTTGTCTGTAAGTTGAGGTTCTCTTTGGTGAGTGATAAATGTATAGCAGTCGAACCAAGAATCGTGTATTTTCAAAAAAACAGCGAAAACAAAAGGCTGATGTCTCTTCAGATCAAAGTCAGGATTGTCAGAGTCATCATCATGTGGCTCCACATATCTTTTCACTATGTTTTATTACATTTCAGTATTTTTGTCACTACGTACTCAAAGTCTTGCCCATTGAAAGGGCTTTTACTGAAGGTGACAGTGTTTCTGTGTGGCTCCCCATCCTCTCTTCATCCCCCTCTCAGCCTTCACAGAACTCTTCCCTGTGCCTGGGGACATCCCCAGTGGCTGCATCACCTTCTGGAGAGGTGGCTGCTGGCGGTGGAGGGTGCTGCTGGAGTTTACACAGGCAGATGCACTGTCGGCATCAGGGCTGTGAAAAGCACAGTGGGATGTTCAGTGACCACGAGTGGCCGCATCTGTGGTTTTTCTCTGGCTCCAAGTGCTTGCAGGGCCCTGGAGCTGCACCCTCCAGCCTTGCTCAGGAATGACTCACAGGACAATATTCTTCCCTCCTGCAAGGCCCAGGACTTTTCCCCAGCTCTTCCCAGCCCTGGTTCTGCCTGGTGTGTGTGTGAGAGAGGCCCAAATCAGAACTCACCATGTTTTACAGGACTCTGCTTTGCTTCTGCAGGCTTTATCCAGCTGCTGCTATTTTATTTTATTTTATTTTATTTTATTTTATTTTATTTTATTTTATTTTATTTTATTTTATTTTATTTTATTTTATTTTTTTTGCAGTATCGATGGACGCAGCTTCATGGAACTACTGTAAGCTGCCTCTTAGCAATGACCTATTAGTGAAGCCAACAATAACAGCAGTGTCTAGACCAGCTGAACACAGCTAAATTATTCCTTTGTCCCTTCTTCATTTGCTTTCTCTCCTGACTCTTGAATTGTTTTGGGTGGTCCGTGTTGACCTTCGGGCTTTCTATTTCTCCATTTAAAATATTTTTTTCCTCTCTTTGAGCAGTGAACTTGCTGTACTAAGACTGAAAGTCCAGGTTCCTCTCTCCCTCACACAGGCTGGAACCAAGGCCACATAGCAGCGCCGGAAATGTGTCTCTGAAGGGCAGAACAATGTGTCATCTGCTGGCTTTTTGGTTTCACTCCCTCGTTGATTTTGCCAAGTAGCCAAATGCCCCAGATTCATACTGGTAGTGCCTGGGACTTGTGAGTCTTAACATCTTGCAGAACTGAAAACCTGATGAGAGAAGGAGGCATTCTGGTTTTGATATAAGATCCAGCCAAAATGGATGGGTGTATTTTAATAAAAATATGAGCCCTGTCTACTGGAGCTCCACTGGTCGTTGCTTCCTGGGAGTGCTCTTGGCTTTCTCCTCCTGTGTGTTCCTCTCTTCTGTGTGACTGGATATTTCCCCCACCCCCAAACCTCTGGGAAATTAGTATCTTTTGAAACACCTATTATTTTTGGTTGGAAGTGGTCCTTGGTTGGATGGGCTGGCAGTGTAATCAAACAAGCCTTGTCACAGGAAGCTGATTTAAAAAGCACAAAATTAAATGTGTTGGTGGAAAGTAGAGAAGAAAGAAATGAGTTTCCTACTAAGGGAAATAGCTGAAAATTGAGGATGGAAGAAGAGACATTGGGGACAGAGGAACAGTACTAAACACAATTTATTTTTATGTTTCATTTTTGCTGTCTCTGTAATCAGCTTTTCTCTGTCCTGATCTTCCATGGTAGAAATAATCCTGTTTACATGTCGTGTTGGAGATCAAGTGGGATTTGTTGTACAATTCGTCCTGTCAGCCCACAATACCTTAAATGAATTTGTACAAAACGATACCAGAGTGGAGCTGGGCCAGGAGGTTGTTCGGGAGCAGGAACCTGCTCACGTTGCACGAAGATTTCCAGGAGTCTCCCAAGTCCATCCGAGCTCCAAGGATACTTCATCGGTGTTGTGCAACTCGCAGCTGTTTTGTTCTGGAGCCATGGCAAAGCCTGAGGAGGTGTTTGCTGCCTTCTCACAAGGCTGAAGGATATTTGGGTCCTGCCAGGGCTGGATCAGGAGAACAGGATTTTTCCTGTCTCTTGGGCACGGGATTCCTGACAGTTGGCATTTTGTCCCTGGTAGAGCCATCCATCCTTCACCCTCTCCCGACTCAAACCAAGCCAAACAGAGAAGGAGCAGCCTGTGACGCCCCTTTTGCTGGAAAGGCTGGGGAGTGGCATTTGGATTTAATTATCCAGTTCGCTTCAGCGCTTGTTTGAATTTTGACTGCACTGGCTGAGCTGGCTGCGTATTTCCATGGAACAAAGTCCTCCACCCTTCTTGGGAGTCAGCTCGGAGACCCCGAGAGCGGTAATTAGGATGGGCAAGAGGTTCAGTCTGGAAAGCATCAGTCCTTGTGCAAAGCTGTCCCAGAGAGGGCTGGGAAGTGTCGGTTTTGCAACCGATGATGCAAACTGTGCTGCTGCTCAGAAGTTGCTTCAGAGCCTGGTGTGGGGGGTTTTGTTTTGAGCAGTTGCGGCTTTGGTCATTGCCTCTCTGAAACTGCAGTTCTCTTGGAGTAAAAACACACTGGTGAAAGCAGTTGAAAGATACTTAAGCACCTAGAAATAAGTTATCTCAAGGAGATACTGTATTCCTGCTTGTGCTTAAGTCATCTTTCACCCTCCAGCAGCAGAAAACAACCTTTCCTGCTTGTACAGGAAGAAGTTTTCTTATCTTATTTTATTGCAGTGATGTCATGGATGTGGATTTTAGTTTTTTGACAACAAACACTCATGTTTTGTAATTAAAAATCCTCAAAAGCTTTTCAGAATGCTCTTTTGGATTGGTTTTTTTAGTGTGTAGAGGAACGAAAATGCTGATTTGACAGTCAAATACAAGAAGTAGCTTCTCTTTCCTTCTTTTTTTTCTTCAGTAACTGATTCAGGATAGCTGTGGACAAGTTTTACGCCACTTATTCTAGGCCAATTGAGTTACTGGTTGGGTATTTCTGGAAATTGGCTGAATTTAAGCAGTTACTGAAAGTGAGTAGACTCTCCTTGCTTTGCTATGTTTGGAGAGATGCAAAAAGTCACTTCTGGCAGAGATTTTTAGCCTGACTTCTTATGAAATGCGACTTACGATGAACTGGGTTTGCAGCACCAGGAATTTTTAAACCTGTGTTTGGTGGGCTCGGAAGTCTCTTACAAAAGGTTTTGGCAGAATTGATGTGTAGCTAGAGGAGGAAGACAATGTGATATAAACCAGAGCACTGGTGGGTTAACTAGAGATTCCTCTCCTGGAAGATGCTGCCAGGCATGGCCAGGGGGGTTTGGAGGTGGGAGATGGCTGCAGAATTGGGTGGTTTTGCTACCAAAACCTGGCTCTGCCTCTGCCTGCTGGCCCCGTTGGCCCGTGACATTACAGATTGTGTTTTGTGTCAGGCAGTTCAGGAAACTTTTGTTGTCACTCGCTGGAAAAAAAGAAAGGGGTGAGGGGCACTGTAGAGATTAGAGCTTTGGTGGAAAATTCCTGGAGGGCGGCGTAAGGGGGTTTTGTTTTTCTGGGTTTGTTTTAGCTCGCCCCTCCCCCTGTTCCCTTCCCCCTCCACAATAAAGGGAAAAAGAAAAAAGCTTTTTTTACTTCTTTTTTTGTGTTGGGTATTTTCCTACTACGAAATCTGTGTGGAAAACTATGCTTGTCCCAGAGGCCCTTTAAAAAAAAAAACCCAAACAAAACAAACCAACAACAGCAAAAGAAAACCACTCCAAACCCAAACTGTGGGGACGTTCTTGATGTGTTTCCATTTTGTTGGGTTTTTTTTCCTCCCTGAACCAGAACTGAAAATTATCTTTTTCTTGAGTATTTTCCTGTGGCATTTCAGGCTGTGCTCCCTGCCGCCTCTCTGGAAAAACATACCTGTGCTTTTAGTAAATAGGGAAATGTGCAAGGCAAAAGGGATTACATTTTAATGTACTTTGGTATGAATTTTATTATTTTGTCGATTATATATTTAATATTGATATACAGATGCATGTTTAGGTATTAAATATGTATACACACATTGCCTACAGGAAAATGTAGGGTTTTTCTTAAGAGTTTGATGTAGGCATTGGAGCTCATGTCTGAGCTCTGAAATGTGAGACTGGATTTTAAACATTTTCCCCCAGTTTTTCCCCTTGTTTCTTTAATATACTCTGGGAGCACAGCATGCATGAGAAGTCTTTCTCACATATCTGAGTTTTTTTCATAGCTTCAATCCTGATAGAACTCAGCAGGAGGAGCAGAAAAAGAGGAGATGATGTTGTATCTGAGCACGAGGATCCAGAACATACACATCCCTGGGGAGAGATCCTCAGTATTTGGGTCCAGTCCTGCCTGATTCCATATGGTTTTTGTCATTTTTCACATATTTGTGGACTTTGAGTTAAATCTGCAGGCTGGCCTGGCGTAGGGGTGGTTCTGTCCCTGGAGACACTAATTTTTAGACAAGATTTGTAGCTGTATTTGTATTTTTTACAGTAATAGCTGCATGTGCCTAACATTTGCCTTGGCTGTATCACAGACATGGAGTGTGCAGTGGGTTCTCACACCCTCCTAACGAGTGTGCCCTGCTCTAGGTCTTGACAGGGTTTTTAGTTCTTGTGGTTGGTATTTTGCATTTAACCCTTTATAGCTGCTTTAAGAGGCCACAACCACAGATGCCAAAGCGTTGAAAAGGAGGAGATTGGTTTCAGGTCCAATGAGTCCCTCAAAGTTCTCCTGTTACTGCAGAAATCAGAAATCCCAGGAGAGGTCTCAGTGTCTTCTATCCAGCATTGCTGAGTTTCTCTCTTTTCATGGATTCCTTGCCCTCTCCCCTGGATTCTCGCTGCCTCTGGTTTTCAAAGTCAGTTGTGGATCTTGAGCACCTTTAATAAAGAGGGAGGAAAGACAGGGACACCTTTCACTAGCCCAGGATACTCCTAACCATGTCCAGCCTGGCCTTGGACACTTCCAGGGATGGGGCAGCCGCAGCTTCTCTGGGCAACCTGTGCCAGGGCCTCACCACCCTCACAGAGAAAAATTTCTTCTCAATATCCAATGATGTAAACCATTCCTCTTTCAATTTAATGGCATTGCCTTGTGCCCTATCACTGCATGCCCTTATCGAGAGTCCCTCTCCAGCTGTCTTGCTGGCCCTTTCAGGTGGGGACAATGAGCTCTCATTATCTGTTTCACCTGTGATGAAGGAAGCTGTGTTTTAAAGACAGAATGGGCTGGGAGAGGCTGTGGTGTGGTCTTGGAATGCCTCTCATAATGTGGAGGTTTGATATTGTTTCTTTTGATCCATTTGTGTTGAGATTTTGTATTTGCGGTGCTGTATTTTCACTTTCCCCATCCGAGGGCGGGGCTGTCTTCCACACTTCAGCTGTCTTCTTTTTTTGCAGATGAAGAAGAAGCTCTGAACTCTATTATGAAGGATTTGGCAGCGTTGGGCAAGTGTGGGGGGCTGCTGGACAACAACAGGAATAAAAACAGTGTCCACTCCAACAAACAGGTAAGGCATTGCTTCTTCAGTCCACTCCAAACTCCAGCAGACCAGAGGTGGGCATGGTGCTTGCCATGCTGGCAGAGCAGAGTTGAAATGTTAGAGCTGAAGTTACCAAGTGCTCAGCACATCAGAAATACCATAATTTTACCAAGTTATGAGCTTTATGGCCTCTTTTTGAAGAGCTGAAAGGAAGTTACAGGCATCCCTATATCACAGAGGAGCAGAGAAAAGTAATGCCCCAAATTATTCACAAATATAACAACTGAGCCTGAAACTGGGTTTAAATCTCGATTTCCACCTCAAGGCACTTCTAACTGTTGTTTAGCTGTGAAAGTAGCAGAATTTGTTTCAGGCTGTGCAGCTTTAGGACTTGGATAAGTCAATTGTTTTCTATTGACAGCATTAATGAAATACAATATTTGTTATGTGTGCATTTTACTTCAGATATTTGAAAGACAGACTGCCAGTTCTGAGTTGTAGACACCCAGGCTCTTTGGGGAGGAATAATGTCATTCTTGTATAAAGTGTTTAATTATGAATTACCGCTGTTTATCTTTATGCTCCTAAACCCAAATGTTTTGGCCCTGTTGCGCATTCAGAGTTGTCTTGGTGAGCAAAAAACGTTGTCCCTTGAGCAATGTCAGAAATTATTTGCTGACATTGATACAATAGCTGAAGTGGATTTAATAGTCTGCTTGTGTATGGAATAAATATTAGGCAAACGTGAAAGTTGTGAAGAAAGAATTCAGTTGTCAAAATAGCAAGAAAAAAAGGGAGAAAAAGTTTAGGACAACTGGGAAGCTGCTGGAGAAGCATGGCAGCAAATCCACTTGGAATTCCACCTCTAGTGCCATGATTTAGAGTGAGCTTGCAGTCAACTCCGCAACTGCTGGATGCCTAGCAAGGGAGAAAACAAATTGTCGTTTACTGTCGTCACGCTTTTTTTTAATGGCACTTGTGCTACAAACAAAGGAGTCTGGGTGCAGAGAGGAAAAATCCCTTCCCAAATCCCTCAGGACTTCCCAGCCGCATGCAGACGAAAACACGTGCGCACGTCTCGTTTCAAAGCCTGTCCTGGCGGTAGCAGCTGGCCAAGTTGAATCACTGGGTTTGTGTTCAGCTCATGCTGAAATAAGTCCAAGATGTTTACAGAACTGACCAGGGAAGCTCGGGGCTGGCTCCCTGCAGCTGCAGGCGAAGCAGAAAACCCAGCGTGGCTTTGGATGGTTCCAAGGGCAGCATCTTGTGCACGGTGATGGGTGGGGGCCGTGCCGAGCCAGCTCGGGTTGCTTTCAGGGTAGCAAAGCTTTTCAGACTTCTCTTAAATAACACATTTGTTTTGCGCAACAGGGGAAAATCCCTGCTGTCGTTTTTGAGGCCTGGGCTGTGAATACAGCACGTACACAGTTAACCAGATAATTAGTCAAAAATAAGGAAAATGGTGGTTTTCGTTGACTGAATTCTTATTTGCATAAAGTTGGTATCTTGCAATCGAGTCCATACCCACATCCCATCCACTCTGCATCTTCATTTATAAATCACCAAGGAAGTTATGCTGTGCTCTGATATCAGCTTTGGAGTAGTTGGCTGCCAATTTTATTATAGCCGCAATCAAGCTTTCCTTCTTATTACAGCACTGATGCTTGGAGAAACACTTCTTCCTTTAGTTTTTTCTTTTTATTTATCCGTAAGTGGAGCAGCCGTAGCTGTGTGCTCAGGGTTGCTCAGAGCTCTCTGATGGAGGGGATGTGGATGGTCAGGGTCCCACTCTGCTCACATCCAGAGCTGAGGGTTCAGACCAGCAGGCCCCAGGAGATGAAGGGCATTGGAGGATGTTGAATTGTTGCCTCACTAAATTGGACTAGCTGGAACACGTCTGGCTCGCAGGACGGCGGGAGGCGAGTTTGGGAGGTGGGACAGAGACAAAGGAGGTGGAATTTGGTGGAACCAAGTGGGGACTTGCTTCATGTTTGTAGCTCAGTTTAATCAGCTTGTTTGGGTCACTTTTAGGAGTTTTTTCTCCCTGTTTTTTAGGACAGAAATTGACATGGGTGAGAGATTGCTTTGGAAATGCTTTCATCGTGCCGGTGATTTGTTGTTCTTTTGGTACTTGGTTTTCCCTTTTTACTTTTTCCTGTGATTAGGTTGGCCAGTTGGGCTGAAGGATGCCCTGCACAGTTTTCCTTCTTGGAGAGGAAGTGAGGCACCAGGGGCATTTTGGTGATAAAACATCCTCTTGGTCATCTCATTGTTGGTGCCTCTCATGAGGCCCTGCAGCAACGTGCTCACATTGAACTACTTGGGTTTAAGAGTTCAGTTAGTAGATTAATAAAATAATATTTATTTTTCTGTGGAAAAATGTTTTTTTGGAGGCATGGGAATCCTTTAGTCAGTGTTCCAAATTTCCGCTGGAAGACACAGTTCACAACAAGAATGTGTTGGCTAACTAGCCAGTTCTCTGTGGCTTGCAGCCGTTTTTTGGTACACAGTGAAACACAACTGAAGTGCTATCTCATTCCTGTCTCCTGGAGGGCTTCCTTAGTGCTCTCTTGACACAAGTTGAAATTTGAATCCTGCCAGATTGTATTCCTGGTAGGCCCGGGCCACACAAGAAAACAGCCTGTTGTGGCGTGTGCTCCAAAATACTTCTTTCTGAAAATATCAATAGTTTTGCTTCAGATCATCTTCAGAAATGAACATCCTGTGGCAAATTTCATAAAAATCTTTATTTTCTTAGTTTTTTTCCCTCACGAATGAGTTTAGGGCAAAGGCTGCATTTCTGGATGCGCAATGCCTCGTGGCAGAACAAGCTGGAAATGAGAACAGCGCGGTGTGGATGATTTTCCTCCCTTGAATTGCCCAGGCAGCTGGCAGCAGATGTGATGGCTGAGCTGGAATCTCCTGAGTCCTGGTCAGCTGTGGCAGCCACTACATTGTCCTGCCTCTCTGCCTTGTGGGAATTACAGGGACAGACACGGACACTCTTTTCCTTCCTCATGTGAGTTAAAGTGGAGCCATTCTTTCGGAACAGAGGGATCATTCTGATATTATTCCTAGAGCAACTTCTGCAGTGGTATTCCTCTGTTACTCCTTTAATCTCTCTGTTATTCCTTGTGCATCCTCTGGCATGGCTGGAAGGAGTCCTTTCAGGCTATCTCTTGGACTGAACAAGGAGTTTGTTCATAGAAATGTTTCTGAAGAGGGGATGGAGGAAACAGAAAAATGAAGATCTGTGTTGTGATCATTAAGGAAGAAGAAGGGAAACCCCGAATAATTAGGAAATCCTAAACAAAAGGATGGAGGGAGAAAAGAGCAATTAAATTAGCATTTATTTTGTATCTATTTGTGTGCACATCCATTCATTTCTATAAATAGCTCTTGGCAACTGGCAGTATGAAGCTGCTTGTCAGTGGGCCTCTGTCACGGCCGATGACAGCCAGCAGTTCCTCTGCCACCTTAATCATGGTGGCAAGTCCTCCCACGGCAATTAAATATTTTTAGGAAATGTTTCTCCATGTACATCAGATGTCAGACTGTCCTAAAAGTTGTTCTTTTAGTAAATTACCTCTGGACTCTCTTCTCTTTGGCAAGCTGGGTGCAAGACAAGGCTTGCTCATAACTCCGGTAAAATACGGCTCGTTTTGTAGGGCTCTCTGTGGTTCTTTGAGCAGCCTGAAAAAAGGAGTCTGGCTTTATCAGCTCTGTTTTACATTTGGAGGATATGATGTGGATGGGAAAGGATGGGAGTCTCTGTGAGGGGCTCTGCAGGGATTTCACTCCTGGGGATCAGAAACAAGGGAGGAAGGAGGAGCAGCACTGACTGGGAGAGCCTTGGCTGGAGATGGCAAAGGCAGTGGAGTCCCAGGGATTTACGAGGCTTTCCCATGTCTGCGTGTGGAGCTGACTTGGGTGTGAAGAGGGTGATACCAGTGAGAAATCCAGCTGGAAAAAGCTATTCTCTGCCAGGTGGGTAGTTTTAGATAAATGTTTTGAGGCCTGTGATTTCTGCTGCAGTCTGAAACAGAAATGTCTGTAGCAGGCAGCAGCGACCCTTCTAGACATCACCTTTGCACTTTCCTCTGAGCTGCTCAGGTGCTGGACTTGCTTCCAGAGGAAAAGAAGCTGCAAGGACTCGGGGGGACTGGGATGTATTGCGCTTTCCACCCCTGAAATGAGAAGGGGGCAACGCCAGACAAACTCCTTTCTGTCTGATTGCTGAATAACCCGGCGTGCGTGGGGGTTCTGCGCGGATAATTCCCAATGACGTGGATTAGTCATCTCCTCTTGCGGTCTGGGGCCGCGCTCCAGCTGTCTGGCGTGTAGGGAACGTCCCGCTGCTGAGGGCAGGGGTGAGCACAGGGCTGATGCAAACGACCTGCACCTTGGGGAAGTGTAGGAGTCCCCTCGGCCTGGCCCTGTGGTGCTGATTCCTCTCAGCCAGAGCCAGGAGTTGAGGAGGAATCCCACCGCTTTGTGGCTTTGTACAAAGGGAGTAACTCGAGCGCTAATGCCTGTGTGGCTCCGCGGGGTTTTCTCGTTGTTGCCTAATCCAGCGAGTAGAAAATGAGAGGAGTGAAAACAATCCCTCTGATTGCCCTGTGGCATGCAAAAGTGGGTCTATTTCATTGCCCCTGTGTTACCCAGGGTGGGGAAACTGAGGCAAAGTAAATGCCCGGGGTCTCGTGGGTGGATATGAGGAAGGCTGGAATGAGCCCTGCTTGGAGCAGCACCAAAGGGAATAGAAGGCCCCTTGTGATGATTTTTCCTGCCTTTCTTGACCACAGAAGGGTTAATGCTGAAGTCAGAGGCTTTGTCCCAGTTGGGTTGTGAGGCATCTGTGGATTTGGGTGGAAGAAGTGCTCTAATGGCCCCATCCTGCCTCAGCATGGGCAAAGCTGTCCTCTGGTTAGGTTTGACAGGAGCAGATTTAAAGCAGCCCACAGAGTTGGGGTCTGGACAGAACAGTGTTTCTGATGGCAGCCGAGTTTAGGAGGAGGAGAGGACGTGACAGGGGGAATCTCTGAATTTGTGCTAGTCTGGGATTTTGCAGAGTGGCAGTTTTAGTTGTTTCAGCGACACAGACAGGCATGGAGGTGTAGGGCTGGCTCCTCTGCTGGCTCCCTGCCTGCCCCTGCCATTAGACAGCCTTCTCCACAGGCTCAGCTTAGACCTGTACCCCAATTTGAGCAACCCCCTGGCTGTTCAGCAGAGAGGGTGCTCAGCACCTTCTGCTCCTCCAGAGCCACTTCCATTTTAGGACTAGCTGCTTGTTTTCCTGCTCTCCATGTGTGCTTTTATTACAAACAGCAGTCAGATCTTCAGGGATCTCTGTATAAGATCATGATTCACCTCATTTGGAAACACTTTTTCCATTTTTTTCCAACGTTTTCCTTAATCTAAACCAGCACACAGGGCTGTTGCTCCAGCTCTGAGGGCCAAGCTTGGCCAAGCCCGCTGGGGTGCGTGGTCCCCAGCCAAGAGGCAAAAGCAGTTGCCCCTTTTCCCCCCAAATTCCCATCTGAATTGCCTCTCTGAAGCTTGGCAATTGTGGTCTTTCCTCTGTGAAATCAGAATTTTTGAGGAAGGAGCTAAAAATACCTCCTGGAAAGAAAGCCTGGAAAGATGGTGATGGGTTTGTGGCCGCGGCAGTGGCTTTGCTTTTTCCTTTCGGAGGAATATGGCAAGAAAGAGTAAAATACCATTTGTTTGCAAGGCTGGAGGAAATGCCGGTACAAGTATTTTGGAGAAGAAATTATTGTAGAAACGAAGGGAATGACTGTGGTATTTCCTGTCGGGGCTGTTGCTGGTTTTGTTTGTGTCGCAGCAGGGTCTGCAGGCGCCAGCCGGGCCGTGGGCTCCTCCGCGCCCCGCGTCGTACGGAAACGCGCACGGAGAGGGAGAGCTGCTCAGCACATACAGCCCCGGAGGCCAAACACCTACCTTCTGTGCTTCTCTCCACCACGGTTCTGCTTCAGAGAGTGAATCACAGAATGGTTTGGGTTGGGAGGGCTTTGGAAGTCCAGCCTGTCTGCTGTGGGCAGGGAGAGCTGTCGCTAGATCAGGTTGCTCAACCCAACCCGGCCTTGAACGCTTCCAGGGATGGGGCATCCACAGCTTTTCTGGACAGCCTATTCCAGTGTCTCATCAACCCAAAGGCAGAAAATTTCTTCCTTGTATCCAACCTCAATCTAGCCTCTTGCTGTTGAAAACTGTTGCCCTCATCCAGTCGCTACAGGACCTTGTAAAAAGTCTCTCTTCTTATGAAGCCCCCTTTACATATTGAAATGCTGCAGTAAGGTCTCCATGGAGCCTTCTCCTCCCCATACTGGGCTTTCTCTTCATGCCCTTAGCCAAAGCCCCTCCTGCCTCTGTGCCTCAGTTTCCCTTGCTTGCTCCATTACCTGCCTGAGCTTTCACAGTGCTGATGAAAATGTTGTGTAAATGCTCTGCCAGAGCTCGGGGTTTAAGGCTGTCTGTGACTGTCCTTACCCCTCTCCTGCACTGTATTTAACATAAACCTTTGGATGTCTCAGCTTGTTCTCCTACACCCACTTAGGACCTCTTGATTGAAGGAGAGCAGGGCTGCCCTTGACCTCCTGTGACACCTGACAGTCAATAGGACAACCTGGATTGTGCAAGGGGGAGTCACATTCCTCACAAAATTGCAGAAGTGAGTAGGAGCCAGCAGCCTCCACCACCCACACCTCTTCCACCTCAACATTTGCACGCTGTGTCGGGTTCCTGATGGAGAAGGTGCTGGTCCTGCATTCTGATTGTTCATTTGAGATGCTGGGTGCTCGTATGAGGTTCTGCTCCAGCAGTTGGCAGTGCCCCAGGCTCCCTGTGTAATCTTAAAGCAGTTGCTCCAAACCAGACTTCCATGGGTGTAAAAAATCACAGCCTGCTCCAGCATTTAGGAAGTGCTTTGCATCCCCTGAGATTTCCTAGTACTTTGGGCACTGCCCATTTTTTTTTTTCCTTTAGAAAAGCAAAAAGGTATTTGTTGCTGATAGCAGTGATGAATTCAGCTTGAGCTGTGGGTCAAAAACATGAGTAAGCCAAGGGAAGCCTGAAAAATTAAACTGTAATCAACTTCTCAGACTGATAAATATGAATTTATCCCTCTTCCAAATGCTTGCGAGCTAAAGGTCTTGGTTTCTTTGAGGGAGGCAAGAGGTCAGTGTGTTTTATATTAAAGAAAAATGTTATCTAATTAAGAAATGAAGTGGGTTTTCATTTCCCTGTTGCAGCCAGTGTGTTTGCAGCTCTGCTCAGAAGCAGAGCAGTGTGGGGCAGCTGGCGTCCTTCTGCTGGCGTCGGGCCACGGCACATCAGCCTTGTTGTTGATGTAGAAGAAAAGGATGCAGCAGGGTCGTGGCTCATTTTTTTTCATTTTCTTCTCTCTCTGGAGCTTTAGACGAGTGTTCTGACATTTTCCAGCCACAAGCTGTTTTTCAAAACTTGTTTGTCTGTGAAATCTGTGCTGCTCAGCACAACCAGGCAGCGTGTGCTACGTCCCAGCTCGGTGCAATGTTTGGGGCTGTGATGAAAGTGAAACCTGTGTTTTGAAAGGTTTCCTGCAGTGAGGCCAGAGCTGTGTGAGCTCTTCCCCTTCCACGTCCTGCTCCTTTGTAAGGAGAAACCTCGAAAGTTCCTTGCCCTGATTTTTTTTTTCTCTCTCTTTCTTTAGAGAAGGGTTTTGTGGTGTTACAGTGAACCCACACTGGCCAATTTATTGCCAGCATCCAGGAGGGATGAACCAGCCAGGCCTGCTCAGAGAGGCACGTGCAAATAAAAATTGGCATAAAAAAGCCTGTATCTTTTCTTTTCCAGCACAAGGTGGCAATCCCACCTGTATTTGCCTGTCTCTCCAGAATGGTTTGAACCTTCAGCACTAGGTTGGTTATGGTCATCTCTTCTCCTTTTGAATTTTAGACTGGTTTAGAATTAATCTGGTATTTTTGCAAGTTGGGCCTGGTTCTGGGAATGAACCTGGAGACCGTCCAGACTTTGTGGGTCTGGAGAACTGGCTGTAGCTACCAGGGTGATGTAAGTGCCTGTTTAGCACAGGCCTGTATCGCTGCTGGAGTGCCCCGTTTGGTGACTGTCCCAGCACTGGTTCTTCCCAGCCCTCCCGGAAACACAGAAAATGCCATGAGCAGAGATAACGAGGATGCGTTTCTGGTGATCCGACGTGTTTACCCTGAATCTGTTTAAGCTTTTCAACAGAATCGCCTCCAGCCTTGACTTCCTGAATTTTGGTGGGTGTTTGCAGAACTCGAGGAGCTGTCAGTTTAAAAATAAACCGGAGGGCGCCTGTCCAGCTCGTTTTCCCTGTTCGAAACAAAGCTGTTTCGCTGCAGCTCTGCTTTCCCTCTGAGAGGATGGAAAGTGTGCCTTCACATGCTGGCAGCCCAGGCCCAGAGATAAGTCCTGTGCTCAGGAAGGGCTGTCACCCACCCAGCTGGGAGTTATCCCTGCGAGACGCCGGCGGCGCGGGACCGAGCCCTCCCCGGGGTTACACCTCGCAGGGAGGTGGCCTGCACTTCTGTCTTCATGGGAAGAGAGCTGTTTGAGGAGGCTTGTGGGCACTGAGGGGGGTAAAATGCTGGTTAAGTGGGGTGACTAGACTTGGTTTGGGAAGTAAAGAGGGTTTTGATCTGTGCTGGAGACCATCGGAAAGTCCTGGAATGATCCAAGGGATGCTAGAGGGATGCTTGGCTCAGACTTGGTCTGAGAAGCTGAAGGAATGAAAAGGCTCCTTGTGGTCTAGATTGCTGCTAAATATGCACAAATAGAGGATGGGAGAAGTGGTTTTTACTGGTCCCTGCACAGCTGTGGGCCCCGTGTTGCCTGTGACTCCACTGGCTCTTCTTTGGGCAAATTTTGTGGTTTCTCTTGAGGTGAGCAGTGGGTCAGTTCAGGGTGGACATTTGCTGTGTATTGTGTGTGGGGCCTGATACATTTTGCATTTTGTAGCTGCTAACAAAATAGCAAACAGCCCTTCAACCATCTGGTTTTAAAGCACTGCTAGCTTTAAAATCTTAGATTATTTCCACTTCCTTTAGAGAATGTTTGCTTTTACTTCTTAATTCTTTGCCCCAAATATTCCTGTGTTCCAGTAAACATCCTCTGAGCTTTGTTTTTTGGGTTTCCAGCAGAAAAGTTATGGGGTGAAACCATGGGAAGCGCTGAAGGTGGACAGGCATCAGACACTTAACATGTTGGCCTCTTTGATAATAGTGTCTTGCTCTCAAGTGAGTTCAGGATTATTTTCCACTTTTTGAATGTGTTTTATTGAAATTAACAGTTGTATGGGCGAGTGTCGTGTTTACAGAAGAACTTATTTTTTGACAAGCACATTCCTCAGCAATGTGGAGTGTCCCCAAAGTCTGTGAGTCCACCAGACAGCTTGGCCTAAATAAACCAGATGCCTTATGGAGTTAGGAGAGTCTCCCTGAGAACTCCTGTCAGCTTTGGATCTATGAGTCAATCCAGGATGTGCTTTGGGACCTCACCGTTCTCTGCTTTTTCTTTCAGCAGCGAAATGTCAGGATCAAGTTTGAATATGAAGGAGAGAAAAGGTAGGTACCCAATCCAGTCCCCCAAGAATACAGGAACAAATTACCTTTTCCACCCAACACCGTCCTGCTGACTTCAGCCAGCTGCAGATGAGCTCACAGCAGGATTCATTCCCCTAAAATCAGCTACACTTTTATAGGCAAGAGCCCTGCCTCGTCATCCCATTTGCCACAAGAAGCTCCTGGGATTTGCACGCAGGCAGAATGGTTCCAAGCTGGAAGTCATTAAATGCCTCTTTTACCAGGGACATTGGGTGCACGCTTGGATCCTTTTCTCTTGCTAATTCTTGAGCCCTGCGGAACCACAGTGGAGCTGGAACTCTACAGAAATGTGTCCTTTGATTAGCAGTCCATGACACTTACTTAAGATAACCAGATTTTGGGCATGGGTCCCATAAAAATAGGGCTGGGAGTTAAAGCTCGTCCGCCCTTCCCTGCTTGACATTTTCATGGAATCACTTCTGCTTGGTGCTCGGTGACTGTGACAAGGCAGGACACAGGCTGATGGTCCAAGGCGCATGTTAAAGCCAAAGAAAATTTAAATAATGTTATTTTAGGGTTAGACTGTACCGAGTGTAAATACCTATAGAGGTGCTGCATATGATGGTACAGGAGAGTCACAGGATGCCAAACTGCATCGTCCCCACTTCCAGCCCTCCTCCCTGTTCAGAGCCTCTTGCTGAAAATAGAGATGATAAATCACTGGTCATTGCCTGATCTGGGTTTTCTCCAGTGAAGGGCTGCTGGACTTTATTTTCTTCCACCTGTACCTCACATTAGAGGGAGGAGCAGAGGAGCTGCACAGAGATTTTTGGTAGATATTTTGGCAGGTTAGTCAAGTCCCCTCTTGGGCACAGCAGAGGAGCACGATTTCCATGAGTGTAAAAGCAAGGAGCAGACTTTATGCTTTGTGATGGAATACAGGTCCTTTCTTCTGCACTGTCAGTCAAATCCTAAATTCCAGCATGCTTCTACTAAACTGAGACTGTTGTATTTGTTTGTGTACACAGGATTATCCAGTTTCCAAGGCCAGTCAGATTCAAGGAAGTGGTGCAGAAGGTCACGGATGCTTTTGGACAGACGATGGACTTGGTCTGTGTGAACAATGAGGTACTTTTCTCCTTACTGCTGAGGGGCAGCTTTGGAGTGCCTGGTGCCAGCTCCAGAATTGAGCAGTGGTTTGCTCTGAAGGCCCTGATTTTGTGTTTTACTTGGATGCGAAGAAAAAAACCATGATTTTGTGGTTCCCAGCTAGTGAGTGCACAAGAACTGTTGTCTGGACGCAGCTCAGATGGATTCTCAGACTCTAAGCCAGGCTTTTCCTCTCTCAGAATTATTTCAAGTAAGGCCTGTTGCTAAAGAACATTGTCTTTCCCCCAGAACAAAAGATCCCCCTCGCTCAATCAGGGATATGAAGTCTTCCCACCTCGGGGGCAGTTTCAGGAGCGTGAAGCGCAGAGCAGGAGGGACAGTGCTGCTCACACAGTGTTCTTTTCTCCAGCACTGACTTTGTCTCACCCAAACCCCCAGCACGATGTGCACATTCTTGTGGCTGGGTCTGCAGTGAAATGTGCATCACCGAACGTTCCTCCAGCAGCTCCTGTGGCCACATAAAAGCAGCCAAGAAACCCTTCCTCTGCAATCCTTGCATTTTAGGGCTTGAAGATCTTTCTCCTCCATCATTCATCACATAGGCCTCTGTGTTTTTCCCACTTTCTCTGTGAGCCCAGCACTGTGTGTGAAAGGAGGGTCCTGCTGAGCAGAAGCCAAGGACCTTCTGTTAGCAGAAGGGGGAAATCCTTGGCATCTGTTTCGGTGTGCTCAGTGTTTTCTGGTGAGGCATTTGGAGCCACTGGACTCTCAGGGTGGGTTTGGTTTTGGGAAGGAGGAGAGGGCCAAATGGCGAAGAGGTGGGCTTTTAAATGCAGATCCTTTTGGATCTGTCATCAGCTGGCTTGTTCAAGTATTAATTGCAGATGACCTGCAGCCTTTAATCAATGGAGAGAGAGGTCCTGAAGAGAGCTTTGTTCTTTTTTTTCCCCCATTTATTTTTTTCTCCCTTCTGTTTCGATAGAGATTTGCTCCACAAAGAAAGTTCCTATTCTTTTACAATGGGTACCTCATGATACCAAAGTGTCCACTGGGTTTTGACTTTGAATTCAGTCAGGTTTCTAATCTTGGGCATTCTTTGACAGCCCTCCCGGGAAAAGCCTGCCATTGAATTCTCCAGGAATGACTCATTTCATTCCAGGTTTCTTCCCACTGGAAGAGGATTTCTTTCCAACAACAGCAAACAGAAGCTTAAATAATGCGTTTTATCCCATGTTAGAGACTGTCTTTCTGGGCATGTGCACAGCACATAGCAGGGCCTTGAGCAGGCCTTTGGGTACTCCTGATTTCTTAAGGCTGGGGATGACTTTCACTGCTTTGTTTTCCTATACATAGAAATTCCACCTCGTGAGAACCCACAGCTTTGGGAAGATGTCTGAGAAGTAGTCATTCAGGGTTGTTGTGGCAACACTATAAACAGACAAGAGGGATCTTTGGGGACATAGCCTATGTGTCCACATGGTGACACTCAGCGTCTGACTTGTGGGGTCAGGGTTTTGGATGTCATGACTGCAAGTCTCAGAGGGAACGTGACCAGAGACTCATTGCAGTTAAATATTTCACTCTGTCCTTATGCTCTAAGGGAGCAGTAGTTCTTTGCTGCCATCAGACATCTCTCTTGCGGTGGCACCTTGGTAGATTAAATTTACACCGAGGTCAGCAGGCCCCTGCAAAGTCTCACCGAGTGGCAGTCCCTGTCCTGGTGGAGGAGGAGGTGTCCTGAAGCCAGGATCAGAGAGACGAGCATGCCAGCTGGGTGGAGCAGGGGCACGCATGAATCACATCCTGGTGGGCCCACGGAATCAGCAGGCTGGGGCTGGTGTAGATAAGAGCAGGGCCTGGCCATGGGTGTCCCCCATGGGGCACGTCTGTGTTAGTTCTAGGCTGGGCTCATCTTTCTGAGGAGTGGGACAGCAAAGCCTGGCCTGGCAAGGGGCAGCACAGACACCAGCTTGTGATGTGACCTTGGGCAGAAGGTCACTGAACCTCGATGTGCCACCACGTCTCTTCTGACCTCCCGTTGTCTCCTCCAAGGCTGCCCCTCAGCATCATTCTGGGAGCTTGGGGAGTGTTAAAGCCTGGGGAAATGGTAGAGGCAGCATTATGGGGGGGAGGGAGGAGATAAAAGCGTATTTAACAAACATTTGTCGAGAATTGTTGATGCCAGTTGGTCTTGCATTGGGCAGGAAGATGAACTAATTGACCTCTCAGATTTTTCCCCAACCCTGTTTCCTACAATTCTTTGGCTTTCTGCAGTGTCTTACGGAGTGAGGTCTGGCAGTGCTGCTGTAGTTGGTGAAACCTCACTCTTTGCTCTCACTTACTCGACCTGCAGTGGAACAACCATCAAGCCCCTCACTAAAACATCAGGCTCCAGGGGAGGATACTATTTAAAAGCAAGAAAAAAAAATTGATAAGCTCTATTTAGTGCAATTTCTGTGTAGGTAAACTTTGCTGTTAATCACAGCTACTCAGTCTTTAGATCAAATAAACCCAGTTACTGGAAATCCATCCTGGCAATTACTTCCGTAGTTCTGCATGAGTCTGTATTGAGTTTCATGCCTAGCAGATACCTGTTCCTGATATCCATATGTGCCACAGTCTGGAAGCCAAATGGAGCAGAATTTTCTTGCCAGATGTGGGTAATAGGTGAAGCTAAATACTGGCTCCAGTCCCTTTTACAAGAGGGCAATTTCTCCCTGATGTTTTTGGCTCCTCTGAAGGAGGCACACAAACACATTCGTGTTGTGATCTTGGAGGGAGATGGAGTGACCTACAGAACGTTCTGTTCGGAGCAGCAGCTGGGGGATTGCTCTGAGCACTTGTGAGGAGCTTAGTGAAGGGCTGGGTGAGCAGTGGGGCTGTGCTTAGGGTTCAGAGTCAAGTTCTGCTTGGTGCTGAAACCAGGGAGAGCAGCTCTCCACCATTCTCAGTTCTGTCTGGGTGAGTGTAGAGGAGGGGCCTTGTCTGCTTGAGGCAGAGCCTTGCTGTGGAGCCTTTGTGAACTTCAATAGGGGTCCCCAAGGGAATCTCTCCAGCTCTGCTGCTTAAGGGAGCAGGCTGAGCACTGCATTTGGGAGACATATTAAATGCCATATTTGTCTGATATTTGCAGGGAACACAGGTTGTTCATTCAAATATGAGAGGAAATCACAGGATCACAGAATGGGTCAAGTTGGAAGGTACCACAGTGTACAGAAAGTACTACAGTCCAACCTCCCTTAAGTAGGGTCAAGAAGAGAAGCACATGGCACAGGATGGTGTCCAAATGGTTCTGGAATATCCCCAGTGAGGGAGACTCCACACCCTCTCTGGGCAATCTGTTCAGGGCTCGGGCACTGCCCAGGAAGAAGTTCTTCCTCATGTTCAGGTGGAATTTCCTGGGCATCAGTTCCTGCCTGTTCCTCTGGTGCCATTGCTGGGCCTCACAGAGCGGAGCCTGGTCCCTGCTCTGAGCCCTCCCTGCAGACAGGGACAGACATTGGTGAGATCCTCTCTCAGCATCTCCTCTTGAGCCTGAACAGCTCTTTCAGCTTTTCCTCATCAGAGAGATGATACCATCCCTTAATCTTCCTTGTAGCCTCTGCTGGATCTGCTCCAGGAGCTCCCTGTCTCTCTTGTGCTGAGGATCCAGAGCTGGGCCCAGCACTCCAGATGTGCCTCACAGGGCTGAGCAGAGGGGTGGGATCCCCTCCCTGACCTGCTGGGAATGCTCTTCCCAATGCCAGGATATCACCGGCCTTATGGCCAAGAGCACACAGTCTGGGGTGTATTTGCCTATGGGCCGACAGCCAAACCCTTGGAACACCCTGGGATCAAAAAGGTTGTCCCAGTCGGCTTGTGAGTGTCCCCTTGTGTGGCAGCTGCTCTGAGGTGGGTTTGCTGTGGCTGGTGGCAGGAGCCCTGATCACCCCGAGGGCTGAGCCACTTTTCAGGAGTTCTGGGAAGCTGTGGCTCCCGGTAAGACCAGTGAGAGCCTGCTGGGAGCTGTGGCTGCTCTGTCCCTTTGGTCAGTGCAGTTACAGTGTACTTTGGCACAGGCATGAGAATAACATGTGCTGTGTTGGCCGGATTCAGTGCCCGAGGCAACCTGCAGAGGCCGAGGCCTGTTTGGTATGAGATTAGGCAGAATATCCCGGAATGGGGGGCAAGAAGTTGTGCTTTTATTCTTAGCCCAGGGCAGCAGAAGGCCGCAGAGCTCCTCTGAAGTGCAGCTGTGTCGGGCGTTGGAGGCTTTGCAGGCTGTCTGCAGGACATGGTACACCACACCACGAGGTTGGGAGGGTCAAATTCCCCGTGGAGGTACGAGGGCAATAGTCTGCCATTTCCCAGGAAAACGTCAGGACTTTCTGCTGCCTGACAGACACGGCACTGTGTAGTCCTCTGTTCTTATAAAGAGAAGAAGCTGAATTTGTTCTGCTGGGAGTAAAAGAAGTGGTTCTTGGAAGGAGAGCAATGTACACCTTTCACATCAAAAGGGAAAAGACTTTTGTTTGTGTGATGTTCCCTGGTTTCACCTGAGGCCAGACACTAGGGAGCTGTGTCGGTGTGCAGGAGCACAGGCTGCAACACTAGGGAAGGGGACTAAGCATCTGCCAGAGTAAATCCTTGGGTGCAACTCACTGGTGTCTCCGAGCACCACTGCATGACCATCAACCCAGGAAGAACATGTGGGGTTCTTTTGGGGCTGGGTAGCAGCAGGTCCTGCCTGCAGAATCAGAGCAGCCCCAGAGTAGCAGGCAGCAAGCCCAAGGTTTCATCCCAGCCCTCTCCTTTTCCCACTAGCTGGATTGCTGGTGTGACCTTTAAGCTTTCTCCTTGCAGATGTTGTTTGTTGTGATTTTTTTGCGTCTGTTCCTCGGTAGATGAGGTCTTGGAAGAAAATGTTAGAGCTCGGCAAGCTGGAGGGCACGGGGGCTCTGTTTTCCATCGCCTCCTTGGGTTCCTCCCTCATCCCCCGATTCCCAAGGTGCTCCCTGTAAGAATCTGGCTCCTTCTGTTTACCCAAAAGTGTGACATTGCCATCCTCCGGTGTTTGTTTAATCCCTTCCAGCTCCTGATCCCACTGAAATCCCAGGAAGATTTGGACAAAGCGATGGAACAGTTGGAGCTGAGCCCTTCCCTGAAGAGCCTGCGGATCCTTGTGAGCGCTCCAAAGAAAGCAAATGTGAGCCTTTCACCTTTTCTGCTGTTTTGTGTCCGGAGTGAGATGCCTTGTTATTGTGTTGGGGAGTGGAAAAGAGGCTCCTGACGGTGCAGAGCAGAGGGCAAGCTGGTTATGAGAGGGGTCAGCCCTGCTCTGGCTCAGCTGCTCGGAAATCTTCCTGTGATAGCAGCCCAGAGGCTGAGCTCAGCTCTCTCTGGCTCCTCCCGCATCCTGTGAAGGGTTAAGTAACAGATTGACCCTCAAACAAGGTTAAACCCTGAGAGAACCCCTTGTGCTTTCTTCCTAGGGATGCTGCCACCATTCCTTTTCACCTCTGCTCTGTATTCAGGGTGATGCCCTGGCCCTTGCCATGCTGGGTGGCAGCGTGGGGACTGTTCCCTTCACGTGCTGCTGCAGTGCTAAGGGCTGGGAAGAGCAAACTGGAGAATCCTTCAGTCTCGTGCAGAACTGTCTGGGTTTTTTCCATCTTTATTTATTTATTAGTTTTTCCTGAGCTCAGTGGTTTTGCAGTTAAGCCTGTTAGCCTGACCTCGCTCGCACAGAGCGTCTTGCCAAAGCACATGTCGTGCTGCCCCAAGCACGGGCTGTAAAGCAAGGGATTTGTAGATGTTGCAACTCTGTTTCTTCTTTTCGTTTCCTAGAAGTACTGGAGAGACTGGGAGTCTTGAAACTCGCAGTGCTTATCCTCATGCTGCTGCTGGTGCTCGCAGCCCCTGGAGCTTCTCTGCTTCTTTTGAGAGGCTTGGGAAGCGCAGGGACCGGAGTCCCAGGGGAAACTGAGCCATCAGTTGGGGTTTCCTAAACCCTGGGTGGAAATGGGGCAATCTGTGGGAACCCAGCGGTGTTGCAAGTCAGCTGCTGAGAGCAGAGGAGCCGGGTAGACCTCTGCCTGCCTTTGAGAGCAGGCTTGTCTCTTCCTGAAGCACGTGGCCATGCTCCTGTGTGTGGGAACACGCGGTTCCCAGGTCATACATAAAATTATCACAAAATCACAGCTCGCTGTAGCGTGTTGTCTTAGTATCTTAGTCAAGCCTGGGCACTGCCAAGTTACCAGCTTGATATATGTTTTTTTTGCTCTTCTCTTACTTGTCTTCCCTGGCAGAGCCTGACCTTCCACTCTCTGTTCCTCTGCCCTGTTACAGAGGAACCTCTGCAGTGCCTAGGCTGCCACTGGAGTCTAGGGAGCACAGAGGAGAGGTGCTGATTTTGGGATTGCAAGTGTTTTCAGTCCAGTGATCAGTCTCTGTATCTATCTGGAGATAATGCAGTGCAGGAACAGTCCTTTATGTCAAATATCTGTATTTGCCATTATCTGTGGGAGCTTAATCTTATTAGACTGTTTTATTAGCAGATGTGAATTGTTTGTGGATGGTTTTTGGATCACTCTAGATTACGTGCATGTCTTCTTTCTTTTCTGTTTTTTTTTTTTTTTTAATAGTTCTTGGGTAATAGGGTCATGGAGAGCCAAGTACAGGGTTTCACATGGTGTGTCCACAGGGCTCTGGCCAATTCTGATCATTCCCTTTGTCTGATTACCAGCTCCTGCAGCCGAACAACAGCAAGCAGCATGAGATGAGGATCTCCAGATCCATGGGTGATATCATGGGATCCCTGTACAAAGACTCCGAGAGGACGCGCAAGTATTCGACAGGTCAGTGAAACACAGCGCTCTGCGGGGTGTTTTGTGCTGTTTCAACCTGGCCACCACCCCTTTCCTCTTTTTCTGTCTCAACGCCGTGGGTGTTACAGTCTGGATGGCCACCCTGATGTCCCCCACTGTAACTCAGTGCAGTTGCTGCTCGTCCTCAGCTTGAGGAAGAGACTCTGCGGGTCGGGCGAGGCTGTGCTGAGCAGAGTCACTCTGAGCACAAAAGTGAAGAGAACAGGGGACCTGCGGTGTAATTTCGGGGTGGGAAATGCAGAGTTAAAAATTTCCAGGGAATTTGATGCCACTGAGCTTTATCTAAGTGGAAAGTGAGAACATATAGAAAGCCAAGGCTGTTTGGGACCTTTGGTTATTTCTTTAACCGTGTGCTGTTGTTTTCTCAGTATCTGTCCCCCTTTCCCTGGTGGCAGGATAACGTAGTTGAGTGGGCTCAGGCTCCTTAGCTCCTGGCTTGGGACCAGCTTCACCACATAAAGACCAAATATGTGTCTCTGTGCTTGTTGGTGAAATGACACCTGTGGTAGCGGTTTTTGGTGGTTTTTTGGGGGAATGAATGTGTGTGGTGTTTTGCAGTGGTCACATTCCAGAGGAATGGGAGCATCCCTTTCCTTCAGCGGTGCTGGAAGTAGGTACCTGCAATCCCTGAAGCCAGGCTGGCAAACACCTGGTTTCCTCTTGCAGCCCTGCAGGGATTGGAGTTTGTAGCCTTGTGTGGTTTTCTCTTTGGTTTTCTGGGCTTGAGTTTGTGCTTTCCTTGCTTTCTAAAATACTCTGAGCTTTTTGAAATCCTGTTGATCAGCTGTCTGTGGGAGCTTTTGTGTGAAGAACCTTGTAGGATTTTGTAGAGAGCAGAGTGCCTTGTGTGGGGCCCTCTTTCAGAAATACACATGGAGAAATACTTCATCCTCTGAAGATCCTCTGTACTTATATGGCAGTAAATATTTCCATACTCTGTGCAACAGGAGTGTTTTTCTCCAAGGACTTGCCCCTTCTCTGTTTCATAGCCTGTGTTGCCTTTATAACATATCCTGTGGTTTGCTGCATCTCAGACAAGATATATACAGGCACGATATATAGAAAATGTTCTTCTAGGGTGGGTCCAACATACCCCTTGTGCAGCCATGCCCAGCTCTCACTGATGCCAGGGGTGGGTGGCACACGTGCAAGGGCTCTCTTTGAGCTTGGTGTTTGGATGTACCAGGGCTGTCTTTTTCCACTGTTTTTTTTTCCTTTTTCCTAGCTCACATGGTTTTTGAGTTTGGCAGAGTGACTAGATGGCCCTGAATGAAATGCACACATAAAGCACAGAGTCTCGGCAGAAACTGTGCTCGAGCAAAACATCTCTGCTGCCCCTTTTTTTTGGCACGTGTGAGGCTGTTAACGTGTGCCAGCAAAGAGCTGTGGCACTGGGAGCTGTCACTGACGTGTGAGCCGAGTGTGATGGGCAGAATTGATTCCATGTGTAGCTGTGCTAGTGGGAAGATGGGTTCTTGCAAAGTCAGGACTTTCCTACCAACCTTCATGCCATGCTTTGGCCTTTCCTTCCTGTTTTGGAGCTGCTGGTTCCTGACCAGCTCTGCACCACTGGCTGTGAGGTATTGCTGCCTTAAGAACACCCTGAGCCAAGGCAAGGCAGGCAAAGGGTGGGATACCAGCTCTGCAAGGGGGAGAGCCTGAGGTACAAACGGATTCGGAGGGAATGCTGAAGAGCAGAGTGGAGGAATGGACATAACGTGCTGCTTTAGTCAAGATAACTTTTCCACTGCAGTGGGCAGCACGAGCTGTGGGATGCACAGTGTGCTAATGGTGGGATTTTCGGGAGCTAATGCACCAAACCCAGAGTCCTTGGCGCTGGTACATGGTCAGGTGGCAAAAGTAACCAGCCCAGGCATCAGCCATACCTCTGTTTCTTTTTCCATGTAAACCATCAGTCTTGCAAAGAGGTTTCAGCAAGCCCTCTGCATGACAACAGAAGGTCACGCCTCTTTTTGGAGTTTTCTGGGGTCTGCACGAAACTGCTGCAGCTCTGCTTAGGGGGTGCTCACGATCCAGCAAATGCATTTTTGACCTCCTGAGTCAGAACTGGGCGATCCAGCAGCTGGGCAAAAACTCCAGCAAGCTGAAAGGGAGAGCAGCATTTCAAATGGAGCGTAAAACCCAGCGTCAGGGAATAGACAGACAGACATGATGCTGTGTTTTGGTTTCCCGAAGTGGGGATTTCACTCAACTTGGTGCATGGTCAAAAGGCATCCTAAGAGGCTGGGAATTCTGTAGGAGAAATTATTCTTCACTTGCAGTCACAAGGCATTTCACAGTGTTTTCCTTCTGCTGTCATCAAAGTGGTTGCTATCAAAAGAGGATCTTAACTCACTTCAGCTTTTCTCTTGAAACCACATTTAAAAGGAGATTTAAAGTGGCTTTATAATAAAAGGTAGTTTAGGGTCATGTTCTCCGTGTTTCTGAGATGTCTCATGTTTTTCTGCTGACTCTGCCATGTAAACAGCAGCAGAAAATAATAAAACTGTATGTTACTGGCACAAGCACATTGGAAGGGAGGTAGATGTTCTGGGGAAGATTTAGCTATTTTTGCTTCTGCTGGGCAGAAAATGTCTTTATGCGGTGTCCCTGAAAAACCTTATGCAAAGTCAATATTTTCTTTTTTTTTCGTCCCCCATAAAGTTTTCAGTGGAAATCTCCTTCCAGTTTTTTGGTGCCCAGCAAAAGCGCAAGGGAATTTGGACTAAAAAAAAGAAAACTTTTTGGGTTCTGGACTTTCAGATAACTGAGGATTGTTTTTATTTACTTTGAAGAAATATGCGTTTCAGAACATTATCCAAAAATTATTTAACAGCCTCATTCCAGCATCACCATTTCAGTGGAAACATTTACCAGAAGCTTTATTTTACTGTTTTTTTCATGGAAAGCCAGGCTGCTGAGCCATGGCTTTGTGTGCCTGCCAGCTCTCTCCAGACCAGGAGTATTGCAGGAGTTAGGATGAGTGAGATCTCCTCTGTTTTGAGGAGGAAAATTTATCTATGTGCATCATGCCAGCTGCTTTGGGGCTAGAAAATAGGTTATTTCTTGCTTATTAGGTTAAAAGTACCCTAAATTTGCCTTAAATCAAGATGTAGAAATCCATCCTCAGAAGGATCAGCAAGGAGAGGAAGGAGACTTGTAGGCATCGCACTGGAAAAGAAGAAATTGAGGGAGATTTGGTCCATCTGCTCACAGCTCCCCTTGACAGGACCAGAGAGAGAAATTTCCAGCAGGTTTCTCTCTTCCTCCTGTGCAGCCGTGTCCTGAGCCCGGTGTTTCTGCCAGGGCTCAGAGGAGCAGCACATCTTGACGTCGTGTCCCTCGTTCGGGAGCGTCATCCCAGGGCTGGGCTCCCCGTGGCTGCAGCTGTGAGCAGTGGCAGCTGCCAGCAAACCCTCCCCAGCTCTGGCTGTCGAGGGGCTTCTCTTCCCTGCTGGATGCTGGTCGGTGATGGGTGAAGTTTTGGGAAGAGCAGGGGAAGATGAAGCCAGGGAATGCGGGGGCGGAGGGAAGCCGAGCCTGGCACGGGGGGAACTGGCTGTACGTGCAGCACCACGAGCTCTGCACAAACTGCATGAAAGGCACTTCTCAAATAAAAATATCAGAAGGGAACATGAAAGGCCCCAGTGGGTGCCAGCAGTGCCTGTGAGTCTCCGTGCTGCCCCCGTTCTCTGTCCCTGGGACAGGCTGTGCTCTCGTCTCAAATATATGGCTTTACATTCGTGCGTGTAACGTGGAGCACGAGTCCCTCCCCAAAGCATTTTGCTGCAGAGGGCAACCGAGGTCAGATGCTCAACCAATTTGCAGAGTTTCTCTGAGTTCGAGAACCCCGAACAGAGCTGCTGAGTTCTGGCCAGCACTCTGCCTGTACAGAAATGCCTCACAGCCTGCCCCATCCCCACTGGAGCTGATGTGTAATCCCATAGATCCCAGGACAGTCTCTTGGGAGCCTCCTCTCCCTGCCTGGTGCTGCTGCTGTTTCTTGAGTATTAGGTCAAGTGTGAAGAGCATCTGTGATGTGTCAAAGAGGCACATCTGGGCTTTTCTGTCTGTTTCTTCCTCTGCCTCAGGGTGGATTAATCAGCATTATCCAGTATATTCAATATTGTGTTTTCCCCACTATGAATTAAGCCTGCCATGAAGTACCACTGTTGCACTCTTCCTCTGACCCCTATTTTCCATTCCTCCCCTCCTCCAGCAGCACTGGGATTGCTGTGGTTTTGTTGACAGGACAGGATAGGGCTGGAGTGGGGAATCAACCCTGAGCTGCAGGGCTGTGCTCCCAGCATGTCCCCATGTTCCTCCTGGGTGGAAGAGCATGCATGGGTGCCAAGCATCAGCCAGGGCTCCTGGAGGTGTGAAGCTGCATCAATTACTTTGGGCAGCACTTCTACCCAAACAGCCTGGCTGAAAAGGGATCTGCTTCTCTCCAGCAGTTTCCAAGCATGCAAAAGCCTAAGCACTTTGTTTAATTTCCTTACCTGCTGGGAAATAGCTGGTGTCTTAGCCCCTTTTAAAGTTTTTGGCAGGAAATGTGGCTCTGGAAGGTCAAACACAGCTGATCTATGGCCGGGAGCAGTTGTTACAGGCAAAGGCTTAATGCGGGATCGTGCAAAGTCTTTGTGCTCATGATAAATCTTGTTTAACTCCCTGGGTTCAGAGTCAAACGGGGCATGTACAGCTCTTTGTAAAACCGTAGTCAAAGGGTTTTTGGGTGACAAGTGGGTTGTTGGAACAAGAGGTCGCAACAGTGCACGAGCAGACCCACACCTCATTGCAGCAGTGACAGAAATGCTCAGCAGAGCTAAGATACAGCAGTTACACTTCACTAAATCCTCCAGCAGCTTTCTGGGGCAAGAGCCACCCAAATGTCCTTGTGCTGCATTCCAGATTGGCATCTGTTAAGCAAACGAGGGGCTGCTGATGCAGTGATTTATCCAGGGTGCCCAAACCGCTCAATAGTTAAAAGTTTGTTTATTTATCTTCAAAGAGAGGATGCTGTACTTCCCAACTGGTTTTGTTTTAGGGCTGGTGGAAAGCCAGTTCGTTATAAGTGCTGCAGCACTCGAGAGATTCTCTCCTCTTGATCTTGGCATTACTTCAGTTGGAGTTTTTTCACTTATCCTGTAGGAAATCTGTGAAGGAGAAAATAGGAAGAAGGAAAAGAAAAAAGTAACTCAAAGCCATATGACTTTTATTTTTGCAATCTGAGCAAAGAGTCAGAAGGAAGATGTAGCTATGGGACAGACAAATCTGTGTGTTTGGTGTAAGTCCAGCAGAAAAGCCTGGTTTAATGATCTTTAATGCTGGTGTGACACTGTTAACATTCGCAGCTCCTGATGTGTATCTGCTGAAGTAGAGGTGGGAACTCGGGCTCGTAGTGTTGACCACGCAGATGGATTTATGCCAGAGATCCATCTGGCACAGTAACTGTGATGCAGAAGAGGCAGAAGTGTTGTGTTGAAGGATCAGTGTTGACTTTCCATGATGGGGTAGGCCCCCTCCCAGGACCTTTCTCCTGTGCTTAGCCTGGGCACCTTGTTAGCAAATGGTGGCAGTGAACCCAAGAATTGGCCAGAGTGCCACAAAATGGGAGGAGACACATATCCATGTGCTTTCTATCTCCTCAAGGATGTGTGCTTTTCGGAAGTCTGCATGAAAACAAGTTGTTGTGTTGCGTGAAAGCCCACGTTGCATGATGCCGACCAGCTGAAGCTCCAGCACCACGGATCCACGTGGATCTCCATCAGCAATTCCTTGCCATGGAGAGATGGCAGCTCAGGGATGGAGGGGAGGGACTGCAGGGAGTCAAGCTGAGCCAGGACTGTGCAGCTGGGCCAAGCAAGGGCAGCAATCCCTGAAGCTGGAAAAAGGCACAAGGATAGAGTGGATTTGGAGGAATAAGGGTGAGGAATGGAACATGAAGAAGCTGTGGAGTTCTCTCCCAGGTGCAAAATGGAAATCACCTTCTGCTAAATGAGACCTGTGAGGGAGCCAGGGGAAGCTTTGCTGTCCGTGCACAGGATGCACAGGATAGAGGCTCTGGGGTTATAGGCAGGGCAGACAATTCCCATGGCCAAAGATGGGACAAACTGATCCCATAGGTCATTCCCATCCTGGGGTTTTTGGATTTGAGGGCTGGTTTTCCTTCCTCTTTACTTTCGTGCAGGGAAAGGGGGCAGAAGAGGGTATTTGAGTGCAAATTGTTTGCCATGTAAGAAGTGTTTCAGTGATGTTGCACTGAGCACAGCCGGGCTGTTTCCCAGATGGCTGAACAAGGCAGTGACCTGCTCCAGGGAGGGAATGCCCAGAGATCAAAGGAGAGGTGGGCTTGGAGTTTGTGGTTTGCTTTGAGATTGACTGATTGTATCACAACAGAACTCCAGAACCCTTTCCTTTCTGGCATCCTACCTGGATACAGTGACAGCTCTTAGGATCCAGGGTGTGTTGGAGGTCAAGTCTGCTACATGTTGTGTGGTCCCACAGTAACAAACTTTCCCTGTTGCCGAGCCTTTGGAGGATGCCCATAACAGCATCACTAGCATCACAGCATTCCCCATCCACATGAGTTCAAACCCAGCAGCATCTCCAGGAGGTCTGTGATCACTGAACAGCGTTCCTGGAAGGATGTGGGTTGGCAGGTCCCTCCCTGACCCGTGTGTGTCCCTGTCCCAGGCTCTCTGCACACCGGCCGGAGCTCTCCGCCGCCGGGCAGCGTTCCCGAGGAGCAGCAGCAGATTGCCCGCCAGGGATCCTACACCAGCATCAACAGCGAGGGCGAGTTCATCCCCGAGACCATGGACCAGAACGTGAGTGGGGCTGGGCGCGTGGGTGGAGCTGGGACAGCGCTGGGTGCAAGGAGGCTGCGCTGTGGGAGCTGCTCCCACCATTAAATCCCAGCAGTGCCTGTGCTTGGGGCTCAGGCCAGCTTTTTCCAGGAATGGGTGCCCCCGGGCTTGACGTGCCTGGGAAAGCCGGGCCTGGTTTCCAGGAACCCTGAGAGCCTGCTGCAGTGGGGATGGCAAATGTGCTCGGGCACCTCAGGTAGCTCTGGAGCAGCACAGATCTGGGGCACACGTGTGCACCAGCTGCCAGGCCCTCATGGCCACAGCATTCCCAGATCCCAGGACCATGAGGGAATGTGCCAAGCAGCCGATTGCCTGTGATTGCAACAGCCTGGGGATATCAGCAGCTCTGGCTGCTTCCCATGTGGTGTTTCTGCCTGAGCTCCAGTTACAGCTCTTGGCTCTGCCCATAGCCTCTGTGGTTTTGTGTCTCTGTCCCTCCCCCATTTATATTTTTTTAACTCTCTTAATAAGGAGATTGTATATTCCAGTCCCTCAGTAATAAAAGAGCAGCAAGTTCCTCAGTGCTGAGCAGTACCTCCTCCTCTAGTCAATTTGGTACCCACGGTGAGGGAAACTGCAGTGTCAAGGGACCAGAGTGGGAGCAGCTTATACCTCCCTCTCTGCATTTCTGCTCAATCTATAGCTCTGAAGAGCTTAGCATAGATCCTGTGAGGTCAGCTGGGCTGTCGGGGCACGTGTCATCCTTGCAAAGCTCTTGGAAACACAGGACCAAGATCCAGAGTTTGCAGGAGGGACGTGGAGGGACATCTGGAAGGCACTAAGCTCAATCCATCGGTCTGCTGTGCTGGCCCCCAAGGATGTCCCTGGGGAAATGTGCATTTCCTACACTCAAAAGCACCCACTAGCTCCACATTTGCATGCAGGCCGTGCTAGTGTTTCCATGGCGAAGTTGTGTTTTCAACAGTTTATTATACAGCCATTAATAAAATAAGAAGTCACTCTGGGTGAGTCTTGGCAGCGTCAGAGTGCAGATGTATCGTGTGTTCCTTGCAGCCAGAAGTTGGCTCTCCATTGTTTTCACATGCCTCCAAAACATGTTGGGGAGGATTAAGACAAAGTTTGTGTGTGTGTGCAGGGGGAGGGTCCCTGTTGCCCCCTTGGGTGTAAATCAGCCCAGCTCCACTGGCTGTTCATAGAGCTCCATTAATCCAGAGCCCTGAGCCTGCTCCTGATGAAGGTTCCCAGATGCTCTCCTTGCTTTTCCCCAGCATCACGCTGTGGGTGGCCTGCAGCCCTTTGCTGGCGAATTAAATGCAAGGAGAAGGGGTTTGGGGAATGATTTGGGGTTTTTTGTCTTTCCTCATTGAGCAGCCGTGCTTTTCCCTGTATGGGCTTTGCCTTCAGAATGTCTTTGTACTGCTGCTTCCATATGTGCCTCATGGAAAACCACTCAGAAGCTGGAGCTCGCTGCCTTTTGGGGAATGCCCCTGTGCAAGCCTGTGATGTAACCGTGGTCTTGAGACCAGCCTGGCAGATGAACAGAGGCTGAGTGTGGAGCATGCTCCAATTCCCAATTTTATGCTTTTGAGAAATGAGTCTGTTTCAGCTTTAACTGCCGGAAGAGACCTGGCATGGCTGGCAGAGGTGGGGGGTGGGTTCTATCAGAGTTTTTGCTCCTCTTTGGCCTAGTGCATTTTGGAGGAGGTTTTGGGGTAAGAACTAGGAAGCACAGGAAAATTGAGCTTTGCAGTCGGGACCACCTGGCCAAAACAGCACGAGCTGTTCTGACAACCGGCTGAGGAGGGCTGACAGGAACAGCCTGTGGAAAGGGAGGCTGTTGGGGCAGGAGGAGCCATGCGGGAGGCAGCCAAGAGTGGCTCCACATGGTGTTTAACCCTCGTTGCTCAGCTTTCCCAGGAAAGAGGTGTGGGGCAGGGGTTGGTGAGTGTCCGCAGCCAGGAGGGAGCATGGCACCGCTGGCAGCACAGCGTGGCCTGGAGCAGGCTCTGCTCCGTGTGGGAGTGCACACAGCCCCAGGGTTTACCACTCCATACAAACCCTCTATTGTTACGAACCAGCTATAAATAACCCTGGCCAGTACAATGTCTCATCCAGGAAGCAACACAAATGCAGCTTTTGACTCACTGAGCTGGTGAGAGCCAAGCCGGTTCCTCCAGCCAAAAACCCTGATGATGCTGCGCTTATCAGCGGAGAGGAAGGCTGGGCTCGTGTGCCAGGGCAGCTCGGGAAGTCAGGAGTCCAGGGCTGCAATCCTGGCTGTGCTACACAATATCCACTTGGCCTTGGGCACATCGTTTGTGTCCTGATACGTGTTTTCCTTTAGTAGTGTTATTATTATTTTTCGCAAATACTTGGAGCACTTTGAATCTCACTGACTTCTCTGCACGCTTTGAACATCAGGGTGCTGATCACCTTTGCTTCAGTTTTCCTACCAGCAAATAGCAGTTGGAAAGATCAACAATGCAGAGAAGGCGTCATAAATGGGTGACCCTGCAGAGGTCTGCTAGTTCTGAAGCTTGCAGACCTACAGTGCATGGTTTTATTGTTTCCCCTTTGCTTTCTCTGTCAGATGCTTGAAGCTTTCATCAGCCCCGATGACTCGCTGTCTGGGAGCTGCCAGTCGCTGGACAGGTCTGTGGACAGGTGAGTTGTGTGTGTCACCACGTTCCCAAGCTGAACTGCAGCCCCTGCTCCGGCGCAGGAGAGCAGCAGGATCAGTGGCATCCCCTGAGGTTTCTGTTGGGATGAGGATGCACCTGAGCAAAACAAATTTGTCTTTATTGCCGAAAACCAGATCCTAGCACAGATGTCTGGCCAATGGTATGATTTGCATTGCAGCAATCTGAGCTGGACAAATACAGCCTGGCTTTGTGTGACCAGGTTTTCTTTTTTGTCTTTTGAGATGAAAATTCTCACAGAATCACGCAATGGTTTGGGTTGAAAGGGACCTTAAGGATCATCCAGTTCCAAAGCCCTGCCATGAGCAGGGACACCTTCCACTAGATCAGGTTGCTCAGTGCTCCATTTAGCCTGGCCTTGAACTCTTCTGGGGATGGGCATCCACAACTTCTCTGGGCAGCCTGTTCCAGTGCCTCACCCCTCTCACAGCACCTCCTTCCCCCCTGGCCCTCTGCAGTCCCCAGGTCAATATTCCATCAGCCTCTCCGTGCCTCCTCCCCCCCGGGCACGCTGTCTGCTCTCCACTGACCACTGGCAAACCCGGCAGCCCCTGTGCAGTGCCAGCAGCCACAGACGTGTCAGTCAAGGTGCTGAGGACACCAGATGAGCAGTAACTAAGTTTAGCTACTCAGCAGGAAGCAACTGGGACACGTTGTACTAACCCAGGCTGCGATTCAGTGGCTGGTGCCATTGAGCTCGGTCCCAGCTCACGCGTGCACAGAAACCGTGTGTTTGCTGCTGTGCGGGGTGAGCTGTGGGTAAGACACAGTGTCCTTTTGGGAAGCAGGCTATATTTTTTTCCGTCTGCATCAAAGATCTTCTATTTTTTTCCGCTGTCGCTGTTGCCATACAGCGCCGAGGCTGCGTTCCAGCGGGCCTGCCATGGGTTGATTGTGTAGCGTGCTTCGGGTTTGCAGCTCCGTGTGCTTTGGATCTGTCTCAGCATCAAGGTCCATTTCCTTTTCGTGGCTTTTAATAATTTCCTGTGATGTATTTGCTCATTGTTACGGCTGTATCGAGGCTGGATTCCTTGTGTTCCCAACCTCTCTGCCCCAGCTTTGCTTTTTGCACAGATTTTGCCAAGAAGAACAGCAGAAGGAGCATGGGCAGCTCTGTTGGGAGCTGAGAGAAGAGCTTTAAGCTCTTAGCTCTCTGTGAGAGGGTGGTATGGCCTGATTTCATGTGCAAAGCAGGCAGATGTGTTCAGTCGTGGGTCTAGGAGCTGGAAAAGGCGCAAGGAGGGCTGTATTATTCCAAGGAAGAGGAGTAAGTGGGACTATTCCTGCAAAGGGGTGGTGGAGGCCTTGCAGCCAATTGCTTGGGATGGCATCAGCCCAAGAGGACAGAGCGAGTCACCAGGCTCAGTGACCAAGCTGGGGATTAGGAACAGCACCACAAACTCCTCTTTGCCACAGCAGTGATCAGCTTTGACATGGGCAGGTTTCAGAGCACTTTACAAAGCTGGTTTCTACTCTTTGCCCATATTGTTAAAAGAGAGAGTGGAAAACCCACACGCCTAGACACTCTTTAAGAGCCTGGGGTGAAATTGGGATTGCTGAAATCCGCTTGCAGTGCTTTTTCATCCTTTCACTCTAGTTTAAAGACCTTGAGCCTTGAGGCACCAATCCCACACTCTCCCTCCTGGTCTCGTGGAAGGCTGCGTGTTCCCAGTGGTGGTGCAGAGTCTCCGTGTGAGGAAGGTGGGAGGGGATGTTGGAGGGAAGGGAAACCTGCGTGAACTGAGTGTGACTGAGGGACTCTGGTGTGTACATCTGCAGCAACTGGGCAGTGTTCATGGAAAGCAGAGGCGTGTGGTCGAACACTCGACGTTGAGGGAAAAGGAACGTGCAGCCCTCCTTCTGTGCTGCCTCGTGCACAGGGGTGATGATCTTTGGCTGCTTCGTTTCAGCCTGCTGACTGTGGGTTTTGCAGCATCCCTTTTGTTTGCCACAGGAACAAGCTGTGATCCAGCCAAAAAACAATCTTCATTCTTGTGCAGGGTGAGGATGGGAGCTCAGTGATCAGTGCAGCTTGTGGTTTATCCTGTCCTTTCCCTAGTCTATTAATTCCCTAGCCTTTCTGATATAATAAATGGATTTTTTTTTTTATCCCTTGGCAGCCCTCCGTTTTCCCAAACCCCTGTTCCTGGAAGGAAGAGCCATCCCAAAGACAGTCTTGATTGCATGGGTAAGCACTCTTGGTGGTTTATATTTGCTGAAAAGTATAGAAATCATGTAGTAAAGAGGCTGGATGAAGACTATTAGAGAGATGGCACTGCATGAAAAGTAATTAAAAGCAATCAAGCAAGCCAGCTCCATGGCTTAGGTAACCCTTCAGAATTGACCCTGCAATGATCAAACATGAATGTTCTCTGAAATCAAAAGGCCCAGAGCATCAAAAATAGGCAGGGCTGCTCTTGTCTTCATTAACCCTTCTTGATTCTGCAGCAGTAGTGGTAGCACTGAAGAACCTTTAGGCCTGGTTTGGGAATCAGTTGACAGCAGCAGCAGTCCAGACTGGGCAGCAGGGCTTGCTGCAAGCAAAGCTGTTGAGAGATCTGTGTTGGAAGGTGTTGCTGAGGGGGCCGTGCACTTGTGTTTGCAAGGTGCTGACAGGCTGGGAACAGCCTTGTAGGATCAGCTTTTCTCTCTCTTAATACCTGGGAGTTGCCCCTTCAGGATCTCAACTTCCTACACAGCAAACCCCAGCTCTCCAGGGAGTTACACCTCTTCCACTTGCATGAATAATAATCCGCAATAGTGCAAATGCTGTTGGAGAAACTGTATTGGTGCTTGCACAGGTCATAGGTTGCTGCTTAATCACTTACAAACATCCAGCTGGTTAAATAATGGAAACTCTGTAATATTGTAATGACTTGCACTATTAAAAATGAGCAAATGGCAGCCAGCCTGTGGCAGGGTAGCTCATTGCTGGCCTGAGGCAGGGTTTCTAGACTGAGCTGCAGTCAGCCCTCGTCGCCGAAGGTTTTAATGCTTCCCCCGTGGCACTCTGCTCTGAGACACCTCTGGGCACCGTCGCTCACACGTGGCTGGCCAAGAACCTCTTGCCCTGTCCTTGTTGCTCCTCTTGCTGACCATATTTCAGCCATTATGTGCTCTTTTTGGCAATCACGCTGAAGTGCAGCAGAGGCCAGGAGCGGCCTCCGAGGAGCGGCTGCTGGCCCCAGGCTAAGACAAACAAACAATCAGAAGGGGCTGTGTCATTAGAATTGGATGGAGGAAAAACAGCAGGTGAAAGAAGGGGGTGGAATGACAGATATTTTAATCTGAAGTTATTTGGTGCTACCAGCAATGGCTTCCTGTGCTGTGGTTTTTATTAAAAAAATATGTCCTTATCTTGCATGTCCATCCATCTCTCTCGTCATCCAGTGTCTAAATTCTGATGGTCTTTAACCCCTTCTCTATATTCTGTCTTTCTAGCATTTAATTAAATAAATATAAAAGTTTGGAGCTCTGGAGGTTTAAATTTGCTTTCAGAGGGGAGGAGTCATATCTGAGAAGAAAGAGAGAAGAGATTATCTGGTGAAGTCAAGTGCTGGATTTTTGCATTTCCCTGGAAATAGCTGATATCAGAGCAAAGGTGTTGGAGTGGATGTGTCTAGGCCTGACTCTGCCTGGCAGTCCTGTTTCCATGCTGATATTTTTGCATTTTCCAAGTGCAAATAAGATGTTTTAGTGCTCTGCCTTGGAAACCAAGCATGGTCTGTGTTAATCTCCTGCCTTGCACTTGAACGATGTGGGCCAGGGGCCATAAACTCAGCAGTTAAACCTCTGCTTTATGGGCACCGAGGGCAGTGTGTCTAACCCTGATTTTCCACTGAGGAGTTTGTGACTGTGGGCAGATTTGAGGGAGCCTTGGGGTATATAGGGCTGTGTAAGTGAACACTTTGTCACCTCCTCCTTGCCTCTAACTCAGTGTTTCCCATAAGAAACACTCTGGGCTTTTGATACTGAGCTAATCTCAGAAATATCTGTGTCTTCTTCCCCCCTGCCAGATTTCGACATCCCATTCTGTGAGAGGTTTGGGAAAGGTGGCACCTTCCCGAGGCAGTACCATCTCTCCCAGAGTCGCAAGGACTACAGCGACGGTAAGGAAATGAGGGAGGAGATCAGTCCTCGATGGCTTGTGACAATGCCTGGGGCTGGAAGGACTTGGGAAGGAGAGGTTTTTAATAAAGGGAGAACCACCAAGTGCTTTGAGGTCCACTTGTGTATTCTGAAGGGTATTCTCTGTGCGACCTTGCAGCTCTGCTCGTGGGAAGTGCTGAGCATCTGCAGCCTGTCCTCTGCTTACACCTCCTGTTTTAATTTAGCCATGGTGGTGATTGGCATTTCTCATCCCTGGCAGTATCAACCTTTCTATTCCCCTAAATTGCTTGCTTTTGAGGATGCTTTTTGTGACCTTTACAGCAGGTTTCTCACAGAGCTGTAGGAAATCCCCGAGCAATTTCAGGGTAGCAGTATCTGTTTGCTTCTCTGTTTTAAGCTGGTGAGCTCTGAGCTTTGGGGCTCACTCCATCACCTTTTTCCTGCTTGTTCTTTCACTATATGAGACTGCAAGTAGTGGGAGCCAAAAATTCCCTTGGGAAAAGTGTGCTGAGGACGTGCAGAGAGCATATTGAGCTTTCCAGAACGAACTTCATCTCTCGCTGCCACCCCTGTGGTCATTTGCATGTGGACTTAGGGGATGGCAGGGATAATTCTCAATGTAAATCCCTGCCTTTTCAGTGTTTAATTGTGATTAACAGCCAACAAACCTCCTGATGTAATTAAACTGTTGCAAACCCCTCTGGAAACATCTGCATTAGACGTAATGCCTGCTGTTATCAACTCTTAAATTGAATTTAAAATCTTCACAGGGCTTTACTTCAGTTTCATTACACTTGTTTTGTTTAATTTGAAGGGGTGAGGATCTGGGCAGTGATGTGAGAAGGTGGTGGCAGGTGCATCCAGGCTGGTGTGTGTGTTCTGGCTGTAACTTTCCCCCTTTTCCCCTACAGGCCGGAGGACTTTCCCCAGGAGTTACTTCCCACAGGAGAACCTGTTTCAGCTCGTCCCTTCCAGCAGAACCAAGAGCTTTACTGGGGACAGCAAGCTCAGCACCTTGCAGTACGATGAGTACAGGCCCAAGTGTTGGAACAATTGTGAAAAGGGTCTGCAGGTCTTCAGCACCTCCCCCACGAAAGCCAGGAACTGTGAGTCAACCAAAGCCCCGAGTGCCTGTGGTCTCAGTAGAGCTGGGTTTTGGCACAAAATTAGGTTGCTGTGACCTGCTGAGTTACTGGGCATCAGCTAAGCCAGCCATGGGTAAACTTTGATTACACATCCAGCATAAAGCACATTGCACCAGCTTCTGTCTCACGAGAGAGGTTCAGTACAGCACCCTGTGTCCTACCTTGGCCTTGGGCTGACAGCTGTGTGGGGTCAGCTGTTCAGCACTTGCTGGGTTGCAGATGATTGCTTGTGTGTTGGAATGTCACTGTGCTCATGCAGCTTCCTAGAAGATTTTGGATATAGGAGCAAATGCATCCAGTTTCCCTTCCTTGGCTTACATTGCTGTCAGCCCAGCACCCAAAGATGGTGTTGCAGGCTCCTCTGCTATTGCAAGACTGCCCATGGTATGGAAGCTGGTGCATTTTGGGCCTGTTTAGCGATGGATAACATCCTAGGAATGACCAGTGAGATAAAACTCCTTGCTGGTCCCTGCCTGGGTTGTTGCTCAGCCATCCCATATCCTGCTAAACACTCCCACAGCAGAAGGGAAATTCCAACGTTGGCTTAGAAAACAGTTTTTAGGGGAAAGACTCTTAATGAAATAAGAGGTTTTCTGGGGTTTGTTTCTGCTTTATGCTAATGCAGACTGGGAGACATTCCCCCCACAGCAGTAGCACCAGTGCAGTTAAAACTGGTTTGTCCTGGTGCCTCTGGGAGAGAGGTGCTCACTGACTGCCCTGCGCTCTGTAGGGTCAGGTGGACTCTGATGCTGAAGTCTCCCTGCTGTGCTCTTCTCTCAACCCTCTGCTGTCTCCTGTAGCCCTGCAGGCACCTGTGAACTGGAGGCTGGGGAAGCTGCTGGGAAGAGGAGCTTTTGGGGAAGTTTATCTCTGCTACGATGCTGACACTGGGCGGGAGCTGTCGGTGAAGCAGGTGCCTTTCGACCCTGACAGCCAGGAGACAAGTAAAGTGAGTACAAGGGCTGTTCTGAGGCACCCTGGGGAGCTGTGGGCTGAGGGTAGAGGTGTCCGTGTCCCTGGAAGGCAGCGTGTGGAGACAGGGTGTTGTTTTCCCTCTCTGGAATGGTCGCGAATGGCTCATGACACCAGTCAGAGTGCTCTGGTGACTTGGTCACATTGGCCTGCTGTGTCTCAGGTATCATCTCTTGCAGGTCTGTCTGATCTTCCTTAGTTTTGTCCTTCTTGCTCCCTTCACCTTCTCCCCATTCTGCTCAGTGACTTAATTGAAATCTTTCCAGAAAAACTCCTTAAACACAAGTAATAATAACAATAAGTAAACCTGTCTCAAAGCCAAGACCTGTCCTTGTCTTTGCCTTTCCCTTAGGGCAGTGGTCCTCATTTCTGAGCCTCATGTGACCAATGTCTTCACAGCTGCTACAAAAGCTGTGCCCAGCATGGAGCAGTACTTATATCATGTTCCCAAAGACACCGTTCCCTTTCATCAGGAAGCCTGTCTGTTTTGTTACAGGAAGTGAATGCTTTAGAATGTGAGATTCAGCTGTTGAAGACTCTCCGTCACGACAGGATCGTGCAGTACTACGGGTGCCTGCGGGATCCTGAGGAGAAGAAACTGTCTATCTTTGTGGAATACATGCCAGGGGTAAGTGTGGTTCCTGCTAGAGATTGTCCTGAGTGGCAGAAAACAGATTTAGAGTGTCCTGGACTTTGGTGAAATTTGTATTTGTCCAGATGAGTTGCTTTATAGCTGGTGAACCAAACCAAAGCAGTGGGTGCATCCCTAAGGCTTGGGAAAGCTTAGGGTGTGAGTCAGATGTCATGTTGAAGCCCCTCAACATGCACTGGGTGAAATGAAAAGCCTTGCAGGCAGGTTTTAGGTTTGAATCCTGAAGCAGGGTGTGTTCACAGTCTGGAATCTGAGCTTGGTGAATGTGGGACATGATGCAGATCTTGCTTCAAACACTGTGGCCTGAGCCCACCCTTAAGTATTTACTGCAAATCCCTGCAGGAAAAGCTAATAGTACAACTGTCCACCCACAGCTGTCACCAATTATTTGTGGCTTTCAGCACGTGTGTATCAAAAACAGTGTTACTCACTTCGAGTCTTCTGTTGAGGACAGAGCTTTTTGTGGGCAGCGCTATCCTCTTGTGCAGGAGTGCCTCCAATTTGTGGTTTTACTGATACAGGATGAAATAGCCATGGGGAAAAAGATCAGAATGCTTTGAGGGAGTTTAATCAGGGGCTGGAGAATGTACATGGGAAGTTAAGCATCTCTATGTTTGGCAGCTTGTGAATTACATCAGCCATTAGACCGATGGTGTAAAACAGCATAATGGTATTTACATCGCTGGAGGATCTGTTCTCCTAAGTCCCTCCTGTCAGCTGGATTCGTTCCCCAGAGTGTGGGAGAATAAACCCTTGTTTATACAGAGATTTGTAAGGTCAGGAGGGACAATTAAGTCATCTGGTTGCAAATAATTTTGGTCGCTAGTAAATGTGCTAGAGGCTCTCTGAACACATCTTGCGTGTGAGTGATCAGGTGGATTTCCATGCCTCTGCATCCCTCCCAAGCCCTGTCCTCCCTCTATCCCTGTGGGCATCTTGCCTTCAGGCCCTACCACATAAGGCGTGGATCCAGAGGAGTAAATCCCGGGAATTCCAGCAGTCCCCTTGCTGCTGATTCCACAGCGTGCCGATGTTTGTTAGCAGCCAGGAAACCAGCATTTGATGCTGGGGCAGTGTCCAGCAGGGCTGGAAATTCAGTGTTTGTTTTTTTAAATGATAAAGCTGAGCTCTGACCAAATACAGATTGACTTTGCTGCTGCAACAACAGCTCGTTTGACAAAAGCAGCTCGGGGCTCTGGTTTCCAAGGCCGGTGGAAGTGAGGGAGTTCCCAAACCTTGCAGGACAGCAGCTCTGCAAAGCTGGGTCTGGCCAAGCTTCCAGTTTAAGACAGTCAGCTTGGCAAAATCTTCACAGGGCCAAGTTTGGGTGCACCCTTAGCCTGCCATTCTTATGATGGCCCTCACTTAATAGCTGACTCTGTAGTTTCTGTCCTGCCCATAAACTGTTTTGTAAATTATGCTTGGAAAACAGAATGGTCCATTTGACCACAGGCCTCAAAGAAGCTGTTTCCCCTTCTTGTTTGATATCCCCTCATCAGGGTGAGGGAGGGCAGGACAAGAAATCTATTTTGGTTGTGATGAGGGAACTTGCCCTGCATACAGGTTATATGAGGGGGTCATTTAGAGCATCTCAGGTTGCTTCAGCAGTGCTGAGAAAGGAGAAGGAGAGGCCCTTCGACAGGATCACCACCAGCCTCAAAAGAAGCCAGAACAGTAGCTGGGCAGAGCAACAGCAGAGATGGGTGGATGTGGAAAAGCTAATACAGTTTGACGGGCTGGCTTGGAGCAGAGCAGCCACTGTTCCCAGAACAGGACTGGCAATCTTGGATCAACCCCAGAGCTGCAGGACAGGCAGAAACAGGATGAGTTTCCACTCCCACTTCCCACCTAACCTGAATACTGGAGGTTGAGCTGAGTGTGAACCCCAAATCTGCCTCTGGTTCATCCCTGCTAAAACCACGTTCTGGTGCAGTGAGATACATCCATTTCCAAGTAGCCCAAAAATACAGCTAAAACCTCCTGCAGATGATAAATGTCTGCACCCCTGCTTCCTTTCCTCTTTGATCAATACAATCAAACCAGTTTGAGCCTGCATGCCTGGGTCAGAAATTCAAGGACTTGCAAATTGTCTGCTCTGGGTGGTCTGGTGGGAGCTGTCCCTTGTGGGGCTGGGTGTCCCTCATGGCTGTAGGTGCTCCTTGCTGTACAAAGTTTTGGGAAGAGGCTTTCAAAGACTGACTCGTTATCTTGGCCCTAAAGAACTGGCTCTTTACAACACCCTGAAAGGAGATTGTAGACAGGTGGGAGTTGGTCTTTTCTCCCAGGTAACAAGTGATAGGAAAAGAGGACATGGCCTCAAATTGCGCCAGCAGAGATTTAGATTGGAACAATTTCTTCACTGAAAGGGTTGTCAAGCATCGGAACAGGTTGCCCAGGGAAGTGGTGGAATCACCATTTTTGGAAATGCTCAAAAAACACATGGTTTAGTGGTGGACCTTTATTGGAATGGATGGTCTCAGAGGTTTTTTCCAACCTTAAAGACTCTATGAATCTAATTAATCGAGCTGGTCTCATTTGAGTTGGAATTCCTCGTCAGTTTGGTGATTTGCTTCTCCATGAGCTGTCGGTGACACCCCTCCAGCCACTAGAGGGGGAAAAAGGTCTGTGGTGTTGGCAGGAGGAAGCTCTGACAGGCTCCAAACCCTACCTGCATCTCCCCAGGGATCCGGGACACGAGGACAAGTTTGCTCTGTTCAGCACTTAGTGAAATTTTATCTCGCTGTTTCTACACAGAATGGTTTGGGCTTTTTTTTGAGCTGGAGAAAGAGTGGCCAGGAAAGTTTAAGAAGATGCTGTGACATGGTGGCTGCTCTGGTCCTTACGGTTGGTGTGTGTTGTTTCTCTGCAATAGGGCTCCATAAAGGACCAGCTGAAAGCTTACGGTGCTCTGACCGAGAATGTCACACGGAAGTACACCAGGCAGATCCTGCAGGGAGTCTTCTACCTACACAGCAATATGATTGTCCACAGGGATATTAAAGGTGAGTGGATAATACAGGGAAGCTTCTTGCTTGCTTGGGTTTGTTCAGCCCAGCCTCCCCCTGCCCCAGTACAAATCCTTGTGCACAGCATAGTGCTGCAATCTATTTGAAGTGTTTTTGCCCCTGCCCTTCACCAGCTTGAACCATGAAAATGTTGAGCAAGCAGCTGAACCCAAAATCTTGTGCTGTCTTCCCTCTCGAGGGATTATTTTTAAATGCCTTTACGTGTCTGAAAACCTGGTGTAACACAGCTAAGAACTGAAAGCCTCTGACATTTGGAGAGGTCTCGGGCTCCTTTCTGCTGTCTGTGGGTGGGCAGAACAATCTGTTGGCCCCCATGCACTGCTGATTTTTGGGAAACCTGCTGAGTGAGGGGATGCTGGTGGGAGTCAACCCTCTTGGAAAGCAGCTGCCTTAGGAGAGGAGGATTTGATATAATGCTGAGTCCAGCCCCACCACAGCCCTTTGGGCTCCCTCCTGCCTGGCTCTTTGCCTGTGCCCTTCCTACTCTCCTCACTGTAGCCACTTCAGGTTGCTCCTTCATCTCTTGGGGGTCTTGTCTTTGTTTTTCCCCCCAGGTGCCAATATTCTGAGAGATTCTGCTGGAAATGTGAAACTTGGAGATTTTGGGGCCAGCAAACGCATCCAGACCATCTGCATGTCTGGGACTGGGATTAAATCTGTCACGGGAACACCATACTGGATGAGCCCAGAGGTTATCAGTGGAGAGGGCTATGGAAGGAAAGCTGATGTGTGGTAAGGAATGCAGTAAAAACCCCACCACTGCTACTTAAACAATCCTTTTGGGAAGCTGTAATGGGAACAACAGGTGTAGCTAGTAGTTGGAAGCAGTGCAAAGGAAGGAAAATAGGAGATACATGTTAGGATCAACTGTGCAAATATCCAGAGGAAACATGTTGTAGCTAAGTTCCCAGAACAGGAGCACTCAGAATCACAGTTTGTTTTTGGAAGCCCTTGTCTTGTGTGAGTCTCACGTCCAGCTCATCCCCATAACTGCTTTTTAATTCTGGAAAGCAGCTTGATAACAAAGCTCATTAAAAGAGCTGTTGAGTTTTGGTGGCCCTGATTTTGGGTTCACTAAGCCCAGCTCAGAGGCTCAGGAGATCTTCAGTGGCCTTCCCAAATCTGCTGCTGGATGTTTGCATGTGGCTCAGGCACGAAGACAACCAAAATCATTGTCTGCTTGTGAATGTTTTGATCTGTGGAGGATGACAGATGGAACCTGGAAGAGTTGGGATAACACTGCTAATTTTCCCAGTACATGAGGAGGGAGCAATGTCTTCACAGCGTGCTTTCTGTTGGGTGCCCAGGCAAAGAGGGTCAACAAAAAATAATCCTTCCACGAGAGCCCTGTTTGGGTGGGAAAACCTAGAAGGTCTTTAGCAGGTGTCCATGTACTCTGCAGCACCTGCTCTGGCTGATGGGAGGGGAATGTGGTTTAATTTTTAAGGATCGTTTATGAATGGAGGTGGCAGAGTATCTCTGCCAAGACCAGGATTCTTGAGCAAGCGGAGGGAAACCTCTCAGGCTCTTTGCTGCTCATCCCACCTGTTCCTTCTCAGATACACCTCAGAGATTAAGTTGGATGTAGGCAAACACATTTCATTCTGGCTCAGCTTCCCAGGGAACTACATGCTGTTGCTGAAACTGTGCTGTCTGAACCTGTGTGTGGGCTTCCCTTCAGGGAATGCTCCAGTGAGCTTTTGTAAGACTTTTGCCTGTCAGTTAACTTAGTATCTCCCTGAGCTTTTGTGAAATTAGTGAATTAGGCCTGCCAATTAAAGTAGGCAGAAAAGCCACCAGTTTTAAGGCCAGGCTTGTGCATTCACTCCTGCTATGGGAGTGGGAAGTCCAGTGCCAAGGACCTGTGTGACCAGGGAGCTTCAAGGGACCAGACATTCCAGGGATACGTGCCCATCTCCTGCAGGTTTGCTCCTTGCACAGTCCCTTTAGGGAGGTGCAATCCCAGAGCTCACTAGACTTGAACTGCAGGTCCGCGGCCCCCGTCCCTCACCCTGTGCTTGGCGTCGTTGCAGGAGCGTGGCGTGCACCGTGGTGGAGATGTTAACGGAGAAGCCGCCCTGGGCAGAGTTCGAGGCCATGGCGGCGATTTTTAAAATCGCCACGCAGCCGACCAACCCCCAGCTCCCCGACGGCGTCTCCAGCTCCTGCCGCAACTTCCTCAAGCAGATCTTCGTGGAGGAGAAGCGGAGGCCGACGGCCGAGGACCTGCTGAGGCACCCGTTCGTCAGCTGCGGGCTCTGAGCCCGGGCAGCGGGGATGGGAAGCGCCGGCGGGAGGCTCGGGCCTCGCCCGGGGCTGGCCTGACAGTCCCTTCTCGCTCGCTGCTGCCTCGGCCCCCGCCGCGCTGGTGGATTTTCTGCGCTCGGGACTGTTGGCGCCGGGAATTCGGAGAGAGGGATTTCCCGGCCTGTGCGGGTGCTGGACCACGTAAGCTCCCCGCTGCCGGCAAACCGGGGCCGTGCCCCCTCGCCGAGTAACTGCTCTCTCGGGGGAGCTGTGACAAGCGGGACACGTTGTCCCCCCCAGCACGGCGGCGGTGCTGGCGGCCTCCCCAGGACCGGTGCGGGAATCGGATGCTCAGCGGCCATCACCACCTTTCGCAGAGGAACAGGCAGGGCCTTCAGCCAAGCCGGAGGAGATGATCCTCAGACCACAGCGTCGGGGGGACCTGGGCGTCCCCGTTCGCGAGGGGACCAACCCCGCTGGAGCAGCTGGCGGCTCCGGCGGGGCGGCGTTTCACACTGTCCTGTGCCTTACGCGGTTACAATCAAGGAGTGATGCTCGGCTCGGATCTGGAGTGAGGATGCAGCAGCCGTGTTGACTTTGCCTTGGCGCGTGTGTGTGTGTGTGCGAGTCTGGGAACAAGGGGGTCTTCTCGGGGTGCAGGAGGTCTCTGCCGGGTACACCCGCGGACGGATGCCCGGGACCCCTGCCACGGGCTGAGGGGTGGGTAAGGGATGGTGGTGGTGGGCAGGGCTGAGCAGCAGCCAGATTGTGCTGGGAGCCGTCAGGATTCAGGTGGGAGCTGAAGGGAATCTCAGCGAGGATGGCTCTGCTCACAGCCACAGTTCTGCTGAGCCGTGCCCGTGCTGCTGCGCTGGGGCTGGAGGGGTGCCATCGTGTTCTGGATGTGGAGCTGCTGGGAGAGCCCAGTGGATCTCTGTAAAACCCAAGAGGGTGCCTAAAATCAGGCGAGAGGACCAGTGCCTGTGGATCTGGGTGCCTCCTCCTCTGTGCCTTGTGGGCCATCCCCAGGTGCAGGGAAGGGGAGCATCACTTCCATGGTGGTGCCCAAGGGAGCAGCTTCAGGACCGTGGAGCCTCAGACTGGGAGAGCGGAGCTGCAGCAGTCGAGAGCAGCTGAAAGCAGGTTCCTTCCTGCAGTAGGTTTGAGGTTGTATGAGAAAATGGGCCAGTCAAAAGCAGAGCTGGGCTACAGCCTCTGACCGGCACTACCCAGATGGAAAACCTGGGCAGAAAGCATGCACAGAGTCCCTAGAAGCTAGTTAATTAATTAATCAATCAGATCTTGGGGAGTTTGGGATACATTAATTGCACCATCTCACCTCCCCCTTCTCTGCTGCATTAGCTGTTTCCACCGACTCAGCAAAGGGTTCAAAAAGCAGTTACCAGGAGGTTCCATCCTCAGGCCAGTGTGTCAGACACAGGTTTACTTTAATGCTGGTTTTCAGTGGAAATGAAAAGTATTGCTTAGACTTAAGAGGAAGGTGAAAAATTGGTTGTTTGTGTGAACGCATCTTTGAACTCTTCCATGTGGAAGAGATCAAGACTTTGCACTGCTGGTGTGGTGGTGGGAGCTCTGAACAGAGAAGCAAGATTTAGGAGGTTGCCCAGTGTAGCTGTGGATGTCCCATTTCTGGAAACATTCAGGGTCAGGGTTGCATATGGCTTGGAGCAACCTGGTCTAATGAAAAAGTGTCCCTGCCCACGGCAAGGGGTTGGAATGAGATGAACTCTAAGGTCCCTTCCAGCCCAAACCATTCAAAGATTTTATGGTTTTAAGAATTAATTTCAGTTTAAAAAAAAATAAACACTGTGAGTATGAGAGCAAATTAAAAGAAATGCCTAGAAGAATTCCCTAAAGATTTGCCTGAAAGCTACAGGGGCTGGTTACTGCCCAGGCCAGGATCCAGGGAAGCTGGGGGGCAGTGGTGGAGCAGCACCAGGAGTTGTGTCAGTCAGCCGTGGTGGTGATGGGCAGCTCCCCACGGGGAGGGGAAAAAGCCTCCTTTTGCTGAGGGGAATGAAGAATTTTATTCTGTGAATAGGACCAAATCCATCAGTCTGGTCAGTAATTGGGATGGATGGAAACAAACACAAGGGGAAAAAAAAAGCCAGTGTTGTCTGGGAACGGGTTTGGCAGAAGAGGGTAACAAAGTGTGTGTTCACCAAAGCTAAAAAAAAAAACAAACTCAAAACCATTTTTGAGCTGTTTTCTCTTCTTTCATTGAATCTATTTGGTTTGGGTTGTCTCAGCCCTTCAGTGGTGGGTGTGTATTTCCCTTCTTTCCAAAGATTTGAGAGCCAAAGAGGGCTCCTGGCTGCCCCAAAACACTCCCAGGGCCCTCAAACCACCTAAATCCTCCCGTGGATGGATGTGGCTTGTGTGAGTGTGTTTGTGAGTGTGTGTGTGTGAATGTGAGACACTCCTCAGGTGCCTTTGCCTTTCTGGTTTGTAAAACCCTTGCAGTGTTCTGATGTACAGAATGGAACTAGGAAAAGCGAATGGAATTATTCTGCCATGTAAAGTAATTTTCTGTTTGTTTGGTTTGTTTTTATTTTATTTAGCCTGTAGCGGGCTCTGCGGCTTTCCCTGCGCGCTGCCGCGTGTCCATGGAGAAATTAATTCCTTTTGGGGGGTGGACTGGAGCAGGACGTTGGAACAGGCTGCCCAGGGAAGTGGTGGAATTCTCATCCCTGGGAGTGTTCAAAAGGCGTGTGGATGTGGCATTTGGGGATGTGGTTTGGTGGTGGACACGGCTGGGCTCGATGATCTCGGAGGTCTTTTCCAACCTTGATGATTCCATGATCCTACATTTCTATTGCCTGTCCCCTGCTCACCAGCACAGCCCCTTCCCAGGAGGGCAGCTGCCAGCGTGGGTGGGGGGCACGGGGGGCACTTGGTGTGAACATCCTGGGGGCAACGGGGCCAGGGAGTGACAAGAAGATGATGCTGGTCCCGGGGTTTTCTGGAACAGACGGATCTGTGCAGCTCTCTGAGCGGATGGTTCTGCGTGTCCCTTTGTCCTGACGTCCCACCTTGGGCTCCAAACACACAGGCTTTTCTGCTTCTAAACTTCATTTTCATTTCTTTTAATTTATTTATTTTTATCTTAAAATTTTGAGTATTTTTCTTTAGTTCTATTTTGTCTTCATTTTCCCTTCCCCCCCTTTTTCTTTTCCCC